>CM076584.1:1281279663-1281599840 GCA_034641835.2 Pinus albicaulis | reverse complement strand
GATTGGTGAGACCAAAACTATGAGGAGGACACTTGAACCACTTTGGGATTCTAGGATCTAGCCCTCCTGAATCCAGAGAGGGATCTCTTTATAAGTGCAAAGATTGATTTATCTCTAAGGCTTTTATGTGTGCTGTTAGGCTAGTTTTTAAGAGCAAGGGTTTTTGTTTGTTTTAGATGGTTGAGCATGATTTTTAGTTGAGTAGAAAATCCTAAAATGAAAGAGTTTCAAAGGTGTGAAGTTGCAAGCAATCAGAACAACCTTTGGCTAATAAGATAGATATAGCGCTAGTTTTTAGTCCATTGGGCTATGGAGTCATAAAAGGGTTTAATTGTGCAACAATTTCAAGAGTGGTCCAAGGAGAAAGTCCACTATATCACAAGATATTTGAGATTAAAATGATGGAATGGAACAATAAAAGTGTTGAAGGGGTGGAAACAGACAATAATTTCAACTAGGATTTATCAGTCTATCCAAACAAGAAAATCCTTTTAAGTAACTGTTTAAAAACTGGCCAAAGGACAGGGCTAACCATAGAATTCTTTGGGCAAGTTCGTATTAAAGCTAACTCAATAGACAAAACAATCCAGTAATCCGCATAATTACTTTCAGAAGGGATGAAAATAGATAAGGAAAACAAAGTGCAGCCTAAGATCAGATAAGATACTTTTAAATCTAGACTGCTTTCAGCATACCCTTAGGGAAATTTTCAGAATTACCTTTGGAGAAAGAGGCTAGAAAACAGGGCACACCATCACTTTTCTAGTCTAAATTTTACTAAGAAAATAATGAAAGTAACATTCAAGAACAATGTTTAAAGTAAACAGTAGGACGAGGGAACGCCAGCATTCCTAACTGCTTGAACTGTATTGAATCATTCTTAAATAAACGAATTGGAGGAAAACATTGAGATAAAGCTTATCAGTCAGAGAAGGGTACTGTAAACAGTAAATCCTAACTATATGCTTGCTGTTCTTTATCAGAGAATAATGGACAAAAAGGCATAAATGAAAGGAAAAACAATAACACAGAAAGAAGCACTTCACCAGTGATATAGACCAGGATCCCAAGAATCAGCTTGTATATTGATGTTAATCCAGTTACATTCTTCAAGTCCAATGTTTCAGGTCAACAATCATCTTCACTTCTTCGCCTAACTTATTCGATTACAAGTAGAGCTTCAAGAGCCTTTGAACACTATTTACATGTAGAAGTTTTGAGCACAAGTATATTTCAAAGTTCTGCAACCAACCCTTTACAATGAGATCGTCAAGAATATTTTATAGAAAAAATAAGGAGGTGGAAGAGAGAAAAGATATTCTAAGTTCAATTAATACAGTTAATGCTTCTCAGCCTTTGAGGGGCTCAATGGAGAAGATTTCAGATATTTCTCTGTATTAATCGGTTTACATTTAATTTTAAGCTTGCTGGGAAGCTTTTGTTGACTTTAAGGCTCTGTTTCATCGTTGTAATAACTCTACTGATATTTTGCAATAAGTCTCTTTGGCTTGGAATAGCTGTTCGGCTACATTGAGATAAATATCCTCTATTCTGGTCATTACTCGGCCTCTTTTGAATGCTTTGAGGCTGCAGGTGGAATTTGGTAGCTGAGAGGAATTGATTAGCCTCTGATGTGGCAATGGAGGCTTTCTCAGAGTGATAGATATTTCTGATTTTCTTTAAACACTGCTAATTTGATTTGATTATGTGTTTAGGCTTAATCAGGCCTAAATTTTTTCTTCTGTTCTTTAACTATGTTTAATTTAGTGGATTAGGCTTTTGATTGTTGATCTTAGCCGTAATCCCTCAAAACTGGGTAAAAGATCTTCAATTCTTCATCTCTGCTATGATTTAATCTTCAACACTGATACTCTCTGTTTTAATTAAGCTTTACTGTGTCTTGTTGATGTGTAGGTACGCAGAGGGTTCTTATGGAATCAGTGCTCATGATGCACTGATGAAACATGGAGTCGAACCCTGCAGAGCAATCTTCTTTAATGAATAAAGGCTCGAGGGATCGTCATCCCTAGCCTTTAATATTCTTTTAAAACTTTTGAAAAAACTATAAAAACATGCACAAACAAGGAAAAGTGAGAAAATCTTGAATATTCGGGTCAGAATTCTTTGGAGGCTTAGGTTTACAGTGTGGCCATTAGATGAGAGCATCCAACGACGGAGATTGCGCATTGAGGTTCAAAGGGAAGCGGTCGATGAAACGGTGGAGAGGTTTAAGTCAGGGCCGTTGATCTGTAGAGATTAACGGTCGAGAGTGATCCGGGTTCATATAATGAAAAAGGGCCACTTTAACGCGAAATGAAATAAATACAAAGGAAATAGGTGAAAAATCCCTTTGGCGGAGGAAATATGTTAAAAGGAAATTTGAGGTTTCCGAAATGATTTTGGGCCATTGGATCATATTAGCCCATGGAGATCAACGGTGGAGATCACTTATGAAGTCCCTTGGAGGAAGGCGGAGGGTGATAGTTCAAAGAAATATTGAATGCGAGCCATTGATCTGCAGAGATCAACGACAGAGAACGAACGCGATGATATTCAATAGAAAAAAGGGAAAGCGGTTTCAGAAAAAGAAACCAGCGGTACCATGCAGCGAAAAGGCGGAAGGGTAATTTTAACTTTTGGAACGCGATACGCGTTATCGGTCGACACATGGCATTAAAAAACCACACATTTCGCGTGATTTTGGAGAATTGTCATTCGGGCTAAAAATCACACAATATGGAGCGTCTGCCGTCAGATTTGGGGTCTTAGATCTGACAGTCGGGGAAAGAACGCGATATTGATAAGATGCGCGAGTAATAATAGGTGGGGGCGGGAGAAGGTGGTTTTAATCTGGGACATTAGATGAAATAGATCAACGGTGGAGATTGCCTCTGGTTAAATAGAATAAAATATGAGGCGGAGAATGTTTGAATATGAGCTGTTGATCTGCAGAGATCAACGACGAAGATTTCTCGAAGAACATTATAGAGCGGGATTTATGAAATTAACCAAAGGGGAGAGGACCAATATGGACTGTTAGATCTTAGGGTATGGACGACCTAGATGCCATCAGAGGTTTGCGATCGGTGGGGGAAAAGAGCAACAGAGCGCCGATGCGATTGAGCGATGGCCGTTGCTCTGAGGATCAGATTGACGGTGGGAAAATCGGAGGAGGTCAAAGGCGGGGGAAAGGGCTTTGGGATGGAGCGATAAGGACCGTCTGATCTGGGTCTGGTGGGAGGAGATCGATGGCTGAAATTACATCGGGAGGAGACCAATCGAAGGGGGTGAATAAAATATAAAATGCGCACAATGAAAACTTCTGATGCTAGATTGCGCAGACCGTTTGATTGGTTTATGATCAACGGTCGGAGATGGGTTTAACCAATGAACAGGTGGAACCCTTTGAAACATAAGAAAATCAAAGTTTTTATGAAATAAAAAGGATTTTTGTGTCGGGGAGGGGTTTTATTTAAGGTTTAGCGCCCGATTGCGGGGCCTATGGGTTTTGTGAAGCGGAAAAGGGATCAGGGGTTATATGCACAAAATGGGCCAATCACATCGGAACAAAGGAGAGGGTATTCCAAACGCGCCCGGTGAAAATCTCCGATGCGAGACTGTATTGACCGTTGATCGGGGAAAAGATCAACGGTTCTTTTCATTAAAAACATTGAACCGACAGGTTTTAATACAAGCATAGGAAAAGTGGGTTTTTATGATTTTACAAAGGAAAAATCGAATCGGGAAGGGTTTATGTATGAGGCTTGGCGCCGATTGCGGGGCCTTTGGATATATGAAAAAGATAAAGGAACTGGTGTTTATATACAAAAAGGGCCAATCGGCATCAAAATTTCTTGTTAAAACAAACAAATGAGCCCATCGAAAGTTTCCGATGCGAGACTGCGCAAACCGTTTGATTGTTTTAGATCAACGGTTGAGGATCATTTAATCAATGAACCGACGGGTTTCCTTTGTAACATAGAAAAATGGGTTTTTATGAATTTACAAAGGAAATATGCATTGGGGAAGGGTTTATTTATGTTTTTAGTGCCCGATTGAGGGCTCTAGGTTTTATAAAGAAAGCAAAGGCTCGGGGCTTATAAACAAAGGATCCAATTGGCATCGAGGGTTTTATAAAACAAAAGACTTGCGCTCATCGCAAATGCCCCGATGCAATAAGCGCTTTTGGACATAGCGCTTGGTTCCAGCACTAGGGTATATGGTGGGGAAGTGGTTTAGGGCTTAGCCCAAAGGGGCTTAGGCCCATAATGCAAAAGGCTCATTTTTGTGATTTTCTCAAGGATTTTCAATGGATTTGGGGGTTTCGGTAAGGTATAAAAAGGATTTTCAAACCTTATAAAAGGGATTTTATGAAGGGAAGAAGGGAAAAAATGAAAAATAGAGGAATTTTATGTGGAAAAAAAGGGAATAAAATGAAGGTTAATGATGAAGGGAAGGAGGAGTAAAATGATGAAAAATGGAGTTTTCAGCAGTCTTTTTCTTCAGGGAAAACAACAGAATTTCAAAGTTTAAGAGGGAAACAGCAGTGAAGATTAATAAAAGGACATGATGTCTTCATAAGACTTCAAGAATTAACAATTTTGCAATAAAACTTGTTTCTTGAAGGCTTCAAAAATTATTTAGCCACCATTTGATATGAAATTTTTTATAGGTGGCTAACAATGGCTCCACATGGGGATGGTGCCTTCTTGAAGGCATCAAGAACTTCAGACTTGTATTTTCTGGGGGATGATCAGTGCCTCATCCATTGGGCTGCAACTTTCTTCACTTGGATGATCTTCTTTAGTTCTGATAATGTTAGCAGCCATGAAAGACAATGGAACTTCATTAACACAAGCTTTCTACCTACCCAATCCTACTGATCTAACATTTTTCTTCTTTCAGAGTGCACTTGGATTGGAAAACTCTTTTACAAACACTTTATTATTTTGAAAGAAAAAAACTAATCTAAGTCTAATTCTTATTTCTCCATGAACTCAGATTAAACAGTTGAGTTCATAAGCTTCTCTACCTAATCTACAATTTGTTAGGATTAAACAGTCTAACAGATTTTTATTCTCTAACTTTTAAAACAGAAATTTAAAAGCATACAATTCGGGATTGAACAATCTAACTTGTTGCTGATCTATGGCATAAAAAAAAAGCTGCACATAGATAATTATTTTGCAGAAAATTAAATCAAAATGTTGAAGGCTTAAGATGTGAAAGTTCTAAGCACAGCCTTCTCTTTTTCTTTAGCTCTATTTTTGAGTTTATTCGAGTTGTTTTTTCCTTGTTATCTGGTTCCGATTTTGGACTTATTAGAACCAATTTACTTGTGTATTTGACTCAAGGTTTAAACATATTAGAGTCATTCTTCTCTTGAAAACTAATGTTCAGATTTTGAACTTGTTTGAACCTTTTTCTTCTATCCTAATCTACCTAACTGACAAGCGAAGATTAAGCTGTTTGGAAAATCAAATTCAATAACCTATCAGCAGTAAATTTAAAACTAATTAGTCCTGATTAGGCTGTATGACTAACTAGAGGTGTTTTTTTTAGGAGTGGCATTTGAGCTTGCACACTTTCATATTTTGTTTCTCTTTTTTGGTATGGGGCTTATACCTTTCTTGTTTTTACAATCTGCCCTCTTTTCTTTCTTCTATTGTTTTTGTATTTTTGATTTTTCTAACTTTGAATGCAATGATGGATGAAATATTTATAATGATAAAAAAATATAAAAAGGCTTCCAAACATGATGGCATCAAGAGAAATAATGTTTGAGCATCCTGCCATTGACAGGACCCCCAAAACGTTCAGCTCCATTCAACTCCTGCAAGAAATAAGCATTGTTGCCAGCAGTAGAATGAATGAGATAAGGGCCAAGCCATAAGTTGTCAAATTTTCCATGCTTGCCCTTTTCTTCTCTCCTTGAGTCCCACTTTAACACTTTGTCTCCAACATTGAAATTGCTAGCCTTTGTTCTTCTATCAAAAAGCTTTTTGATTCTCTCTTCTTTTTGTAATGCTTTGTTGTAAACCTCCTCTCTGGTTTGCTGAAGTTGAATGGTCTGATTAATTCTTCTGATCATGTCATTGTCTTCAGACTACACCTCTTGAATCAACTTCATAACTGGTACACCAAGGCTAGTTGGAAAAATTGCATCTGTACCATACACAAGCTGATAGGGTGATCTGAAAACAATTGAAAATTTATCCTTAGGAGACTTCCCAAGTATTCTTTCAGGGTTGTCAACTATCTCCGGTGGGTTTGGGTCAAGGTAGGCTCTAGTATGAATCTTTCTAGGAGCCACTATGCTGTGTTTTTTAGACCCTACTAAACAAAAACAGTTTAACCAACTATGACAATCTTTAAGAGGCTAACTAATCTTAAAAACAAGAAAATTTTAATCCTAAAATCCTCTAACTGAGTTTAAATGATGTTATGATGATAATGGGTCTTCCCAGTGGAGTCTTAAGGTCAATTTAGGATTGTGGAGTTGCCAAGTGGAAGTTTTTAGCTCTTTTGGAGGTAAAAGGTTTTATGGTCCACCACCATGTTTATTGAATACCAATCTGAAATATTTTGGGTTTTTTGAGTTATTTTCAGTCCTATGGGTTCTAAGAGTGTCCTAAATTTGTTTCAAAACTTAGCTACGGTGATGAGACAAAGAAAGTTTACTCTTATGTCTAAGCTAGCTGATCCTTCAAGGTTTGATAAGTACTTATGAGAATCCTAAGGTCTTCTTAGTTTTTCACTTATTCAAATAAGTTTCATCATGATTACCTTTCACTTGGTAGTGCTTGAAGAGGGCTACTTTTACTCACTGAACATCGAGTGTTTGGCCAGAAATATTATGCCTGGTGGGTTAACTGGTTAATACACTAAATGTCATTAAATCAAGAGGTTTCCTGAGGTTCTTAAATATGTATAGGTGTAATTTCACTTAGGAACTCCCCAGTGGAGTCACCAGAAATGTTATCTCCCCGTAATTCCATCAGATTGGTGAGACCAGAACTATGGGGAGGACACTTGAACCACTTTGGGATTCTAGGATCTAGCCCTCTTGAATCCAGACAGGGATCTCTCTATAAGTGCAAATATTGATTTATCTTTAAGGATTTTATGTGTGATGTTAGGCTAGCTTTTAAGAGCAAGGATTTTTGTTTGTTTTGGATGGTTGAGCATGATTTTTAGTTGAGTAGAAAATCCTAAAATGAAAGAGTTTCAAAGGTGTGAAGCTGCAAGAAATCAGAACAACCTTTGGCTGTTAAGATAGATATAACGCTGGTTTTTAGTCCATTGGGCTATGGAGTCATAAAAGGGTTTAATTGTGCAACAATTTCAAGAGTGTTCCAAGGGGCAAGTCCACTGTATCACAAGATATTTGAGATTAAAATGATGGAATGGAACAATAAAAGTGTTGAAGGGGTGGAAGCACACAATAATTTCAACTAGGATCTATCAGTCTATCCAAACAAGAAAAGCCTTTTAAGTAACTGTTTAAAAACTGGCCAAAGGACAGGGCTAACCATAGACTTCTTTGGGCAAGTTCGTATTAAAGCTAACTCAATAGACGAAACAATCCAGTAATCTGCTTAATTAATTTCAGAAGGGATGAAAATAGATAAGGAAAACAAAGTGCAGCCGAAGATCAGATAAGATACTTTTAAATCTAGACTGCTTTCATCATACCCTTAGGGAAATTTTCAGAATTACCTTTGGAGAAAGAAGCTAGAAAACAGGGCACACCATCACTTTTCTAGTCTAACTTTTACTAAGAAAATATTGAAAATAACATTCAAGAACAATGTTTAAAGTAAACAGTAGGACGAGGGAACGCCAGCATTCCTAACTGCTTGAACTGTATTGAATCATTCTTAAATAAACAAATTGGAGGAAAAAATTGAGATAAAGCTTATCAGTCAGAGAAGGGTACTATAAATAGTAAAAACTAACTATATGCTTGTTGTTCTTTATCAGAGAATAATGGACAAAATTGCATACATGAAAGGAAAAACAATAACACAGAAAGAAGCACTTCACCAGTGATATAGACTAGGATCCCAAGAATCAGCTTGTATATTGATGTCAATCCAGTTACATTCTTCAAGTCCAATGTTTCAGTTCAACAATCATCTTCACTTCTTCACCTAACTTATTCGATTACAAGCAGAGCTTCAAGAGCCTTTGAACACTATTTACATGTAGAAGTTTCGAGCACAAGTATATTTCAAAGTTTGGTAACCAACCCTTTACAATGAGCTCCTCAAGAAGATTTTATAGAAAAAATGAGGAGGTGGAAGAGAGAAAAGATCTTCTAAGTTCAATTAATACAGTTAATGCTTCTCAGCCTTTGAGGGGATCAATGGAGAAGATTTTAGATATTTCTCTGTATTAATCGGTTTACATTTAATTTTAAGCTTGCTGGGAAGCTTTTGTTGACTTTAAGGCTCTGTGTCATCGTTGTAATAACTCTACTGATATTTTGTAATAAGTCTCTTTGGCTTGGAATAATTGTTCGGATGCATTGAGATAAATATCCTCTGTTCTGGTCATTGCTCGGCCTCTTTTGAATGCTTTGAGGCTGCAGGTGGCGTTTGGTAGCTGAGAGGAATCAATTAGCCTCTGATGTGGCAGTGGAGGCTTTCTCGAATTGATAGATATTTCTGATTTTCTTTAAACACTGTTAATTTGATTTGATTCTGCGTGTTTAGGCTTAATCAGGCCTAAATTTTGTCTTCTGTTCTTTAACTATGTTTAATTTAGTGGATTAGGCTTTTGATTGTTGATCTTAGCCGTAATCCCTCAAAACTGGGTAAAAGATCTTCAATTCTTCATCTCTGCTATGATTTGATCTTCAACACTGATACCCTCTATTTTAATTAAGCTTTACTGTGTCTTGTTGATGTGCAGGTACGCAGAGGGTTCTTATGGAATCAGTGCTCATGATGCACTGATGAAACATGGAGTCGAACCCTGCAGAGCAATCTTCTTTAATGAATAAAGCCTCGAGGGATCGTCATCCTTGGCCTTTAATCTTCTTTTAAAACTTTTGAAAAAACTATAAAAACCTGCAAAAACAAGGAAAAGTGAGAAAATCTTGCATATTCGGGTCAGACTTCTTTGGAGGCTTAGGTTTAGAGTGTGGCCGTTGGATGAGAGCATCCAACGGCGGAGATTGCGCGTTGAGGTTCAAAGGGAAGCGGTCGATGAAATGGTGGAGAGGTTTAAGTCAGGGCCGTTGATCTGCAGAGATCAACGGTCGGGAGTGATCCAGGTTCATATAATGAAAAAGGGCCACTTTAACGTGAAATGAAAGAAATACAAAGGAAATAGGTGAAAAATCCCTTTGGCGGAGGAAATATGTTAAAAGGAAATTTGGGGTTTCTGAAATGATTTTGGGCCATTGGATCATATTAGCCCATGGAGATCAACTGTGGAGATCACTTATGAAGTCCCTTGGAGGAAGGCGGAGGGCGATAGTTCAAAGCAATATTGAATGCGAGCCATTGATCTGCAGAGATCAACGACGGAGAACGAACGCAATAATATTCAATAGAAAAAAGGGAAAGCAGTTTCGGAAAAAGAAACCAGCGGTATCGCACAGCGAAAAGGCGGAAGGGCGGTTTTAACTTTTGGAACGCGATATGCATTATCGGTCAACACGTGGCATTAAAAAACCGCCCATTTCACATGATTTTGGAGAATTATCATTCGGGCTAAAAAGCACGCGATATGGAGCGTCTGCCGTCAGATTTTGGTTCTTAGATCTGACAGTCGGGGAAAAAGCACGATATTGATAAGATGCGCGAGTAATAACAGGTGGGTGTGGGAGAAGGCGGTTTTAATCTGGGCTGTTAGATGAAACGGATAAACGGTGGAGATTGAATTTGGGGTTAAATAGAATAAACTATGAGGCAGAGAATGTTTGAATATGAGCCGTTGATCTATAGAGATCAACGACGGAGATTTCTCGAAGAACATTATAGAGCGGGATTTATGAAATTAACCAAATGGGGGAGGATCGATCTGGACCATTAGATCTTAGGGTATGGACAGCCGAGATGCAGTCAGAGGTTCGAGATCGGTGGGGGAAAAGAGCAACAGAGCACCGATGCGATTGAGCGATGGTCGTCGATCTGAGGATCAGATCGACGG
This sequence comes from Pinus albicaulis, assembly GCA_034641835.2. Classification (NCBI taxonomy): domain Eukaryota; kingdom Viridiplantae; phylum Streptophyta; class Pinopsida; order Pinales; family Pinaceae; genus Pinus; species Pinus albicaulis. Next base: position 1,281,589,679 of record CM076584.1, on the reverse strand, counting down.
TGGGCAATGCATTAGAGGAGGTCAAAGGCGGGGGAAAGGGCTTTGGGATGGAGCGATAAGGGCCATCCGATCTGGGTCTCATGGGAGGAGATCGATGGCTGACATTACATCGAGAGGAGACCAATCGGAGGGGGTGAATAAAATATAAAATGCGCCCAATGAAAACTTCCAATGCTAGATTGCGCAGACCATTTGATTGGTTTATGATCAACGGTCAGAGATGGGTTTAACCAATGAATAGGCGGAACCCTTTGAAACATAAGAAAATCAAAGTTTTTATGAAATACAAAGGATTTTTGTGTCGGGGAGGGGTTTTATTTAAGGTTTAGTGCCTGATTACGAGGCCTGTGGGTTTTGTGAAGCGACAAAGGTATCGAGGGTTATATGCACAAAATGGGCCAATCGCATCGGAACAAAGGAGAGGTTCTTCCAAACGCGCCCGGTGAAAATCTCCGATGTGAGACTGTATTGACCGTTGATCAGGGAAAAGATCAACGGTTCTTTTCATTAAAAACATTGAACCGACGGGTTTTAATACAAGCATAGGAAAAGTGGGTTTTTATGATTTTACAAAGGAAAAATCGGATCGGGAAGGGTTTATGTATGAGGCTTGGCGCTGATTATGGGGCCTTTGGATATATGAAAAAGATAAAGGAACCGGGGTTTATATACAAAAAGGGCCAATCGACATCAGAACTTTTTGTTAAAACAAAAAAATGCGCCCATCGAAAGTTCTCGATGCGAGACTACGCAAACCGTTTGATTGTTTCAGATCAACGATTGAGGATCATTTAATCAATGAACCGGAGGGTTTCCTTTGTAACATAGAAAAATGGGTTTTTTTGAATTTACAAAGGAAATATGCATCGGGGAAGGGTTGATTTATGTTTTTAGTGCTCGATTGCGGGCTCTAGGTTTTATAAAGAAAGCAAAGGCTCGGGGCTTATAAACAAAGGAGCCAATAGGCATTGGGGGTTTTATAAAACAAAAGACTTACGCTCATCGCAAATGCCCTGATGCGATAAGCGCTTTTGGACATAGCGCTTGGTTCCAGCACTAGGGTATATGGTGGGGAACTGGTTTAGGGCTTAGCCCAAAGGAGTTTAGGCCCATAATGCAAAAGGCTCACTTTTATGATTTTCTCAAGGATTTTCAATGGATTTGGGGGTTTCGGTAAGGTATAAAAATGATTTTCAAACCTTATAAAAGGGATTTTATGAAGGGAAGAAGGGAAAAAAGGGAAAATAGAGGAATTTTATGGGGAAAAAAAAGGAATAAAATGAAGGTTAATGATGAAGGGAAGGAGGAGTAAAATGATGAAAAATGGAGTTTTTAGCAGTCTTTTTCTTCAGGGAAAACAACAGAATTTCAAAGTTTAAGAGGGAAATAGAAGTGAAGATTAACCAAAGGACATGATGTCTTCATAAGACTTCAAGAATTAACAATTTTGCAATAAAACTTGTTTGTTGAAGGCTTCAAAATTGATTTAGCCACCATTTGATATGACAAATTTTATAGGTGGCTAACAATGGCTCCACATGGGGATGGTGCCTTCTTGAAGGCATCAAGAACTTCAGACTTGTATTCTCTGGGGGCTGATCAGTGCCTCATCCATTGGGCTGAAACTTTCTTCACTTGGATGATCTTCTTTAGTTCTGATAATGTTAGCAGCCATGAAAGACAATGGAGCTTCGTCAACACAAGCTTTCTACCTACCCAATCCTACTGATCTAAAATTTTTCTTCTTTCAGAGTGCACTTGGATTGGCAAACTCTTTTACAAACATTTTATTCTTTTTAAAGAAAAAAACTAATCTAAGTCTACTTCTTATTTCTCCATGAACTCAGATTAAACAGTTGAGTTCATAAGCTTCTCTACCTAATCTACCATCTGTTAGGATTAAACAGTCTAACAGATTTTTATTCTCTAACTTCTAAAACGGAAATTTAAAAGCATACAAGTCAGGATTGGACAATATAACTTGTTGCTGATCTATGGCATAAAAAAAAAGGCTGCACATAGATAATTATTTTGCAGAAAATTAAATCAAAATGTTGAAGGCTTAAGATGTGAAAGTTCTAAGCACGGACTTCTCTTTTTCTTCAGCTCTATTTTTGAGTTTATTCGAGATGTTTTTTCCTTGTTATCTGGTTCAGATTTTGGACTTATTAGAACCAATTTACTTGTGTCTTTGACTCAAGGTTTAAACATATTAGAGTTATTCTTCTCTTGAAAACTAAGGTTCGTATTTTGAACTTGTTTGAACCTTTCTCTTCTATCCTAATCTACCTAACTGATAAGCCAAGATTAAGTTGTTTGGAAAATCAAATGCACTAACCTATCAGTAGTAAATTTAAAACTAATTAGTCATGATTAGGCTATATGACTAACTAGAAGTGTTTTTTTTAGGAGTGGCATTTGAGCTTGCACACTTTCAGATTTTGTTTCTCTTTTTTGGTATGGGGCTTATACCTTTCTTGTTTTTACAATCTGCCCTCTTTTCTTTCTTCTATTGTTTTTGTATTTTTAATTTTTCTAACTTTGAATGCAATGATGGATGAAATATTTATAATGATAAAAAAGATAAAAAGGCTTCCAAACATGATGGCATCAAGAGAAATAATGTTTGAGCATCCTGCCATTGACAGGACCCCCAAAAATTTTAGCTCCATTCAACTCCTGCAAGAAATAAGCATTGTTGCCAGCAGTAGAATGAATGAGATAAGGGCCAAGCCATAATTTGTAAAATTTTCCATGCTTGCCCTTGTCTTCTCTCCTTGAGTCCCACTTTAACACTTTGTCCCCAACATTGAAATGTCTAGCCTTTGTTCTTCTATCAAAAAGCTTTTTGATGCTCTCTTGTTTTTGTAATGCTTTGTTGTAAACCTCCTCTCTAGTTTGTTGAAGATGAATGATCTGATTAATTCTTCTGATCATGTCATTGTCTTCAGACTGCACCTCTTGAATCAACTTCATAACTGGTACACCAAGGTTGGTTGGAAAAATTGCATCTGTACCATACACAAGCTGATAGGGTGATATGAAAACAGTTGAAATTTATCCTTAGGAGACTTCCTAAGTATTTTTTCAGGGTTGTCAACTATCTCCGGTGGGTTTGGGTCAAGGTAGGCTCTAGTATGAATCTTTCTAGGAGCCACTATGCTGTGTTTTTTAGACCCTACTAAACAAGAACAGTTTAACCAACTATGACAATCTTTAAGAGGCTAACTAATCTTAAAAACAAGAAAATTTTAATCCTAAAATCCTCTAACTGAGTTTAAATGATGTTATGATGATAATGGGTCTTCCCAGTGGAGTCTTAAGGTCAATTTAGGATTGTGGAGTCGCCAAGTGGAAGTTTTTAGCTCTTTTGGAGGTAAAAGGTTTTATGGTCCACCACCATGTTTATTGAATACCAATCTGAAATATTTTGGGTTTTCTGAGTTATTTTCAGTCCTATGGGTTCTAAGAGTGTCCTAAATCTGTTTCAAAACTTAGCTACAGTGATGAGACAAAGACAGTTTACTCTTATGTCTAAGCTAGCTGATCCTTCAAGGTTTGATAAGTACTTATGAGAATCCTAAGGTCTTCTTAGTTTGTCACTGATTCAAATAAGTTTCATCATGATTACCATTCACTTGGTAGTGCTTGAAGAGGGCTACTTTTACTCACTGAACACCGAGTGTTTGGCCAGAAATATTATGCCTGGTGGGTTAACTGGTTAATACACTAAATGTCATTAAATCAAGAGGTTTCCTCAGGTCCTTAAATATGTATAGGTGTAATTTCACTCAGGAACTCCCTAGTGGAGTTGCCAGAAATTTTATCTCCCCATAATTCCAGCAGATTGGTGAGACCAAAACTAAGGGGAGGACACTTGAACCACTTTGGGATTCTAGGATCTAGCCCTCCTGAATCCAGAGAGGGATCTCTCTATAAGTGCAAAGATTGATTTATCTTTAAGGCTTTTATGTGTGATGTTAGGCTAGTTTTTAAGAGTAAGGGTTTTTGTTTGTTTTGGATGGTTGAGCATGATTTTAGTTGCGTAGAAAATCCTAAAATGAAAGATTTTCAAAGGTGTGAAGTTGCAAGCAATCAGAACAACCTTTGGCTGATAAGATAGATATAACGCTGGTTTTTTGTCCATTGGGCTATGGAGTCATAAAAGGGTTTAATTGTGCAACAATTTCAAGATTGGTCCAAGGGGAAAGTCATCTATATCACAAGATATTTGAGATTAAAATGATGGAATGGAATAATAAAAGTGTTGAATGGGTGGAAACAGATAATAATTTCAACTAAGATTTATCAGTTTGTCCAAACAAGAAAAGCCTTTTAAGTAACTGTTTAAAAATTGGCCAAAGGACAGGGCTAACCATAGAATTCTTTGTGCAAGATTGTATTAAAGCTAACTCAATAGACAAAACAATCCAGTAATCCGCATAATTACTTTTAGAAGGGATGAAAATAGATAAGGAAAACAAAGTGCAGCCTAAGATCAGATAAGATACTTTTAAATCTAGACTGCTTTCAGAATACCCTTAGAGAAATTTTCAGAATTACCTTTGGAGAAAGAAGCTAGAAAACAGGGCACACCATCACTTTTCTAGTCTAACTTTCACTAAGAAAATAATGAAAACAACATTCAAGAACAATGTTTAAAGTAAACAGTAAGACGAGGGAATGCCAGCATTCCTAACTGCTTGAACTGTATTGAATCATTCTTAAATAAACAAATTGGAGGAAAACATTGAGATAAAGCTTATCATTCAGAGAAGGGTACTGTAAATAGTAAATCCTAACTCTATGCTTGTTGTTCTTTATCAGAGAATAATGGAAAAAATGGCATACATGAAAGGAAAAACAATAACACAGAAAGAAGCACTTCACCAATGATATAGACCAGGATCCCAAGAATCAGCTTGTATATTGATGTCAATCCAGTTACATTCTTCAAGTCCAATGTTTCAGTTCAGCAATCATCTTCACTTCTCCGCCTAACTTATTCGATTACAAGCGGAGCTTCAAAATCCTTTGAACACTATTTACATGTAGAAGTTTCGAGCACGAGTATATTTCAAAGTTCTGCAACCAACCCTTTACAAAGAGCTCCTCAAGAAGATTTTATAGAAAAAAATGAGGAGGTGGAAGAGAGAAAAGATATTCTAAGTTCAATTAATACAATTAATGCTTCTCGGCCTTTGAGGGGCTTAATGGAGAAGATTTCATATATTTCTCTGTATTAATCGATTTACATTTAATTTTAAGCTTGCTGGGAAGCTTTTGTTGACTTTAAGGCTCTGTGTCATCGTTGTAATAACTCTGCTGATATTTTGCAATAAGTCTATTTGGCTTGGAATAACTATTCGGATGCATTGAGATAAATATCCTCTGTTCTAGTCATTACTCGGCCTCTTTTTAATGCTTTGAGGCTGCGTGTTTGGTAGCTGAGAGGAATCAATTAGCCTCTGATGTGGCAGTGGAGGCTTTCTCGGACTGATAGATATTTCTGATTTTCTTTAAACACTGTTAATTTGATTTGATTTTGTGTGTTTAGGCTTAATCAGGCTTAAATTTTGTCTTTTGTTCTTTAACTATGTTTAATTTAGTGGATTAGGCTTTTGATTGTTGATCTTATCCGTAATCCCTCAAAAATGGGTAAAAGATCTTCAATTCTTCATCTCTGCTATGATTTGATCTTCAACATTGATACTCTCTATTTTAATTAAGCTTTACTGTGTCTTGTTGATGTGCAGGTACGCAGAGGGTTCTGATGGCATCAGTGCTCATGATGCACTGATGAAACATGGAGTGAAACCCTGCAGAGCAATCTTCTTTAATGAATAAAGGCCTGGGGGATCGTCATCCCTGGCCTTTAATCTTCTTTTAAAACTTTTTAAAAAACTATTAAAACCTGAAAAAACAAGGAAAAGTGAGAAAATCTTGCATATTCGGGTCAGAATGCTTTGGAGGCTTAGGTTTAGAGCGTGGTCGTTGGATGAGAGCATCCAACGGCGGAGATTGCTCATTGAGGTTCAAAGGGAAGCGATCGATGAAACGGTGGGGAGGTTTAAGTCAAGGTCGTTGATCTGCAGAGATCAACGGTCGGGAGTGATCCAGGTTCATATAATGAAAAAGGGCCACTTTAACGCAAAATGAAAGAAATACAAAGGAAATAGGTGAAAAATCCCTTTGGCGGAGGAAATATGTTAAAAGGAAATTTGGGGTTTCTGAAATGATTTTGGGTCGTTGGATCAGATTAGCCCATGGAGATTAATGGTGGAGATCACTTATGAAGTCCCTTGGAGGAAGGAGAAGGGCGATATTTCAAAGCAAGATTGAATGCAAGCCGTTGATCTGTAGAGATCAACGGCGGAGAACGAACGCGATGATATTCAATAGAAAAAAGGGAAAGCAGTTTCGGACAAATAAACTAGCGGTATCGCGCAGCGAAAAGGCAAAAGGGCAGTTTTAACTTTTGGAATGTGATATGTGTTATTGGTCGACATGTGGCATTAAAAAACCACCCATATCACGTGATTTTGGAGAATTATCGTTCGGGCTAAAAATCACGCGATATGGAGCATCTGCCGTTAGATCTGGGGTCTTAGATCTGACGGTCGAGGAAAGAGCGCTATATTGATAAGATGCGTGGGTAATAACAGGTGGGGGCGGGAGAAGGCGGTTTTAATCTGGGTCGTTAGATGAAACGGATCAACGGTGGAGATTGAATCTGGGGTTAAATAGAATAAAATATGAGGAAGAGAATGTTTGAATAAGAGTTGTTGATCTGCAAAGATCAACGACAGAGATTTCCCGAAGAACATTATACAGCAGGATTTATGAAATTAACCAAAAGGGGGAGGATCGATCTGGACCATCAGATCTTAGGGTATGAATAGCCTAGATGCAATCAGAGGTTCGTGATCAGCAGGGGAAAAGAGCAACAGAGCGCCGATGCGATTGAGCAATGGCCGTCGATCTGAGGATCAGATCGATGGTGGGCAATGCATCGGAGGAGGTCAAAGGCGGGGGAAAGGGCTTTGGGATGGAGCGATAAGGATTGTCCGATCTAGGTCTGGTGGGAGGAGATCGACGGCTAACATTACAATGGGAGGAGACCAATCGGAGGGGGTGAATAAAATATAAAATGCGCCCAATGAAAACTTCCGATGCGAGATTGCGCAGACCGTTTGATTGGTTTATGATCAACGGTTGGAGATGGGTTTAACCAATGAACAGGCGGAACCCTTTGAAACATAAGAAAATCAAAGTTTTTATGAAATACAAAGGATTTTTGTGTCGGGGAGGGGTTTTATTTAAGGTTTAGTGCCCGATTGCAGGGCCTGTGGGTTTTGTGAAGCGGCAAAGGGATTGAGGGTTATATGCAAAAAATTGGCCAATCGCATCGGAACAAAGGAGAGGGTCTTCCAAACACGCCCGAGGAAAATCTCCAATGCAAGACTGTAATGAACGTTGATTGGGGAAAAAAGCAATGGTTATTTTCATTAAAAACATTGAACCGATGGGTTTTAATACAAGCATATGAAAAGTGGGTTTTTATGATTTTATAAAGGAAAAATCGGATCGGGAAGGGTTTATGTATGAGGCTTGGCACCTGATTGCGGGGCCTTTGGATATATGAAAAAGATAAATGAACCGGGGTTTATATACAAAAATGGCCAATCGACATCGGAACTTTTTGTTAAAACAAACAAATGCGCCCATCGAAAGTTTCCGATGCGAGACTGTGCAAACCGTTTGATTGTTTCAGATCAATGGTTCAAGATCATTTAATCAATGAACCAGCGAGTTTCCTTTGTAACATAGAAAAATGGGTTTTTATGAATTTACAAAGGAAATATGCATGGGGGAAGGGTTGATTTATGTTTTTAGCGCCTGATTGCGGGCTCTAGGTTTTATAAAGAAAGCAAAGGCTCGAGGCTTATAAACAAACGAGCCAATCAACATCGGGGATTTTATAAAACAAAAGACTGGGGCTCATCACAAATGCCCCGATGCGATAAGTGCTTTTGGACATAGCGCTTGGTTCCAACGCTAGGGTATATGGTGGGGAAGTGGTTTAGGGCTTAGGCCCATAATGCAAAAGGCTCATTTTTGTGATTTTCTCAAGGATTTTCAATGGATTTGGGGGTTTCGGTAAGGTCTAAAAAAGATTTTCAAACCTTATAAAAGAGATTTTATGAAGGGAAGAAGGGAAAAAAGGGAAAATAGAGGAATTTTATGGGGAAAAAAAGGGAATAAAATGAAGGTTAATGATGAAGGGAAGGAGGAGTAAAATGATGAAAAATGGAGTTTTCAGTAGTCTTTTTCTTCAAGGAAAACAACAGAATTTCAGCGTTTAAGAGGGAAACAGGAGTGAAGATTAACCAAATGACATGATGTCTTCATAAGACTTCAAGAATTAACAATTTTTCAATAAAACTTGTTTCTTGAAGGCTTCAAAAATTATTTAGCCACCATTTGATATGACAAATTTTATAGGTGGCTAATAGTACCTAATGGGGACTAAACCCCAAACAAACCAAATAATCTATGTCAAATGGTGTTATCTCCAAGAAATTTGTATTTCTTGATTAGTTAAACCTTATGTGGATTGACCAAATGAAATATGGCGGCATTTTCATCATTAATATATACATATATTCATCCATATGATCCATTACATGAACCAATATCCATCCTTCCATGTTGGTGCATCATGTTGACTTTTCACCTGGATGGGAGGACATGTGACATAAAAGATAAAATTTGTTGATGGAAGCCATATTGCAAACTAGTATTAGTCCCAAAAATATAGAATATATAATATTGTTCATGGCAATTATCAATAATCATCTCTCTCTCTCTCTCTCTCTCAACCCCTCCTCATGATATTTGAACATCATATCGGATGGGGACTAAACCCCAAATAAACCAACTAATCTATGTCAAATGGTGTTATCTCCAAGAAAGTTATATTTATTGATTAGTTAAACCTTATGTGGATTGAGAAAATGAAATATGGTGACATTTTCATCATTAATATATACATATACTATCTCTCTCTCTCTCTCTCTCTCTCAACCCCTCCCCATGATATTTGAACCTCAGACCTGATGGGAACTAAACCCAAAAAAAACCAACTAATCTACGTCAAATGGTGTTATCTACAAGAAAGTTGTATTTCTTGATTATTTAAACCTTATGTGGATTGAGAAAATGAAATATGGTGGCATTTTCATCATTAATATATACATAGAATCTCTCTCTCTTTATCTCTCTCTCTCTCTCCAAATAGATTTTATCCCTCACAAAAATTGGTTCCCGCAATTAGTCCCTCCTCATAATATCATAGACTCTCTCTCTCTCTCCAAATAGATTTTATACACCACAAAAATTTGTTCCCACCATCATCCCCTCCTCATGATATTTGAACCTCAGACCTGATGGGGACTAAACCCCAAACAAACCAACTAAGCTATGTAAAATTTTGTTATCTCCAAGAAAGTTGTATTTCTTGATTAGTTAAGCCTTATGTGGATTGAGAAAATGAAATATGGCGGAATTTTCATCATTAATATATACATATATTCATCCATAACATCCATTACATGAACCAATATCCATTCTTCCATGTTGGTGCATCATGTTGACTTTTCACATGGATGAGAGGCCATGTGACATAAAAGAGAAAAAAAATTATGGAAGCCATATTGCAAACTAGTATTAATCCCGAAAATATAGAATATGTAATATTGTTCATGACAATTATCAATAATGGTCTCTCTCTCTCTCTCTCTCTCTCTCTCTCACACACACACACATACACACACACGCGCGATTTTTTAACTTATAGAAATGGAAGGAATGTTGTAGTGAGAGTCTCCAAAATGCAGAAAATAATGAACTACATCATGAACACTAGTTCTCTCTCACGCGATTTTTTAAAATTCTCTCTCTATCTCTATCTCTATTTTTTAACTTCTCTCTCTCATGATTTTTAAATTCTCTCTCCCTCATGATTTTTTAAAATTCTCTCTCTCTCTCTCCAAATAGATTATATCCCCCACAAAAATTGGTTCCCACCATCAACCCCTCCTCATGATATCATAGGCTCTCTCTCTCTCTCTCTCTCTCTCCAAATAGATTTTATCCCCCACAAAAAAAAAAATCCCACCATCAACCCGTCCTCATGATATTTTAACCTCAGACCTGATGGGGACTAAACACCAAACAAACCAACGAATCTATGTCAAATGGTTTTATCTCCAAGAAAGTTGTATTTCTTGATTATTTAAGCATTATGTGGATTGAGAAAATGAAATATGGTGGAATTTTCATCATTAATATATACATATATTCATACATATCATCCATTACATGAACCAATATCCATTCTTCCATGTTGGTGCGTCATGTTGAATTTTCACATGGATGAGAGGACATGTGACATAAAAGAGCAAAGTTTTTGATGGAAGCCATATTGAAAAATAGTATTAATTCCAAAAATATATAATATATAATATTTTTCATGACAATTATCAATAATGTTCTCTCTCTCTCTCTCTCTCTCTCACACACACACACACACACACACAAATTTAACTTATGGAAATTGTCCTTAAATTAGTGATCGTTTATTAAGGCATGTTGCAGGTAGAGTCTCCAATATGTAGACAAGAACAAATTACATCATGAACACTAGAAAGAACATACACATACACATGAATAGAAGCATTGAGAAGGAATTCAAACTATGTTCATATTCTTCCTAATGAGTTTTTGTACATAGGGAATATGGTTGGAGTGGTTGTACCCACTCCAACTAGTCATTTGTTAGAGTATTTTATACATTTACTACTTATATTTACCTTACATAGATATATTCGCTTAATACTTTATATCTAAAGTATGATGACATTAATGGGTGTAAGAGGACCTTCCAATATCTCCAATATCTCCCCCGTCCTTTTTTCCTCTCTAATCTAGAGAAATATTCCAAAACAAATACTATAACTTATCACTTTGTAGCATTGACCTTCAATTTGGTAGGTTCCTATGCGGCCAATGTGTCTCTAGCGCTCAACAACCTACCCAACAATGGTCCTCTTAACTTCTCGTATTGTAGTTTTTGTCTTGTCCTATGCTCATATGCACACTACACAATACTTAAATAAACCTACCATGTATCCACATTTTGTCTTTAGAAGTCACAACTCCAAGAACTATTGTAGTATAGTTTGTTAGGATACCCAACTCTCACTTGAGAGATCCAGGTTTGTCCTAATAATGGAACCAAATGTTCTTGGTAGAGCCTTCAACATGCATACAATAATAGAATACATTGTGAAAAATATGAAGGACACACACATACACATGAAGAGAAGTATTAGGTAGGAATTACAATTGTGCTTATGTTCTTCCTCAAGAGTAAATTTTATACATAGGGAATATGGTGGGAGTGGTTGTACCCACTCCCACTAATCATTCATTTGTGTTTAATCATTTTCTACTTATATTTTCCTTACATAGATATATTCATACTTTATATATAAAGTATGATGACACTAATGGGCTTAATAGGCCCTTCCAACAAGACCCATTGTCAAAGGCAGTTTCAACAAAACAATTTGAGAGGGGAACTAAAGGAAAATCACCAAAGTTTGTATCCCTGTAACAGTAGATAGGAATACATATCATAACCTACTTGGGAATTATGCCTTAGTAAAAAGGGTTAAAGCAACTTTCCATAATAGTTATTGGTTGGACCCAAGGGATTTTACTAGATTTGAACCTATGACCTATGGCCTCCCCATTAGAAACATTCCTTAAGTGAATTGTTCAACCAATCAAGCTAACCATGGGGATAGAATTTTTTTCCTATAAAAATATATATATCTAAACAATGGATCAACTACTCGCTACAAGAAATAAATGATTTATAATTTCAATGGACTCAATCATATTTGGACCTATGACTATGGTTCCCTCATTTAAAAAAATTCATTGGGAATACATTCCAATTGATTGAATTAACCCTTGCGGATAATATGTGTGTATTTATATATGCATGTATGTGTCTTTATATTGTTGGATTACCAAGATATTAGATAGATGGAGTTAAAAATTCAAAGGAGAGATAGTCTCTAAATACAACATTATAGCACTTAATCACAAGTGACCATAGCTCAATATATAAGAGGAAACACAAGGAAAATTAAAATGTGTATTACATTAATCATTTGATGGATCAAACCATAGGACCATATATATATATATAGTACCAAAGTGTAACCAGATCCATTGAAGTAAGGAAGACATGGTCCGCTTTGAATGGCCAAATCACCTAATGAACTCCTTTATTTATACCTTAACTTCTACTAGTCAATTTCCCCATTCATCTCAATTAACGAAATGAATTCTTAGTCAAACACTCAATCAAATCCCTAAGTAGACAGTTGATTGAATTTATCCATAAGACCTAGAGATCTTATGAACCTACTTAACCATTTATTCGAACAACACCTCCCCTCCTCAAACCCCACCATTAGTACAATAGACTAGAGATTCAAGAGGTGGAATTCACTTCCCTTTACAACCCTGCATAATTGTAACTTACTAATTCCCAAGCATAGCCTAAAGTCTAATACCTTAGGTGATGCAAGATCTCCTTACAACTCAATTTCATCACAGGCCTTCATATATCAATAGATTTACTATAGGAAGTTGGTTCCCTCAATTTTCATTTAAATTAAAATATCTAATGTTTTCTAAGTTGTAATAGTTTTAGAAAAATTTATGGCTAGGGGGTTTTGATGAGTGTCATATAGTTTTCCATGTAATAGAACATACTAGCTAAATGTTTGAGATAATGCCTCATTTATGATACATACTAAGGATTAGGGATTGGTTTGGTTTGTTGGAGGATGCTGAGAGATTCTCTCAACCTCTCTCTCCAAGAGTGGAATCAGTTGGATCTCATTTCAACTATGTATATTTGATGTATCTCAGTTTATTAATGTAATATAGAAATTAATTCATTATTTTGTGTGTTAATATTGTGCATCCCTGCTCTCTCTAACTTTAATATGGTATCAGAGCCTGTTCTGGCTTGATTCCCTCACGGGAAGGCCAGGAAGATCACCGCCCATCATGAGAGAAGGAGAGCTGGTACTGTCCGGTCATCTGCATTGAATTTACTTGAAGCCTCGTGGCTATTCTCTTGATCATACTCTGCTGCATCCATCATAATCAAAGGCCGCACAGAGCGAGACAGTGAGGATTTGATTTATTGGAAAGCCAAGGTAATTGCTACTGCGAAAAAGCTGGCAAAGGAAGTCAGGTTTGGCGAGGATTGTACCGATCGATGAACAACAGTCATTGTTTGGCTGTGCGCTGTTGTTTGACAAGTTAATGGTGAGAACTTTGAGTGTCTCCATACCCTTATGGATTTGATGTTGGATCCTGTGTACAGAAACCCGTCTACCGCAACCACGATTGAATATATTTGACTGCCCTGCTTGACCCGAAGGCCAACAATATTCCAGATCAGATTTTGACCCCTCGACATCACTGGTTCCTTTGAACCTTATCGTCTTAAGCCTCAGTGTGGATTCAAACCTTGGCATCCACACACAACAAATAACAGTGATTCTATTTTCCATTTGAATGAGATTATTGAGCAAATGAGGAGTGCTCGAAACGCAGGGAGTGTTGGAGCTGATGGTTTGCGGATCGTGGATCACGTTGATAAGCAAAGGCCAGTGGGATCCGTTAACGTTCCCACATGGCTACGATTCCCTTAACGTTCCTTCACTATACTTGAGGTAGCAAGTAAAACCAAAGTTTCAGATTAACACAGGTAAGATCTACCGTGGTCCTAAGACTATATTAACACTAGCCTCATAATAAATTTTTCATTTGGTAATTTCTCTAAGCATTTGCTGGGATTTGGTGAGGGTGATACCTACGCTATGTCAGTGGTTCTTCGGGGAAGCTTCAGCCTTCACTGCATGTTTATTCAATGCCCTCACGAAAGCTACCACATACTAAAATGCAGAAACAAGCGCCGGCTAAAATGCAATCTGATGGTAAACAGTTTAGCGGCGAATCAAGTTGTTCGGATTCAACAACAGAGTTGCAGCGTGAAAAGAAAGCGGTAAAAATGAACCAGGGGAGAGTATATGCAGTTTAAGTTATATATTTTTTGACATATAATTTTAATCCTTTAAATTGGGGATTGTATATGTGGGGCAAGGATTTGATCAAGTTGGGATTTGTGGGTTTATTGGTGAGAGTAGTGTTTTGTTGGTTTGTAAAATTTTATAATAAAGAACCAATTATTGAATAGATTTACACAATTTCAAATAGTGTTTCTCGACGTTCTTCGGTGCCGAGAGAATGTATCACTAATTTGATTGTGATAATCTATTATATGTTGTAGACTCTTGTTGTACTTCGGTACTCCAAGATCGACAATTACAGGTTATTTTTTGTGAGTTTGTAAGTGTGCACAGGTCACTTTGTAGGACTGATCGCTGATCATATTCTGTACCTAGAATATTTTCTTATAAACTGTTGAAATTTATTCTTCGGGGTTATTTCACAGATGGAAATATTTCCATAGGGTAGTTCAGTGTCGAGACTCTTCTTTGGTGGTGTCAAGAATCTTTAATCTTACAAATTCAGCATTGATGGTCAGAAGCATGTGTAATTTAAATGGGTTGAAAAGTAAGCTCGAAGATGTGGAGAAAGAAAGAGCGGAATCCAGAAAAATACAGAGTGGGTAGATTTGCTGATGAAGACCAGATCAGACAAAGAGAAAAAAGTTCAAAGTGTTGTAATTGTGATTTCAGTAGTGTAAATTTTCTGTAATGTAGGCATTAAGGGGGGGTGTTTGAGATAATGCCTCATTTATGATACATACTAAGGATTAGGGATTGGTTTGGTTTGTTGGAGGATGTTGAGAGATTCTCTCAACCTCTCTCTCCAAGAGTGGAATCAGTTGGATCTCACTTCAACTATATATATTTGATGCATCTCAATTTATTAATGTAATAAAGAAATTAATTTATTATTTTGTGTGTTAATATTGTGCATCCCTGCTCTCTCTAACTTTAATACTAAATTGGGAGATTGTTAGATAATTTAGGAAGAAATTGAGTTTATTGGTATTTTTGGTAGGAGAGTGTTTTATGTATGATATTTCAATGTAATCAAAGGAGAGTGTGTGACATAGGAGAGATTAGAGTATTTTGAAGAGATCCAAAGCGACCGAGAGGGTAACAATGTAAAGAATGCTACAAATATGTAATCAAATTTGTCTTTGGAAAACTCTTAGAGTTTTGTTGTATTTCATGATTATTGGAAAAATTAGTGTGTTTCTAAACATTTGAATTCTATTAAATAATCATTATTGTGCTAAGTGATTGATCCGAATCAACTTTCAAGGAGAAATATATGAGAAACATAGCTAACTTATTGTGATTTTGAAGGATCGTTCCACAATGGACCCAACCTTCTACTAGTGAAGTTACTTTGTCAAAGGTTCCGAATGCAGATTTATATCAATATCGTAAAAATATCATAACACTCAAAATTTCACTAATTTTCTAGTTCTAGCGACCTTCTATGAACTAACAGAACTTTCATGCCAGTAATATTTCCATTAAGAAACATTTGTTACACCATCTTCTAGTTGTATGGTGTAATGGTTCCACCTCATATGTCCATATCACGGCCTCGTCGTTTTGCATATATTTCCTTTGTATTTCATTTTTTGGTAATATTTGATAACCCGGTATTTGTTGTTAAATAAGTGAAGCTCGAGACAAAAACCTTACCATTAGGTAATGTTATGTTTACTGGACCAATACCATATTAGAGTTCTATTTTATATTTTCCTAACATAATTTGACATGGATATGTTGATATCGATTGACGACTAATATCTCGGTGTGTTTAACCTATGGTGGCTTATATTATTTGATATTAAAAAATTTAATTTATAAAAACCCCAAGTTCACTGATATGTCTATATGTTGTAGTGCTTGGGCACGTCACATGTTCTTATGAAGTGTTGTGTATAGCTCTAAAAGGGATAAGTTTTTTTTTTTGTTAACTTGGTGTTTTTGCATGGATTTACTATAAGGTTCAGTAGTAGGAAGTTAAGTGTTCATTAACATGGAGTAGGAATTAAGCCTTAATTGTTAATCCATTGTAGAACAAAAAGAGATATGATAGTTTGAAGCTAGAAATTGTTAATCAGTGTGGACATTAGTCCAAATTTGTCATCATTGGTTCTTTATTCCTAGTTTAATAATATATATTTATATATGATGAAAGGTTAAAGATCTTAGTTATGTAATAGTTTTGAATATTAATCATAAAATATATTATTGACTACAAACAAACAAGTACAAGAGTATAGGGGGATATTATGCCACAAAAAGGGGGTGGCTAGAGAGGTTAGACTTTTTTTATGTATTTTATTATACCTATATTTGAATTGGTTGAGAAAAATTTGGGTATGTGAGCTTTTTGGGAAGCCATGTGTCATTTTGAGTGCATGCATATGTAACTTTATCTTTTGGGGTTGTTTTGGTGGGGTAGTGCTCCTCATTCATTCTTCTCATTGATTTATAATGTTCTCGATTCCATGGGAAGAACATTCATTCTATTGCTAAGATTCATTTTAATGACCTTGTTCTATGTTGTAGTGAAAACTCAACATCCCCATTTTTTACTTATTTATTTCAAATAATGGGGACTCTTTCCATAAATTTTTAGTTAAATCACATTTTAATATTTTTTTATTTAGTAAAGTGGCTTACAATTTTTCCATTTTTCATTTTCACCAAATTTATATTTTGATTGATTCATTAGGTTTGGATTTTCACTAGATTTCCATCGGTACTTGTTTCTTCTCATTTGGTTACATAGTTTGCAAATGATGCTTCGCCAAAGTTTGATCATTTCACGTCTTGGGTTAAAAAAATGTACAGATTGTATATTATTTTAATTTTTCTAAATAAATAAATACTTGGTTGTAAATACTTATTTTTTTATTAATTTTTTCTAACATTCCTACGAAATTACCACATGCAAATTGTAGACCGATTAAAGTGATGTGTTTCAGATCTAGGAAATTAATATGCATTTCAATTCGTAATACTCCCGAAATCCTCCAATTATTCATTCTTCAAAGTGGCTGTAATTTTTAAGGTTAGGACTTTTATTACCAAGTGGTTGTAGTTTATGGATGGGACCCATTCCAACATTCCTTAGCACACATCATAATATCGAAACACATATATCGTTGTTTCACCTTTAAAAAATTATGATAAACATAAACTTCGATTAAAACCTCACGCATAAAGTCAAAGCTCCATCAGAAGACTTCCATTAGAACTTTATTATATCGTAACTTCTCTTTGTTGGACATTGGATAAACCAATGCTCCATGTGTGTTTCACGAGATGGACTAACCACCTCTTGTGGATCCTTATCTCTCACGATGCGATCGTTGACTAAAACCTGCAACTCTTTTTTTTAGCAGCATAGTTTATGCTTTGGAGGAGATTGTATGAGATCGGATTTAAAGAACAAAGCAAGAAACTAGGTTTTAATCACTTTGTATTTTGAATACTATTATTTTTAATGCAAATTTCATCCTTTTAATGACATATTTGCATAAAATGTCTTTCATGTTTAGCATTATTGTTTAATGTGAAAATGAAGGTCTTTTTTGAATTAGCTATCTAGTTCATTAGCTTCATAGATATGTTGTTAATTTTCTCGTGTGTTATTATGCTTAAATCATATTTCTAAGTAACTATTTACTCAGAAATCTTTCATCTAATTTTGATTTAATTTCCATTGCCATTATGTGAATTTCTTTCTAATGTTTTTGGTTTATTCTTCGTGGTTAATATATCTTTGAACAACATGTTTGGTTATTATAATATTATTTAATTGAACTAATTCATTAGTTTCATATTCATCTTAAATAAGACATGATTAAAATCTCAATCATTCAATTACTTTGCTCTCGTTTGGGTTATATCGACATCTTCCTAATCAAGATAGGCTTAGGATTTCTTTCCTTGTACTTGCATTCTAGGATTAATTTGTGTCTTGCATTCTAGAAGTCCTCTTATCAAAGAGGTAAAATTTATTTGTGGCTTGGATGAGCCCCAAATCATCTTAAGGATTAATTTCTTGCCTGATCAGCAAGAAGAGTCGATATGATGTCTCTTCTTTATTGGTAGGTGAAATTCATACTTTAAGCCAGTACAGATAGAGAGAAGGTAATTGAACCTAGTTTAACTAATCAGAACCACCTTTTCAATTAAAAATTAGTTGCATTAAGTTCCTGAACATGTGGTATCACTTATAATGTTGAGGCAAAGAATTTCGATCCATCAACATTTTTGGTGCTAGAAGGAGAGCCATAGTAAAACTGTGTCTCCAATGATTTTGTGCTTTAAATTTTATTTTTTATCACAATCGCTCCATTTTAAAAACTTCCTTGGAATTTATTTATTGGACCTCATCCAACTTCCACTCTGGTAAAAGCAGTCCAGAGCATGTCTCAAGTAAAATACAATGGTAAAACATCTGATTTTAGTCATCTTCTTCAATTTATTTTAAGTTGCAATAATTTCAATATTGATGAAGATATTACTTGTAGGATTTTCACTCGCACTTTGACAAGAAAAGCCAAAGACTGCTGTTTATCATTTTCAGTTGCCTCCGTACATAGTTGGGACGACTTTTCAAAGATTTTCCTTCACGCATTTCAAAAATATGATTACAAATAGGTGTGTGATCAATTAGAAGAATTGTGTAGGATGGAAGGAGAGACATTGGATATGTTTTATGTTAGATTTAAATTAATTTTAATGCAATTTAAGTCCAAATATTTTCCTCCTAAAATTTCAACTAATTGGATGGTTCAGACATTTAGTGTTTTTCTCCTGTTATAAATATCAAGAACCAGAAAGTATATCCTTTGTTGATAATGATACACTTCCTGAAAATGACAACTTTGATTCTTCGAAAATTAAAATTACAAATAATAATGCGAGAAATGCTCCAAATTTACATAATGTCGATCAAGTAGAAATTCAATGAAATGCACAATCTATTAGCAGCAATCAACAACAATTAAATCAATAGCAATTTAATCAACCAAATAATGTTGGCAACACACACTTTACTGCTGAAATTAATTCACGATCTGTTGATAACAAATTTCAAATTATGGAGCAGCTCAAAAACAATTTTCAAATCGATCAAATGCACAAGGAATATGAATTGTCTATTTTGAAAAATCAGAAATAATTTATGCATAGATAAACCTTCAGGTATATATCTTCATCTTCTTATTTTTTTCTCTACCATGATATCTTTAACAATATTAATTTAATTCATAATCAATCAACAGTCCCTTTGAATTCAAATTTAATTTTATAAAATAGAGGAACTGATATTAATTATGATTTTTTAAATATTGGTAGAGAAAATTTAATCGGAAATTCAATAAATAATTTTGAATATTCTTTTAATTTGGTATTTAATCACTTGCATGGTTCTAATTTATTTAATTCAAATGAAAATAACACTAATGAAGTTACTTGTGATAATGAATTGAAAACTGAAAATTATGAACCTCATTTCCCTGAAAAATAATTTTGACTGAATCCCATATTTATCACTCCTTGAGAAAATCTATTTTTGAAGATGAGAATAATACTAATCAAAAAATAATTTCGTTCAATTTTCAAAATCATCATAGTAATTTTATTACTCATAAATCCATTCCAATTTATGATTCATATGATAATGAAATAACCTTTTTGGATCATAAGCTTGAAATCTTCCTATTCCCACAAAATAATGCAAACAATGAGCTTAACTTTATAATTGCTATTGATAATTGTGGGAAATAAATCTTTGCAAATGAGTCTCAGCCATATTGTACCATTACTTGTAACATTAATGTAAATTTTACTTTTCTTTATTTTCAGTTCCCTCGGTTTGAATTTATTTTTCTTTCAAATTTCATTTTTTAATTTTTCAACACATTGTACTAGAAATTTGAATACGCAAATTTTAGACACTTGTCATGTCCATTAAGAAGCCTGTATAAAAATTAATTACATAATTTCAAGCATGAAAATCGGCTACCTCTTATTTTAAAATTTTATTTATTCATTTTTGGCCAGTTCATATATTATTTTCAAAATTGTTTATCACAAATTATGGCACTTGAGAGTACATGATTTCATTTTGGTCAACAATGGAATACTTCTAGAAACCTTTTAAATATCCATCCATACTTTATCGATCCATTTGAAAATGATCTGGAATTTCCACTGCTCCAGAATATTTCTATTTTTGCCAGTGTTTAACATACTTCAATATTTAAACTTTTATAATTCAATACAAGCCTAATGTTTCCTTTTCCTTTGAATTTATTTCAATCATTCACTAAACTACATGCTCATTTTTATGACCTTGTAAAAAATTGGTTGGAACAATTTCAAGGTAATAATTTTTTAAATAAGTTTATTTTTATGAATTTGTTAATTGTACATAGTAGACTGAATTTTTCTTTTAATAATTTATGTGTAGTTTTACTCATGTTAATTGACATGTACATACAAACAGGAGTTAAAATGAGAGAATGGTTACATTGGAAGTATTATTATACCTAGTCATGTCTAATTTCCGTACAGTTAGGATTAGGAATATGACTAATTTTAGTTTGTTAGCTCTTATTTTATTTCCTTGTTTATAGATTTTTCAATAGATGTTGGTAATAATCTCAAGTATCAACTTGGTCTTCATTGCCTTAATTTAGTGAATTCATTTTAAGAATAAATGAACAATTAGATATTTCCAAATCATAATAGGTCCAAGGAAAAAAAAAATATTATTTTTTATGCCCTGGATTTGTGTTTGCCTTCGTGTTTTCCTTTCTTTGCAGATTTGCAAGCTGAGTCATAATTTCATTTCTAAATAATATTTTTTCAAATGAAATATTGGTCTCTTTCCTATATTATTTTTTTGATGGCCTTTATCTTCCTCCAACTTGAATGAAAAAATTTAAAAGGTATTGAAGCAAAAAAAATTAAAATCTGGAAACATTTGAATTTTCACATTTGGCCAAATTTATTTTATGCTGATTTATTTAATCCCAATGACATCGAGAATATCACACGCAAAATGTTGAGATTCAACAAGATGATGAGCTTAGTGAAAAGAGTTGCCTTCACTAAGTGGGCCCGCAGGCTATTTTTGGCGCAAGTCTATTTTTAGACATGGTGATCATATTTCAGAAGTTGCAGGATGCTATTTGTGGATGGTTGATCAAGTTGGAAAAAATAGATGAAATTCTATTTTTAGAATATTGGGCGAAGTATATTTATAGATCGCTGATCTAAAAACAGATGCATGTCGATTATTATTAGCTCTTAATAATAATCAGGCACTAAACAACAACTTATTCTCTTGGAGCACTTTGTTTCAGTGCACAGATGTGGCACATCAGTGGACTGAGGGAATTACGCAATTACCAAGGGTTTACTAGAGCTAATGCATGGAGGACTCAGTTAGAACTCAAGTGGCAGAGTTATGACACAATTGGAAGAAGTAGTTATGGAGTTGTATTCAGTTTAACTCAGTTAGACTCAGTTGAGCTAGTTGTATCTAGTCTAACTGATTGATACACTAGTGAGAGTGGAGTGAATTAATTAGTTAATTAATTCACAAATAATAACTCATTAATCAACCGAACAATACATCAGTTAACTACAGTGCATGACAGTTTTAGTGGAGACCCAGTGGAGAGGTAGGTGAAAGGGAAAGATAGACTATCTGTTGTGACTATAGTGATGCATTGATTGCATCACACACACATTGGAGTTTCCAATGAGGATTACAATAATCGTGGAGAGTGGGATTGCATCAAATTAGTTTTTAATTAGCTGATTGCGTGCTGGGAGGCAAAGCACAGGAGGCAAAGATCGGTGCATGGATTTGCAAGATTATTCCTGATTAGTGTATGATGATTGTAGTGTACTGAAAGCTTGATAAGCTTTGTATGAGGATTGTCACATGATTCCATGATACATAATATATATTTGGGGTTTTCAGCTTTAGGCTTTCCTGATTAAAAAAAACTGTGTTATGTGCGATTATTTTTATTTATGCTTTACATGTGTGTGCAATTAATTTTCCGCAGAATATTAACAAGTGGAATGATTCAGTATCTTGCATAAAGTTAAATAGTGTGAGATCAGGTGGATCTAGGACATATGCATGCTTAGTGCATATAATTTCTACATGGTATCGCAGCATTTTTAATTGAATATTGCAATTGTAAAGTGAGTTTGTGCTGGTGGACAATTCGAATTTGCTACAGAAGATTCTTGGTGCCGAAGTTGAGCATACATTGAAATGTCTTTCAACGAGTTGAGATTGGAGTATGCCCTTGATGGGAGCTTGAATTACATAGCCTATAAGGATAGGATGGAGGCGGTGCTAGAGGATAATGGGCTGAAGGAGTTCATCGATAGCGATGTTCCTAAGCCGGGATCTAGCGATGCTGAATTACTTGATGCATGGCAAAAGAAGACAACAAAGACGAGGAGAATTCTGTTGGAAGGTGTGAAGGACCATATTATTTCTAGCCTTTATGGGAAAGCCACTCCATTCTTAATGTGGAAGGATTTGATAGACTTGTTCCAAAGAAGAAGTGACCAGAGGAAGTTTGCGCTTAAAGACAAGCTCAAAAAAATAAAAATGGAGAAGGGCGACAGTATTCCAAAATACCTCACAAAGTTTGTCCACTGTAAAGATGAAATGCGAAGTGTGGGGGTTACTGTTCATGAAGAATACTTGGTGAGATTGGCTCTACTTGGGCTTCTGAAGAGTTGGCATAGCTATGAAGACTCTGTCAATGGACGGGAGAAACTGCCGGGATGGGAGTGACTTTGGTTGGATCTTGTGCAGGAGGAGATAAGGCTGGGTACCAGGGATGGATCTTCATCAAAGAATGAAGATGAAGAGAATTGTGGTTTGGCTGCCAAAGAAAGGAAAGGGAAGGGGAAGAAACATCCTTCAAAATATGAAGCTAAAGGCAAGAAGCAAGATTTTTCCAAAGTGAAGTGTTTTCATTGTCACGAACATGGGAATTTCACCACTAATTGTCCACAAAAGAAGAAGAACAAGAAGGCTGATGGATATGTAGCTGGAGAGGCCTTAGCCTCACAATTTGAACTTGATTTATCTTTGATCGCATGCTTGGTTTCAAGATATATGGGATCGGTGTGGTATCTTGATAGTGGTGCGTCTTTCCATATGATGGGAGACAAGGAGTTGTTTAGTGACTTGGAGGAGAAGGACCTCCAGATGTAGATAGAGATGGGCGACGATGGTCGGTATAGTGCGACTGGAATTGGGACCATTAACTTTGAGAGGGAGTCTGGTAATCCATTCTTGTTGAAGAATGTTATGCATGTTCCAGGTCTAAAGAAGAACTTAGTCTCAGTCGCAATGCTGGAAGACAAAAGTTATGATGTTGTTTTCAGTGAGGGAAAAGCCTTCCTTCGACATAAAACAACGGGTCAAAACAAGAAGATAGGGGTTCGAATTAAGAATCTCTACAAGCTGGAGGTAGATGGTTGCGCTGCAACGGTGGGCAAAGAAGAAGAAGTGGTGAGCCGGGATGAGGGCGAATTATGGCACAAGAGATTGGGCCATATTGACCATGGCGCTTTGAATATTTTGCAGAAATTTTCTACTGGACTTCCCAAGGGTACTCTTGCGATGTCAGATCATTGCAAGGGATGTACTATGGGTAAGTTTGTGAAGACCACCTTTCATCAAAAGGAGAATCATGCTTCAGTGATCCTGGAGAGAATTCACATAGACATGTGTGGACCATTCTCGGTTGCTTCAACAGCAAAACATAGGTATTATGTGATATTTGTTGATGACTATTCTGGTAGATGTTGGATCTTCTTCTTGCAGAAGAAGAGTGAAACGTTCTCAAAGTTCTGTGAGTTCAAGTAATTGGTGGAGAAAGAGTCAGGGAAGCAAGTGAAATCTCTACGGAATGATAATGGTGGTGAATACATCTTGGGCGAATTCAAAGACTTATGTAGAAAAGAAGGAATTCGAAGAGAACTCATAGCGCCTCATAACCCACATCAGAATGGGCTCGTGGGGAGGAAGAAAAGAACGATCGTGGGTGCTCCATGAGGGATGCTGCATGACTAGGGCTTACAGATGCACTAATGGGCGGAAGAATTCAACACTGCGGTTTATGTGAAAAACCGTTGTCCTCATAGAGTACTTGGCATGAGTACACCTGAAGAAGATTTTACTGGTAAGAAGCCCGATATTTCTCATTTGAAGATTTTTGGCTCACCTATTTACATTCATGTGACAAAGGATGCCAAGAATAAGTTGGAGCCGACCGTAGAAGTTGATATGGGGGTACATAGAAACACCCCATAATTATCATGTGTATTTTCCAAACAGTCGAATGACTATGGTGCGACGAGATATAAAATTCAATGAGGAGAAAACCGTGAAGTTGTCGCTTGAGAGGGAGCTAGACTTGCATGCAGAGGAGGAACTGTTTATTCCCAAAGATGAGTCTCTAGATGTGGATCAACCATAGAAGGAGGTTCATAGAGTGGAGGAGTCCACTCATGCAGAGCCAAACATCAGATTTGGTAGAAGGCATACCACACAAGCTGAGAGGCTGAAGCTTGATGCGACATAGAATGTAGGAGTCCCTACTTCACAACGCAGACAAAGACAGTCTCCTGAATGATTCACTGGATACATGGCTTTCATGAGAAAATGTATTGTGAATGAGCCATCTTGCTTTTAGGAAGAAGTGTAGGATTCCACATGGGTAGATGAAATGGTGGAGGAGTATGACTCCATTTGCCGAAACAAAGGTTTGGGAGATTATTCCAAAGCCAGAAAATCATTATAGGATCAAGATGGATCTACAAGGTAAAGCAAGCTGTTGATGGGAGCGTCAAGAAGTATAAGGCAAGATTTTTTTCCTGGACCTTCTCCCAAATTGAGGGGATTGACTATGAAGAAACCTTTACACCTGTCGCACGGTATTCTTCCATACGGACCATCCTTGCTCACTCATCATAGATGGGTTAGCACATTCATCAGATGGATGTGAAGACTGCGTTCTTTAATGGGATCATTGAGGAAGAGGTGTATATTGAGCAGCCAGAAGGATTTGAGATCTTTAGCAGTGAGTCGCTTGTGTTCAAGCTCAAAAGAGTGATGTATGGGCTGAAACAAGCAGCCTGTGCTTGGTACACTCGGATCGACAGCTCTTTCACCGGACTTGGCTTCACCAAGAGTGAGGCAGATGAAAACCTGTACCAGATTGTGGTTGAGGGTAAGCTTTTGCTCATTGTATTTTATGTTGATGATTTGATACTAACAGGTGATGAGCAACTGATACACTCAGGCAAGGCTGATCTTGCAAAGGATTTTGAGATGAAGGATTTAGGCCTCCTTCATTATTTCCTTGGATTGGAAATATGGCAGCGGGAAGGTGAACTATTTGTGTCTCAAGGCAAGTATTCCCGAGAGATACTGGAGAAGTTTCACATGCAAGGCTGCAATCCTATCGACACTCCTCTTCAAGGAAATTGGAAGAAAGAGGATGCTACATTGGTAGAGGTAGTGGATGCCACTACTTATCAACAATTGGTGGGCTCGCTCATGTATTTAGTCAATACAAGACCAGACATATGCTATGCAGTGAACCAGCTTTCACAAGCGATGGTTAATCCTACCAAGCTCTTTTGGAAGGTAGGAAAGCATGTCCTGAGATATCTCAGGGGCACATCTGAGTATGGTTTATATACGCATGCACATATGCGGTGAAGCATACACGATGCATTGGGCAGAAGCCCAGCCGTACAGAAAGAGCACATCGTGAAGGATTTTAGCACGGATTTATAAATGATTTGCGCAGAAATGATTACTTGCCCGCCCAACTTTAAGCAGAATATACAAGTAAGTCAAGCTGCATGTGAGACTATCTGGATGAGGAAGATCCTAGTTGGTTTTTTCGGTTCACATTTAGATCCCACAATGATACATTGTGATAATCAGAGTTGCATTAAACTCTCGGTTAATCTTGTGTTTCATGATATATATAAACATATTGATATCCGGTATCATCATATCAAATATTGTGTGCAGCAGAAGGTCATGTTGCTTCAGTGCATTCCTATGGAGGATCAAGATGCAGATATTATAACGAAGGCGCTCACCAGGAGAAAATTCGAATACCATAGAGGCAGGATCGGGGTGAAGGATAATCCCTATATTGTTGAGAGGGAGTGTTGAGATTCAACAAGATGATGAGCTTAGTGAAAATGAGTCGCCTTCACTAAGTGGGCCCGCAGGCTATTTTTGGCACAAGTCTATTTTTAGACATGGTGATCATATTTCAGAAGTTGCAGGATGCTATTTGTGGATGGTTGGTCAAGTTGGAAAAATAGATGAAATTCTATTTTTAGAATATTGGGCAAAGTCTATTTATAGATCGCTGATCTAAAAATAGATGCATGTCGATTATTATTAGCTCTTAATAATAATCAGACACTAAACAACAACTTATTCTCTTGGAGAACTTTGTTTCAGTGCACAAATATGGCACATCAATGGACTGAGGGAATTATGAAATTCCCAAGGGTTTACTGGAGCTAATGCATGGAGGACTCAGTTAGAACTCAAGTGGCAGAGTTATGACACAGTTAGAAGAAGTAGTTTGGGAGTTGTATTCAGTTTAACTCAGTTAGACTTAGTTGAGCTAGTTGTATATAGTCTAACTGATTGATACACTATTGAGAGTGGAGTGAATTAATTAGTTAATTAATTCACAAATAATAACTCAATAATCAACTGAACAATACAACAGTTAACTACAGTGCATGGAAGTTTCAGTGGAGAACCAGTAGAGAGATAGGTGAAAGGGAAAGATAGACTATCTGTTGTGACTATAGTGATGCATTGTTTGCATCACACACACATTGGAGTTTCCAATGAGGATTATGCAGTCAAGGAGAGTGGGATTACATCGAATTGGTCTTTGTAATCAACTTGGATTGCGCAGTGGAGGCAGGCTAGTAGGAGGCAAAGATCGGTGCATGGATTTGCAAGATTGTTCATGATTAGTGTATGACGATTGTATTGTACTAAGAGCTTGATAAGTTTTGTATGAGATTGTCATATGATCTCCATGATACATAATATATAGTTGGGGTTTTCAGCTTCAGGATTTCCCGGTTAAAAACAACTGTGTTATGTGCGATTATTTTTATTTATGCTTTACATGTGTGTGCAATTAATTTTCTGCAAAAGATTAACAAGTGGAATGATTCGGTATCTTGCATAAAGTTAAATAGTGTGAGATCAGGTGGATCTAGGACATATGCATGCTTAGTGCATATAATTTTTACACAAAATTTTAGAATTAATAAGATCATTTGAAGAATCTGAATTTTTACGCCACTTGCTCATTTTGATATAGCTTTTAGCTAACGGTAAAATTATTATTTTTGTTATATAATCTTGGAAATCACTCAAATACAATTTGAAGTCTGATTTTGAAAGTCTTCTAAGAACATTATCTTCAAGTGACATCAAAAAACTACGGGAATTTGGCTTTCTTCACTCACTTTCTTTGGATACCCACAAGTTTGGTTAATATGATTTGTTCTTTTGGATTAGATATTATAGGGCAGCCACTAAAATGATGCACGGAGATAGTAAATATACTTTTAAAAATTTTGAATTTTATTTTCGTGCCATCAAATTTCATAAAGAGACTTGAGATGGATTTCTTGAAATTGTATGAAAATTTTGGAACTAATTTAAAATCAAAAGTGATGAGGAGGATTTCCACTACAATTTAAATGGAAAATATATGTTAAATGCTCATTTCTTAGTTGTTAATTTATACTGAATAATGAGATGATTTTGGACATATGCGAATTTTGAGAAATGCATGGGAGAACTTGAAGATTCATGAGGTAAACTTACGGTCAATAGTCTTCCAGGTATGCATTAACAGATTCTTCTTCATCTGTTGATTTTATTTTTTTAGTTTACTACTTATTTATGTTTTGTTTCTTTTGTAGGTTTTCATTACTTGATTTTGGAGACTTGAGATAAGTGAGCAGCCAACCCTTTCTAATTTGCAACATGTCCAGGGAATTATTTGTTCTATCATTAGAATTTGGGTATTCTTTAGTTTTTCTTCTATTCATATTTTCCTTCCCTCTCACATTTATAAATATGAGTCGATAATCATATTATGCCTCTCATCGATGTAGTTGAAATGAAATGCTTAAACTCTTTATTGCTCAGATTTGCTACTTCGAAGGAAAATTTGCACAAAAATTTTGCAACAAATGATCTTATCCATGATTTTATCTATGCCTATTATAAATCTTACATTTTCAGTTGAGTTAAGGCCTTTTCCATTGTTCTCATTCATTTTATATCCGCTTCAGTCACATTTCTTCTTCCGAATTGATTCAGGGCCTCTATTTGGTAATTATCAGAATCCTGATTTTCTGTTGTTCACTTTCTAATATCGAATTCTTGGGTTTATGTTATATCATAATCATTTGAAAAAACTTTTTGAGGCACTTCTCTGAGATCCATGAGCCCTATTTTATTTTATCTACTCAAATTCCTCAATCTCAGAATCTCATTAAACTATTACCATATCTGAGTTTTGATATTATGTTTTTATCCAATATTACTTTTGGGCTTCCTTTTATCGGAACTCTTGTTTAAAACATTTACAAAAAATATTAATATTGAAACTTCCATATCGGAAGTGAAAATAAATTAAACTTCCAAAAATATTTTTTTCCAAAAACATTCAAATAACAAAGGCTTTATTTATAGGAATTCTATCTATCATAGAATTTTTTCCATTTCGGAAATCTTGTTTATCGAAGCTCTTATATTTCGCTTTGATTCTCTCGAAACCTCATAATTTCAAAATATCAGGTTATGTATCCTCGTAAGTCTCTCATCAATTCATTATTATCCTTTTCTATGCTCACATGAAGTCCTATTTGATTATATTTGTATATATATTCTTAATTTCATGTTATCATGGTGGTCAAGAGCTCGGATATATTTTAATTACAATTTCATCAAATCCAAGTATTCAATATCTGGGATGATTTTGTGAATTTTGGGATATACATTCTTCATGGTGTGTGCACATGGGCCTCTTTTTACACTTCTCATCAATCATCTTGGCTAATGAGAAATTTCATCACCTTTGGTTTGTTTACATTTTTTCCTTTGTCTCAGTATTGGATGCCCATTTCACTATCTCAATCACCATTCATTATGCATCTTCATTTACTTTTCAAGTCACTCTTGAAAAACCACTATGGTAATGCAGCAATTGGTAAGGAATTTGGAACATGTAAAGGTACTAGATCATGGTTAAATCATGTTTGATTTTTGTTATATTTGAGTTTTGATATATCACTATGTATTTAGCATGTAAAATTTCAAATATCTCTCCATCTACACATATGCATTACAATCTTTTGAACTTGGTCTTGATTCTGAGAATCATGGAGTGAATATGATATTCGAAACATTAAGAGAAAAATCCTCGCTACAGAAGCACATCATCATTCTCATTTCTAACGGATTTGGTCCACTTCTAATTCCTTGAACATGAATCATTTTTTTCTTCTAATACTGCTTTCTTTAATTTTGATTGAATAAATTATAACTTTGGTCCAATGAAAACTACATTGAAAAAACTCCTTTATGTTTTTAATTCTAATCAAACGAAGACACTAGAAAATTTGGCGCAATTTCCGACGGCCACTTCGTCGCTATTCCGACACATAGTCGTCGCAAGAGTGACAGTTCAAGGATGGGAAAAACGTGGTTTACCATTACATCGCAATTCTGACACACTGAAAAAGTGTCACACTACCAACACTTTTTTCATCGCTTCCAAACAAGCGTCGCTCTTCTGAAGTTTCCCAAACCGTCGCTCTTCCGACGTTTGTAAACTGTCGCAATTCCGACGAAATGTGGTCCAACATTTTGAATGTCGCTCTTCCGACGTTTGTAAACTATCGCAATTCCGACGAAATGTGGTCTGACATTTTGAACGTCGCTCTTCCGACATTTTTATACTATCGCTCTTCCGACGTTTTTAAGTCGTCGCAATTTCGACGTCGTACAAAAGTGTCGCAAGACCGACGCATTGCAAAAGTGTCACAAGACCGACGCGTCCCATAGGCATCACAATACCGACGCATTCCAAAAGCATCACAATAACAACCCTAGGAAGAACTGTCGCAATATCTACGGACGTCACAAGACTGATGGAAATCGTTCAAGAAGTCAGAAGACCGACGCTTACAAAGCGTTGGTATACCGACGATGAGTTCAATTTAAAAAAAAAAAAATGAAACTTTAAAACAGGAAGTAAATCTCCAATATTTGTTATGAATTTTGGGCGTTCCTGTTGAGATTGCAACAAGATGATGAGGTTAGTGAAAAGAGTCGCCTTCACATAGTGGGCCCGCAGGCTATTTTTGGCGCAAAGTCTATTTTTAGACTATGTCTATTTTTAGACATATGGATCATGTTCTATGAGTTGCAGGATGTTATTTGTGGATGGTTGGTCAAGTCGGAAAAATAGATGGACTTCTATTTTTAGACATACTGGGCGGAATCTATTTTTAGATTGCCAGTCTAAAAATAGATATGTCGAATATTATTAGCTCTTAATAATATTTGGACTATAAAAATTATCTTATTCTCTTGGAGCACTTCAGTTAAGTGCACAGATGTGGCACAGGAGCTGACAGAAGGAATTACGCTATTCCTTAGGGTTAAGTGGAGCTATTGCATGGATACTTCAGTTAGAACTCATGTGACAGAGTTTGGTGGAGTTGATTGAGGAAGTTAGTGGAGTTGTATTCAATTTAACTAATCTAAACATAGTTGAGCTATTTGTATCTAGTTTAACTAATTGATACAATTAGTGAGAGTGGTGTGAATTAATTATTAATTAATTCACTAATTATAAACTTGTTAATAAACTAAATAATACGTCAGTTAACTTCAGTGCATGGACAGTTTCAGTGGAGACCAGTGCAGAAATAGGTGAAAGAGCAAGTTAACTATCAGTTGTGACTATACAGTTGCTATTTGCAACACACAGATAATTGGAGAAGCCCATGAGGATTGAGTAGTACAAGCCAGGTGGTTTATATTATTTACTGAGCCATCCCATAGCATTGATTACGCAATAGAGGCTGGCTATCAAGTGGCAAAAGATTGGAGTATGTGTTTTGCTAGATCTAGCTTGATAGTGTGTAGAAATTCGAGGTTGTGCTGAGAGCTTGTGAGGAGCTTTGTACTATGATTGTTACATGATCTCCATGAAATATAATATACAGATAGTTGGGGTTTTTAGCTTTAAGATTTCCCATGAAATACTGTGTTCATATGTGTGATTTTTTGTGGTTTTAATGTGCGCATGCAATTGATTTTATTTCCGCATGTGATGATCAATGGTAGAAGAGATTATATATTATGCATGAAGCTAAAATAGTGTTTGATCAGGATAATCTCGGTGAATAATATATCATTTATTCAAATTTATACATGGTATCGGAGCGATATTGATCATTGGAGCAATTGCAAAACATTGAAGTGGTTGAGTTTTGTGCTGGTGGAATTCGAATTTGCAACAATGTTTTCTTGGTGTCGAAGTTGAGATGTCTTTCAAAGGATTGCAATTGGAGTATGCCCTTGAGGGAAACTCAAATTATATTGCATGGAAGGACAGGATGGAGGCAGTACTGGATGACAATGGGTTGAAGGAGTTCATAGATGCAGAAATTCCAAAACCTACTTCTAGTGATGCTGCCGTACTTGATGCATGGCAAAAAAAGACAACAAAGTGTTGAAGGATTCTGTTGGAAGGTGTGAAGGATCACATAGTGTCCAGCCTTCATGGTAAGACTTCTCCATTCTTGATGTGGAAATATTTGACATATTTATTTCAAAGCAAGAGCGACCATAGGAAGTTGGTGCTCAAGGATAAACTCAAAAACATAAAAATGGAGAAAGGCGACTGTATGCCCAAGTACCTCATGAAGTTCATCCAATGCAGGGATGAGCTAGGAAGTGTGGGGGTTACTGTTGATGACGAGGACTTGGTGAGCTTGGCTCTCCTTGGGCTTTCGGAGAGTTGGCACTCCTATCAAGACTCTGTCAATGGTCGAGAGAAATTGCCAGGATGGGAGCGACTTTGGTCAGATCTTGTGCAAGAGGAGATAAGGCGGAGTACCAGGGACAGATCTTGATCAAAGAACTTTGATGAAGAGAATTTTGCTTTGGCTGCCAAAGCAAAGAAGGGGAAGAGCAAGAAATATTCTCAATCTGGTGCGAAAGGAAAGAAGCAGGACATGTCCAAGGTGAAGTGCTTTCATTGTCACCAACATGGACATTACGCCACTAATTGTCCACAGAAGAAGAAAAATAAGCAGGCTGCTGGGACTGCAACTGGAGAGGCCTTATCCTTGCAGTTTGAGCTAGATTTTTTGTTGATCGCATGCTTGGTCTCAAGTGTGATGGGTTCAGTGTGGTTTCTTGACAGTGGTGCGTCTTTTCACATGACAGGAGATCGAGATTTTTTTACTGATCTGACGTAGGAAAGACCTTAGAAAGTACATTTACATGCGATGGTGGATAATAAAGCAGACCGATATCTTAGTACCATTTCCTTTGAGAGGGAGTCTCGTAAACCTTTCATATTGAAGGATGTCATGCATGTTCTAGAATTGAAGAAGAATCTGATCTTGGTGGCTATGTTAGAAGACAAGGGCTATGATGTTGTCTTTAGCGAGGGAAAGGCTTTCCTACATAGTAAGGAAACTGGTGAGACCTGGAGGATAGGGGTTTGAGTTAAGAACCTTTATCAATTGCAAGTAGATGGCTGTGCAGCAATGGCATGCAAGGAAGAAGGAGTGGTGAGCCGGGATTATGGCGAGTTGTGGCACCAGAGATTGGGCCACCTTCACCATGGAGCTTTGAAGATACTGTAGTAGATTTCTACTGGGCTTCCTAAAGGCACTCTTGCGCAGTCAGATCAGTGCAAGGGGTGTACCTTGGGAAAATTTGTGAGAGCCACCTTTCACGAGAAGGATAGTCGCGCCATGACGATCCTTGAGAGAATTCACACAGACGTGTGTGGATCTTTCTCAACAGATTCGACAGCAAAGCATAGGTATTATGTGATATTTGTTGATGATTTTTCTCGTAAGTGCTGGATCTTCTTCATGCAAAAGAAAAGTGAGACATACTCAAAGTTCTGTGAGTTCAAGGCACTAGTTGAGAAAGAATTGGGGAAGCAAGTGAAGGCTCTTAGGAGCGACAATGGTGGTGAATTCATCTCTAGTGAATTCAAGGACTTTTGCAGCGCAAAAGGAATTCGAAGAGAGCTCATAGCACCTCATAACCCACAACAGAATGGGGTTGCTGAGCAGAAGAACAGAACGATCGTGGGTGTTGCACGGGAAATGTTGCATGATCAGGGCCTACCCATTCACTTGTGGGCGGATGGCGAACATCGTGAGAGTGCAAAATCGTTGTCCTCATAGGATACTTGGCATGAGTACACCCGAGGAGGCGTTTTCTGGTAAGAAGCCTGATATTTCCCATTTGAGGATTTTTGGTTCACCTGTTTACATTCATGTGATGAAGGATGCCAGGAAGAAGCTGGAGTCGACTGAAGAGGTTAGGATATTTGTGGGGTACACTGATACGCCCCACAAATATCGTGTGTATTTGCTAGACAATCGCAAGACTGTTGTGTGACGGGATATCAAATTTCATGAGGAGAAAGCCATGAAGTGTTCGCTTGAGAGGGATCCACACTTTCATGCAGATGAGGAGCTATTAGTTCTTAAGGATGAGTCTCAGGATGTGGATCAGCCACAAGATGAGGTTCATGGAGTGGAAGAGACCACTCAGGCAGCACCAACCATCAGAGGGAGGAAACGCACTACAGAAGCTGAGCGACTGGCTCAAGATGCAGAGAAGGTTGTAGGAGCAATTCTAAGAACACAAGTGTTATAGATGTAGAGGAAGCCACCCACATCATATACCCACATGGCTCTTATGAGAAAGTGTGGCCAGACAGCCATCCTCATTCGAGGAAGATGTGGAGGATCCCGCATGGGTAGATGCCATGGTGGACGAGTATGATTCAATTTTCAGAAACAGTGCATGGGAGATTGTCCCAAGGCCGGAAGGGAAATCAATGGTAGCTTCGAGATGGATCTACAAAGTGAAGCAAGTGCTACCAAGGAGAGGTAGAAGCAAGGTGTGATTTTTGCTCATGCTTTTCATACTGAGGGATTCACGAGACCTTGTACCTATCAAGGTATTCTTCCAGTGCCTAACCATTCTTGCTCTCTCAGCGCAGATGGGGTGGCACATACATCAGATGGATGTGAAGACTGCGTTCCTCAATGGAGTTATTGAGGAAGAGGTGTACATAGAGCAGCCTGAAGGTTTTGAGATCTTCAGCAGTGAGTCGCATGTGTGCCGACTCAAGAGAGCACTGTATGGGCTGAAGCAAGCACCTCGTGCTTGGTACACTCGGATAGACAGCTACTTCACCGGGCTTGGATTCTCCAAGAGTGAGGCGAATCCAAACCTGTACCAGATTGTGGTGGAGGGGAAGCTGTTGATCATCGTACTATATGTAGATGATCTGATTTTCACAGATGAACTCGTTGATACACTCATGCAAGGTCGTATCTTGCAAAGGAGCGAGAGCAAGGACGGGCCTCCATTATTTCTCAGGATTGGAAATTTGAAGGGCAGCAGTGGACCTGCTTTGTTTCGTAAGTATTCCCCGGGAGATACCGGGAGAATTTCGAACATGGCGGGTTGCAAGTTCGTTTATACTCCTCTTCGGTGGATGGAGGAAGGAGGAGCGTTACCACGAAGGTAGTGAATGCCAACATGGTGCGACGCTGGTGGGTCACAAGCATGTATCTGGCCGAACACACACCCACATATGTTATGTAGTTAACCAACTTTCCTCACAAGATACAAGCAGCCTTTTACCAAGCTCTTGGAAGGCGGGAGCATGTATTGAGATATCTCGTAGGCTACATCGAGATATGGATTATGGCCGTACATTCGAATGAGGCAGTTATGTGGCTTCACGGATGCACAAGGTGGTTTGCACAGAGAAAGAGCACATCTGGAGGGATTTTCAATATCGGGTTGACAGCAGTTTCTTGGTACAGCAGGAAGCAGAGATCCGTGGCACTCAATTCAGCAGAGGCAGAGTATATGGCAGCGAGTTTGGCTGCATGCGAGGCTATATGGATGAGGAAGATCCTGGTCGGGTTGTTTGGTTCACACTTGGATCCTACTGTGATTTATTGTGTTAATCAGAGTTGCATTAAACTCTCGGTTAATCCAGTATTTCATGATAGATCTAAACACATTGACATCCGGTATCATCATATCAGAGATTGTGTGCAGCGGAAGATCATGTTACTTTCATACATTCCCACGAAGGATCAGGATGCTGATATCTTGACGAAGGCGCTCACCGAGAACAAATTCGAATACCACAGAGGCAGGATAGGGGTGGTAGATAATCCTTATCTTGTTGAGAGGGAGTGTTGAGATTGCAACAAGATTATGAGCTTAGTGGAAAGAAGTCGCCTTCACTAAGTGGGCCCGCAGGCTATTTTTGGCGCAAAGTCTATTTTTAGACTATGTCTATTTTTAGACATATGGATCATATTCTATGAGTTACAGGATGCTATTTGTGGATGGTTGGTCAAGTTGGAAAAATAGATGGACTTCTATTTTTAGACATATTGGGCGGAATCTATTTTTAGATTGCCAGTCTAAAAATAGATATGTCGAATATTATTAGCTATTAATAATATTTGGACTCTAAACATTATCTTATTCTCTTGGAGCACTTCAGTTAAGTGCACAGATGTGGCACAGGAGCTAACAGAAGGAATTACGCTATTCCTGAGGGTTATGTGGAGCTATTGCATGGATACTTCAGTTAGAACTCATGTGACAGAGTTTGGTGGAGTTGATTGAGGAAGTTAATGGAGTTGTGTTCAGTTTAACTAATCTAAACATAGTTGAGCTATTTGTATCTAGTTTAAATAATTGATACAATTAGTGAGAGTGGTGTGAATTAATTATTAATTAATTCACTAATTATAAACTCATTAATCAACTAAAGAATACATCAGTTAACTTCAGTGCATGGACAGTTTCAGTGGAGACCAGTGTAGAAATAGGTGAAAGAGTAGGTTAACTATCAGTTGTGACTATACAGTTGCTATTTGCAACACACAGATAATTGGAGAAGCCCATGACGATTGCGCAGTAAAAGCCAGGTGGTTTATGTTATTTAATGAGCCATCCCATAACATTGATTACACAATAGAGGCTGGCTATCAAGTGGCAAAAGATTGGAGCATGTGTTTTGCTAGATCTATCTTGATAGTGTATAGCAATTCGAGGTTGTGCTGAGAGCTTGTGAGGAGCTTTGTACTATGATTGTTACATGATATCCATGACATATAATATATAGATAGTTGGGGTTTTTAGCTTTAAGCTTTCCCATGAAATACTGTGTTCATATGTGTGATTGTTTGTGGTTTTAATGTGCGCATGCAATTGATTTTATTTCCGCATGTGATGATCAATGGTAGAAGAGATTCTCTATTATGCATGAAGCTAAAATAGTGTGTGATTAGGAGAATCTCGGTGAATAATATATCAGTTATTCAAATTTCTACAGTTCCAATGACCGTGAAATATTAATATAATAAACCACCCCGCAGTGCTTCAACTATAAACAATCATATAAACATGGCTATGTATTTCAAAAAACAGGTTTAAAATAGAAACAGGGCAACATTTTTATTTTCCAATTGTTATGAACATAATTCGACCGTGAAATATTAATATAATAAACCACCCCACAGCGCTTCGACTATAAACAATCATTTTTTTTCACAAGAGAAAAAATGTTGTTTTGAATATATTATATGAAGAAAAACAGTCCATGAAGTCATTACATTTTTGTTGGCATGTGTTGCCCTTGATGGAAACCTACTTGATGAAGTGAGATTGTTGGCAATGTGATACAATGTGTTGACTTTGATGGAACCTGCCTGATGAAGTTGTTCTTGATAGAAACCTGCTTGATGAGTTGCCTATGATAAGCAACCTATGTGTTAAATATGTAAGGATGATGTATCTGTAGATTAGCTAAGAAGGAACAGAAGAAAGGAAGTGATAGAAAAATGATAAATATGATGTGTCACAAAGCATACGCGAGTTTGTTAAGGCGAAGTAGCGTATGCATCCGGAAAAGTACATGCCAAGTTGTGTATGCCCTTTTGCGCTCCAAATTTAGAATACCAAGGGGTGTTACCATGGTATTGACCCATTGTATTGAGTGCTGGATTATCTATTTGATCCCGTCCAGGAATACCATCGGAAGTGGTGTGGTTTTGGCTCATGGTATTGATAAAGGCTAAACCTATATAAGGAGAAGAAGATCATTGTGCAAGAGTGTGCATGTGTCTGGGTTTTAATGAATACTTCACCCTGAAGTATATCTGAATGGAATGAATTGATTGATCTGAATTACTAATGCACCTATGAAGAAAATGATGAAGAGGGATCGCTAGATCTGAAATGTATATGTATTTCCTAGATCTGTTCATGGAAGGTTTAGATCTGAGATGAGGCGAAATACTTTCTAAAGTGAAGGATGGAATCTGAGTTGTTTATCTAATCTGAAGAGCTGCACAGTCCTGAAAAGTTACAAATGTATACGCAGGTTCGCTTCAGTAAAAGCGCATGTATACGCGGGTCTGCTTAAGGAAAAGCGCGTATGGGCAGACAGGGTTTTCTAAAGAATGCACAGAAGTATACGCGGTTTTGTCTGCATGAAAGCGCGTACATACGCAGGTTCAATGAAGTAAAAGTGCGTATGGAATCTAGGGTTTGCTGAAGTAAGTGGAATGAAATGTCTGATCTGTTTTGTTGTTTTACTGCTATCTGTCAATGATGTATTCATACAGAACTGGGTTGTTTGAATGATGAATATGTTGCTGATTATGTTAATTGAAGATCAAGTCATTGGTTGATTGGTTGATGATTCAATGAATGAATTGATGGGGTTATAAGTTTCAGTTTGATGAATGTTGAGCTTAAATGTGTGGAGTGGGTCTAGTCTGAAAATATGATGAAAAGTGGCCTACAAGATGTGTTGTATGGAATTTGTTGGATCTAGTATGAAAATTGATGAAACGTGGTCCACAAAGGTGCTGAAGGTCGAAGCCTTCAGTGAGGGGGTTGTAGCTGCCTTCCAGTGGTAGCTGGTAAATGAGTGCAGGGGGTAGTGGCTCCCTTCCAGGAGAGGCTGCTAAACGAGAGCAGGGGGTAGTGGCTCCCTTCGAGGAGAGGCTGGTAAATGAGAGAAGATTGTAGCCTTCTACAGGTGGGAGCCTGCATGCTGGTATGAGTCTGCGCTAGTATATAGTTGTACAATGTTTTCTTTATAATAAAATATTGAAAACTGAGACGACGACAGCGGTGGTTTTCTCTCAAATTGGGTTTCCACCTTAAATCCTGGTGTTCATGTGTGTTGCTTATATGTGATGATTTATTCTGTTCTTACTGCACATGTTTACTGCTTACTAAACATCTAATGAATGAATGATGCAATGATCTAAGCTAAGAATTATCAGCATAATGAAATATCTGTTAATACGCGAGTTGTATTAAGGATATCCGTGTATATACGCAAGTTGGCTTCATTAAAGTAGCGTATGGGTTTTAGAGAAAGAAAAAATAAAAAGTTCTGAGTATGCACTAAATACTGATTCACCCCCCCCTCTCAGTATTTTTCCCAACAATTGGTATCAGAGCAGGTCCTTCTGAAGGAGCTTGATCGCTTGAAGGAGATCCGTTACAATGGGAAGTCAGGAAGGAGTACTTTCTCTAAGGCCACCTTTATTCAATGGAAGTAATCTGTTATTCTGGAAGATACGAACAAAAGCATATTTGCAAAGTCTTGGTGCAGAAGTATGGGCAATCGTGGAAGAAGGTTATCAGTATCCGACAATTATTCCTACTGATGTAGCAGAAAGGAAGAAATATGAAATCAATGCCAAAGCAGTCAATGTTTTATTAGGAAGCATGTTTGAATCAGAATTTGTTAAAGTGATGCAGCTAAATTCAGCAAAATAAATATGGGACAAAATCATTCTAAGCTATGAAGGAGATACAAAGGTAAAAAGTGAAAAACTCCAAACTCTCATAATTGAATATGAAAATTTAAGGATGCATAGTGATGAGAGTATTGCCAGTTTCTTTTTACGTCTAGATGATATTGTAAATCGTATGAGAAGTTTGGGTGAAACCATAACCGATACTACTCTAGTTGAAAAAGTCTTAAGATCTTTGACTTCAAAATTTGAGTCAAAAGTATCTGCTATTGAAGAAAGGAAAGATCTGCAAACTCTTACTATTTTTCAACTACATGGTATTCTAACTACTTTTGAAATGAGAAAAGAAGGTCCCTCTCAAATCAAAGAAGTTTCCTGTAAGGCATGTGCAAAAGGAAAAGAAAAGGAAGTTTTCAAGGAATCAAGTTAAAGATCGGAAGAAGAAGAAGCAAATTTTGTGAGAAGACTCCAACCAGGTACTGGAAGATTCAAAGGTAAGCTTCCCTTCAAATGTTTTAATTGTGGAAGAGTTGGCCATTATGCTGCTAAATGTCTTTATGAAGAAAATCATGATAAAAGGAAACAATTTGAAAAGGGAAAGAGATATTATACAAATGAAGATAATGATGAAATGTCAAATGAGGATGAAGAAGAT
Source organism: Pinus albicaulis (assembly GCA_034641835.2). Lineage (NCBI taxonomy): Eukaryota > Viridiplantae > Streptophyta > Pinopsida > Pinales > Pinaceae > Pinus > Pinus albicaulis. The sequence goes on along the minus strand of CM076584.1, from coordinate 1,281,549,647 downwards.
CCTGACCAAGATCTGCTAGTGCTCATGGCAAAGAAACAAAAGAAGAAGGCTACTCAAGGAAAGGAGATATCTCAGAAAACATGTGCAGCAGAAAATGAAGAAGATAAAACAGGTATTGAATGTTGTTCTTGTGATTCACTTTCTTGTGCAAGCAATGGTAAAGATAGTGAAAGTAATGTTATGGATCTAGAAGAAGCTCTCAAGATTAAAGTTGAAGATCAACAAATATCATTTAAAATGGAGGAATCTATCTACAAAAAGATGATCTCTAGAATGAATGAACAGATGGAAAAAATGAAGGAAAAGGTATAAATACATCAAAGACTGCAGGATAATGCAACTAGTCGAAGTAAAAGACTTGAAGCAGAAATCATCTCTCTCAATACAAATCTGGAAAAATCAAATAAGAAGAATGAAGAACTTAAATTAGATCTTGAAGATCTTCTACAGACATTTGAAGAACAAGAAAATGGGTTGAAAGAAGAGATTCTAAAATTGAATGATCAAGTAGAAGAAGGAAGAAGGAAAGAAGAAAGCATGAAGAAGCAATGCCAAAGATTGGAGGTTGAGGTAAATATTTTGAAAGGTAAATTAGAAAAAAAAGATAAACTCTTGAGGTTTCAAGATAGTACTAATATTCTGGACAATATTCCTAGTAGTCAAAGGTCTCCCTCTGTTAAATTTGGTCTTGGTTTTCATGAAACTGTTAAAGGATAATCTAGTTCACAAGGAAGTGCTAAAGATTCAAAGGATATCAATGCAAAACCTGAAGTGTTGGAAGAAACAAAAGGTCAACCGACAATCATGAACTCTCAAAAGAAATCATTCCCTCCTAACTATAGAAGCATCAATAATGTTGAATTCTTTAAATGTCATAATTATGGGCATGTTGCATCCAATTGCAGAAGTAGATCATCTTAGTCACAAAAAAATAGATTCTACTCAGAAAGGTACTCAGGTTTCTTCAAGGGATATTGTTTTTCATGCAGCAAGTATGGTCATAAAGCAGCTGATTGCAATAGAAGAAAGAATAGAAAAACACATTATGATCCTTATGCTTACTTTTCTGGTCACATAAGATGTTATGCTTGTAACAAGTATGGACATGTAGAAAAAGAATGTAGGATGAATAGATCTGAGAAATTGGATAATTTTTAGCACACAAAAATAAATTTCAAGAAAATCTGGAAAAAGATGGAGGACCGGTCAAAAACGTAGGGGATAATAATCCTACTGCAGTCATCTGCTTCTAAAGCCTACTTCTCATAATGGCTGCAGGATGATGTGAGATATATTATAGGGATTAGTAATGTATCATCACAGGGGGAGCAATGTATGGTGATTCTCATGGTTGGTTTGGTAATTTTGGTTATGTTTATTTCTGACAGTGCATTTGATGTGAAGAAGACAGGTATAGGTGGTACAAATTCAGGGGGAGAAGAAGGAGAGTGAAATTTTCAGTATTTCACTTTCCATACGCGGGTTTTATGAATTAAAGCCGCGTATACACGCAAGTTCCTTTGGAGACAGAAGCGTATGCTTTTCTATTAAGGAAAACAGTGATTCAGCTCAAGAACAGGAGCACAGGTTCAGGGGGAGCATCATTATAACTACTAATGATTGCATTAATGGCATTGTATCTGCTTATTTATTAGTTCTCAAATGATGATGACATGATACATGGTTTCTTATGATGAGATTATGGATGATCCCTGTTTTCTTTTTGCTGAAGAATATCTTTTGTTTCACACATGGATGAGTTGGAAGTCTTATGATTTGGAGATAAGAATAGATAATGCAGAGTTTTTTGCTATGGTTGAGACCTTTTTCCTATGCATATTACATCATGATGAATCTTGAAGATCTTGGTGATATTAGATCACATGGATGATTGTTTGACACATATTGTCTATTGAAGAAGTTGTTCTGATATGATAATTCCTCTGGGGAAGAATTTGTTGATGCTGCAAAAAGTCTGAAGGCCTGGTTATTGATGCAGTTATGCTACAAATGTTGGATGACACTTGAAAACATAGCTACTTTGTCCTATCTATCTCCTCTCATATTTTTAGGGAAGCATTCAGACAGAAGCTAGGAATTGTCTCTGCCTCTCAGAATATCAGATCTACTTAAATTTATAAGTTTAAATTGGATACACGGGTTTCCTGAAAGAAAGTCGCGTATATACGCGAGTTTTTACAAATAAAACCACGTATGGTTAATTGCTGACAAATTTTACTTGGGGTCAACATTCTTCAGCACAGCTACAATGCTGTTTGGTATCTCTGATGATGTTTCAGCTCTTATATTTCTGTTCCATTCTCTGATATTGGGTGAAGATGCCTTGATGATTCGCTGTTGAAAGTGTTCAGGTTGCACAAGCTAAGGAGGAGTTTTGGTCATATGGAAAGGATGCATTGGATGCACAGTTTCAGGGGGAGCATTAGCATTGCTGAATGTAATGCATTGTTGGCATTATGATGGTTCTGAAATATGATCTCTCTCTTGAGGTCTTTTTGGTCTTGGTTATAAAAATTCATATTTGTAATTTGATGAAAAGGTTATGTTGAGACCTATGATGTAAATTGTAATATTCAATCATGTAAAGGGCTTGTTAAAATTTGTAAACCCACTTGGTTGGGTAGTTGAGTCAAAATGTGTAAACCCACTTGGTTGGGTACTTGTGTCACATATGTAAATCCACTTGGTTGGATCATTGATGTAATTATGAGTCCTTAGTGATAGGAAGGTCATAGAGTCATGTAATTCATTGAAAAATATGTTTGAAGATTCATCATGAAATCAGGGGGAGCATGGTAACTTCAATGCACATCAGATCTGCAGAGCCCTTATTTCTACATGAAAAGAAAAACCTTGTTTTGATTTTGATCCGCCCTTTGCCCTTGATTTCAAAGGGGGAGAGTAACATGGTGTTTGAATAAGGGGAGAGCACCATGGTGTTTGCATAATGGTCATATTCAATGTATCTATCTGTTGTGGTGATCAAACACCATCATGGTTGCCATCAAGTCCAAAGGGGGAGATTGTTGGCGTGTGTTGTCCTTGATGGAAACCTACTTGATGAAGTGAGATTGTTGGCGGTAAATTACGTGTATTTGTCCTTGATGGCAACCTATTTGATGAAGTTGTTCTTGATGGAAACGTATTTTTACTTGATGGAAGCCTTACTTGATAAGTTATCCTTGATGGAAACCTACTTGATGAATTAAGGGAGATTGTTGGCATTGATACAATGTTATTTGATGGAACTGCTTGATGAAGTTGTCTATTGATGGAAATGACTTAATGATTTGTTAATGATGTAACTCTAATGTATCTACGGATCGGTTCGGAAGTAGCGAGAAGAAAGGAATTCGAAAGTGCCGAATAATGTTGAACAAAGAGTATGTCACAAAGCATACGCGTTTGATGAGAAGTAGCGTATGCACGTGGAAAAGTACGTGCAGGTAGTATGCCTATTGCGCTCTAAATTTGTAAAACCGGGGGACTTCTTGACCACAGCAAGTATTGACCCGATGTGTACGGCGTCGGATTATCTATTTGATCCGTCTAGGAATACTATCCCGGATGTTGAGTGGTTTGACTCATGGTATTGATAAAGGGAAGCTAAACCTATAAAGAGGAGAAGAGAATAATAGTGCGGAGAAAGTGTACGGGTTTTGAATACTTCACTCTTAAGTATACCGCATGGATGAATTCATTGGCACATTTATGAGTCTAAAGATTATTTGATGCACCTATGAAGAAAACGATGAAGAGGGGATCTCTAGATCTGAAGCTGTATATTAAACTCCTAGATATGTTCATGGAATGTTTAGATGGAATGGTAGTACTACAGAAGTGAAGGACAAATTTGAGTTGTTTTATCGTCGAAGAGTTGCATGGTCTGAGATTCACAGTCCTCAGGTTCGCTTGAGTAAAATCGACGAGTATCGCGCCGAGTCTGTAAGGAAAAACGTGTATGGGCGGAGTTAAAAATAATTACAGAAGAATGCACGAGAAATGCTCATAGGATGCAGTTTTAGAAAGCACGTATATATAAGTTCGGTCTTAAGCAAAAGTGCGTATGGAATCTAGGGTTATCTTGAAGTATGTGGTATGGAAAATGTCATTCCTAATTGGCTGTTGTTTCTTGCTATCATGAAGTGATGTATTCATCACAAATTGGGTTTAATTTGAATGATGAATATGTTGTTGATTGTTAATTGAAGATCAAGTTGTTGGTTGTTTGGTTGATGTGCAATGAATGAATTGATGAGGTAATGGGTTTCGAGTTTGATGTATGACGAGCTTAAATGTGTGGAGTGGGTCCGGTCTGAAAATCTGTGAAAAGTGGCCTGAAGATATGTTGTGTGGAATGTTGGATCCGGTTTGAAAATTGATGAACGTGGTCTGATGGTCTTGAGGTCAAAGCCTTCGGTGGGGGGTTGTAGCTCCCTTCCGGTGATGATGATAAACGAGAGCGAGGGGTAGTAGCTCCCTTCCGGGGAGAAGACGGTAAAGCGAGAGCGAGGGGGTTGCTTAGCTCCCTTCCGGGGAGAGGTGGTAAATGAGAGAAGGTGGCATACAGGGGTGGGTGCTGCAATGCTGGTATGGTATCGCGGCCACGTGTTGTAGATGTTTTCTTTATAATAATGTGAAGCTAAGACGACGGGAGTGGTGGTTTTCTCACGGGCAGGTTTCCACCTTAAATTCGTGTGTTCATGTGTGTTGCTTATGTGTGATAGTTATTACATTCTTACTTTATTTCTTGCTTACTAAACATATAATGAATGAATGATGCAATGATGTAAGTAAAAGTGCACCATGAGATCTCTGGTAATAAACGTTTGTTGAAGATATTCGTATGTCTATGACAGGTTCATTAAAGTGATAGCGTATGGGTTTTAGAGAAAGAAAAATAAAAAAAATTCGGTATGCACTAAATGCGATTCACCCCCTCTCGGTATTTTTAACGGACCATTCCAATCACATGTGTGAAGAATGAGTCGATGTTATATGACTCCTTCATGCGAAGTCTCAAATCTCTCTCAACAATTGTAGTTTTTTTGTCTTCACTTTCTCCATGCCTTGATAGGTTGTCTTGAGAGTTTCCCATGCTTCTTTGGATCTCTTATTTCTTTCTTGTCACCCGGGAAACACACTCTCATGCCTTGCTTGATACAAATAGAAGGGCTTTGGAGTCCTTCTTCTTGTAGCACCAGCAAGTCCTTCTCTTACTTTGTGTTCAGGCATTCGCTCATTTTCATCTACGGTTCTTGAAGCCATCCTCAACAAGTTCCCAAGTCTTGAGAGTAACTGGGGTTCTCACATATCTTGGTTACGTTAATCATAGTTTTCCATTAGAATGGCAGGGCTAAGAATTTTAATACTCATGTTAGTGTTATTAAATGTCATACACTCTGTATACTTTAATACCCAGCTTCTTTTTCATCCTTCGTCTTCAATAGTAACACAAAAAAAATTTGTCTTGAGAATACCTTGGATTCTTTTAACGAATATATGAGCTGCGCAATAAATGTTGCTCAGCTCCTTTGACTGCAAAACTTGGACCCAACTTCGATACCATGTTGGAATTTACGAGGAATTCTGAGACAATATGAGAAAGAATGATGTCTCCTTTAACTACAGAAGAAAATTAAAATTTGCTTCGGGGAAATAGAGTTTTAACACATAAAAGCTTCTAACATAAACGGAGACTATTACAAAATTCTTCCTCTATCAGGAGAGTGCAAACATTTGGTACAAAAACATTAACACAGTGCTAAAAACTCTACGTGTCCTCTAAAGTATATCTCACACGAGAAAATACATCTACATTTTTTATATAAAGCATTCAGACTCTATGTTTTACAATTAATGCACATTGTTCTTTTTATACCACTGTTTGTATACACTTTTTCACTACGCTATGTATTTTATATTACATTAGCCTCTTGGGCCTTTTACATTTTTAATGTGCGCGCAGCCCATGTTTTCAATTGATGAATAAAATAAAATGTATAAAAATATAACTAAAACTAAACAATATACTAGCCCTTTGGGCCCACCTCCTATAACGTATATTACAAAATGTGCATATACATATATATATGTTAAAACTATATTAAATTTTAAATATCTTTTAGTTTATGTACGGAAGAACAAAACATTAAACATATAACAAAAACATTATAAACCATAACAAAAAACACAATACGAAGACTTTCATGTGAGTGGATTCGACGGAACTCAAAACCATTAAGCCAAAATGCAATGGAGAATTCGCGTTACAGAAGATGCTGACATCGATTAGCGACCGCGACGATGATTTATCAAATGCTTTTATAAACATTCATCGTGTCTGTGTGAGTTTTGTGTACGACAACTTTTTGGATGCACGATAAACATTAAGTACGCTCATAACCATATGATAGAAATTGGTTTTCAATGCTATAAATAGACTGCAAGCCCATGAAATGGCTCCTAAACCCATATGAAAAACATAACCAGGGCCCTTTTTCAAATTCATCACATACATTAAATCACTTGTCCGGTGTATCAATTAACTTTCTGATTTTACGACGATTATATAAAATACCAAACTTTTCGTTCCTTTAACACTTTTCAGAGATAGTTTTATTTGCTACCAGTACTTTGCTTTGGCCTCTACATGAATCTAGAAATCAAACTAACGACGTACCTCAATATCCGGCCTAGTTAGGTCAAATACATGAGGCTGCCAACTATGCTCTTGTATAAACTAGGATTAAAATCCCTTCACAGAAATCCTCTTTCTTGAGTTTTAATCCATCCTTATGGAATTATTGTGCTCTCCTTGCAATCCTGCATGTTAAATCTTTCCAAAACCTCATTACTTTCTTTTTCTTGTGAGATAAAAATCCCATTTCATTTTACTCTGCCTATTCCTAAGTACTTGACAAGCCCATGTCAATCATTTCATTCTTTTCCTTGTGCTTCTTTTTAAAATTTTCTGGGGATATCATCATTACTAGCTAGAAAATCACATCATCAACATATAAAGCAAATCATCATCTTACCATCCTTTTCTTTGATGCCTGGGTGGGACTCTCCCTCACATTTTCAAATCCATTTTCCAATGAATGAGATCTGTCCCTCTTTGTACCAATACTCTTGGTGCTTGTTTCGGCCCATAAAGAGATTTCTTTCATCCCTTTTTGCTGTGCTCTTGGCCTTTTCTGCAGCCTAGAGGTTGTTCGATATAAACCTCTTCCATTAACCTCCATTTAAGAATGTTTACTTCATCCATTGGTAACTTTCCCTTGTTTATCTTGTTATGGAGACGATCTTGCTCTCCACAGTTTCCATTCTTTCCAACGGAGTTACCAAAAGTTTCCTCTGGTCTCTCCCCATGTTAAACACCCTTTGACAACAATTCTTTGTGCTAGCTGTCTCTCAATCTACCTTCAGCATTACTTTGGTCTTGTAGACCCATTTAACTCCAATAACTTCTTTTACCTTTTGGGGATTCAACCAAATCCATATCAGCTCACTCTATCTTGTTAATCTCTTCATCACACGCTTCTATCAACTCTATATTGTATTTCACCTCAAGGAAATGAATAAGATCATCAACATGAAAATATAAAAGAAAACGAAAAGTTCATACCTTCATTTGTTGCCTCTTTCTCATAAATCTCATTTAAATTTCTAAACTTTGTTCCTCTTTCATTTGGTGTATGAATACTTGAAGTAGCACTCGAATCTCCTCCTTATGGTGTGCTTGGAAAGCTTTTCATTTCTCCTCAAGGGTGTCTCTTGATGTCCTTGTGTTGGTGCTATTGAGGGATGTATTTCCAGTATCTCTTCATCATTTTCATCCTGAGACAAACGGTTCTTTACATTGATTGTTTTCTCAGCAGTGCTTCCATCCCAAGCTTCATCTTCAATAAGGCGAACATCTCTTGCTCACAATAAACTTCTTGGTGGATGGGTTATACAGCACATAGCTTTGGATTACTCTTGTCCAATAAATAAATTTCTCCCCCTTGTTGTCCAACTTCTTCCTTAGGCGATGCGGAATGTCTTTTAGCTACCCATCAAAACTTTCATGTGGTGACTCTTGCTTCTTGCCTCCATGCCCTCTTTCAGCTTTGTTCATGGCTACTTTTGTTGAATATTGAAATGTTCTTGCACCAATGTACGGCTTCAGCCCAATAATCATTTTGCTAAATGTTTGCACCCCAACATACTCATACCATATGTGATTGTCTTATTTCTTCCTTTCGGCAACTCCATTTTGTTGCGGAGTGTATCTAGTATGGTACTTATGAATGCCATTTTCTCTTGCCAACGCATAAAACATTTGAGATATACTTTCACCTCTATCAATCCTTAGGACTTTGATATGCTATCACATACAGTTCACTACAAGGTCTTTGAAATTGCGGGGAATCTTTGAACCTTCACTTTTTTTTTCAAAAGTAAAACCAAATTTTCCTTGTAAAATCATTAATAAAAGTTAACATATAGTGGATGCTTGCAAGTGATGGTGTTTGCATAGGTCCACACTCATCTAATTTGTGGACAATTTCTAAAGGTGCTTGCCTTATGCTTTCTAGGATGGAAAAAATTTCTCTGTGTTGTTTCCCAAACTAGCCTTCAGGTTGTCGGTTTCTCGATACGATGAGCAATCCTCTTCTGTATTCTTTTCCTCTGCTCTGATAAGACCTCCAAAGTTAAAAGATGTCTCCAAATCTCAAGTGCCATAACAATTCTCATCTTTGTTTCTCTTTTGGAAAGCCTCTTGTGCTATTTACTTGCTTCTTCCCTCCATTCTTCAAAATGTTTGCTCTCGTGCAGGGGAACATTCTATTCCTTGTCATCTTCATAGAAATACATTGTTTCTTGGTGGTTTTATCACTTGGTAGTTCCTTATCATCTTCAAAGAAAACATTGTATCCCTTTTGAACAAGTTGTCCAATCTTAAGAGGTTACATTTCATTCCGGGAACATAATAAACATATTTATGGATTTATTTTCTCCTTTCCTTGTTAAAACATTTACATCTCCTTTTCCCAGACAGAAACTTTTCCCCTGTCCCTAATGTGACTTGTGACTTCACATTCTCATCTAACATAAAAACATGGCAATGTTTCTGTCATATGGTTATTACAACCTAAGTCTAGAAACCATAAATCTTACTCTTTTCTTCGGCTATATTACAAGCAAAAACAATTATCTTGGTGATATTTGCTCTAATGAAATTTGCACTTGGTCTATTATTCATATCATGTTACTTCTTCCTACATTCATTTGCATAATACCATATTTTTTACAATGACATTAGGAAATTGGATTTATCATACCTTTATCCATGAGCATGTTGTTGTCCACCTTGATGGCTGGCATGACATAGGTTACAGGTTTTGATTACTACCCCTTCCTTGAGCATTTATTTGGAGCATTTGTTCCTTCCCTCTTGTTTGGCTTACGCACTCTTCCTCTCTTGTTTCCCTCTTGCCTTGACCTCTTCCTCTTCCAAAGGACATTTGGGTCTTAAAGGCATGCTCCAAAGATAGGTTTTATTTCTACGATCTCTGTTCATGTGTGTATTGATGCATGAAGCTCATCAGCTTCGAAAAATTTGTGAGATCCTTTGTCTCTTCTATGGTGGTGACTATAACATCAAACCTTGAGGGTAGGCTCCTCGATAGTTTTCCAAATCTATCGCTTCTTCTGATGCTCTCCTCATGAATTGTATACGTGTGACCATTCCAATCACATGTGTGAAGAATGATCAATGTTATACGACTCCTTCATGCGAGAGAGTCTCAAAATCTCTCCTCGGCGATTGTAGTTTTGTTGTCTTCCTTTCTCTGTCTTGATAAGTTGTCTTGAGGGGTTTTTATACTTCTTTGAATCTCCTAGCCCTATTGCTATCCTTGGAAACACCTCCACTTTTTGTGATACAAATAGAAGAGGGCTTTGGAGTCCTTCTTCTTATTGCTTTTCAACAAGTCCTTCTTGCTTGTCATTAAGGCATTAAACTCATTTTCTAAATGCGGTTGGTACAAGCCATCCTCAACAAGTTCCCATAATTCTTGAAGAGAAAATAGAGCTCTCATGAGTGATTGCCCGGTAATCATAATTTTCCCATTAAATTGTGGGATCGAGCATTACCATCTCATGATAGTGTTGGCTCCGGCCATCCTTGCACTCCTTTCTTAAAATACTTTACTATGCTTTTCGGCTCATGTTGTCTTCAATAGTAACACAAAATTCCTTTCTTGAGAATACCTTGGATTCTTTTAGCGAGCCTTCACTTTCTGCTTTAGGAGAGGCTGCTGCATTAAAAAAATCTTCTTAAATCCTTTGACTTCTTAAAAGGCTAGACTAACTTGTTCCATCTTTGGAATTTACGAGAATTCTGAACAAACTATAGAGATAATGATATCTCCTTTAACACATAGAAAATTAAAAATTTATTGGGGAAACGAAGTTTAACACATGAAAAACTTCTATTTCATAAACAAGAACTATTACAAAATTATTCCTCACGGAGGAGATATAAAACATTTTAGTACCAGCTAACTGCTTGTGCTAAAAAACTCTCTAATGTCTATAAAGTACTCATACACGAGAAAATACCTCTTGTTTTTATACAAACGACCTTCGGGCCTCTATGTTTTTACAAATAAACACCTTGTTCTTTTTTATACTGCTTGTTGTGTGCTTGCTTTCTTTCTGTTAATATTTCATATTACATTAGCCTCTCGGACCTTTTTTATATACTTTTAATGTACCGCTGCTTACATGTTTTCAGTGATAGATAAAATACTTATATATGAAAATATAACTAAAACTAAACAATATGTATTATTCAAGGCCCACCTCACTATAGCACTTACATATATTACAAAATGCGCATATGCATATAACATGTATTAAAACATATGATAAATGTTCAATATACGGTTTCATCGAAAAAAAAATGTAGCTTATATAACAAAACGTTATAAACCATAACAAAAAACACAATACAAAGACTTTCACATGTGGTGGATTTGATGGAACAAGCCATTAAACCAAAATCACAGTGGATAATTCATGTTACAAACTTGGTCCGGTGACATCCGCAACTTGGGCAGCGATAGTTTATCAAATGCCTTTATGTATATATAGCATCGCAATAATTTGTGCTTCAGCAACTTTTGGACGCGATAAACATTAAACGTCGCGCTCATAACCATATCGCGTCTGAAATTGGGTTTTCAGCTGTGATCAACGGAGTCGACATTCATCGCGTTGATGGTAAAAAATGTAAATATATCCATTGAGTTGTTTGGAAATATAAAATCGGCTCGGAATGTAGTGAAGTTGCAAAAGAAAATATTTTGAGGATTTGAGGGGATGCAAAAATGTTCAGAAATTAGAAAGTGCCAAGATGTATAGGAGCGAGATCCGCAAAACCTTGAAAAAGGTGTATTTATTTATATTGACAATGTTGTGGATATTGATAAGCTTTCGATGGCACACTTTTGAATTTAGTCAAATGATAAAAGTGGTGCTATTGCACTTCCGTGATAGAAAAATTATTAAAAGCATACTAGAATACGTCCCAAAGTGGCAGATGACATTTGTGTAAGGAGCCTTGATAAACTGTTAAAAGCAGTAAAGTGGTTGCAAATGAAATATCAAGACCGTCAAGTCCAAGTGCAGCATAATACCTGAAATGTGGTGGAATTCCACTAATGTTGTAAGCATAGTTGGACGAAGACTTACCACAAAGGACAAAAAGATTTTTGAAGCAATTGAAAAACTACGAAAAATGGAAGGTGAAGAGTTTAGGCGAAACTAGATTCATACTTATTTCTTTACGAAAAACTTCTGAGGTGTACGAAACATTCCTCGACATTTGTTCATTCTTCATAGGATGTATTTGGGACACGGTGGTAGATATCGTGGTAAAGACAACGGTGGACGAGGTTAGAACGTCGTCAGTGGTATGGCCAAATGTAAAGTGGCATTGTGATTGTACCTAAAGTCATTAAGAAAGTCGGCCTAAGAAAATAAGGGAAATGAGAATGAGACCCAACACAACAACAACTTATAGACTTTCTAGGAGATGAAAAAAGACCTGAACATAGACATAAAAACCATACATAATTACTTTCGTTTTATGTACACTTAGTTTTAATTGAATTCATTATAGGCATATATGTTTAAACTAAATTTTCATTATATGAAATTATTATAATTTAATTATTGAAAATAGTGATGTTATATACGGAATATAAATTGAAACATGACAAACGGAAGTGAAGGTAAAACACAATCATCCATTTGTAATACAATTTGTATAAGCGATGGATTCCTAATCTTCTATTTCATGTAGCACGGGCATAATGAGTTAAGATACTTAAGATAAAAACCTGTAAGGATTTGAATCAACTCATGCAATAAATCTGCTTCACATATTTTGTTTCATGTTTCTTTATTCAATACTTTGAGAAATTCTTGAATATGAACGAAACATTTTAGCATTATGAATGAAATTCTATTTCGAATGTGAAAGTCAACTCTTGATTTCAATTTTATAAAATTTTGGATCTTTGATCGACAGTTTATTGAATGCTGTGGTTTGATTCTGGTTCATAGAAAAATTTGAAGATTGTTGGAATTTACGATAATTCAGGAACTACAATGACAGAGAATAATACTCTCCTTCTAACAAATAAGCGGGACGAGAGATTACGAATAAACTTTTATTTCATTAACGGAACAAAGTGTACAAATTTCTTCCGGAAATTGGGATTACAAAATACATGTTGCTACGGACGCGGTGTCACCTTCTCTCTTATCCTTTTAAAATAGGCATTCCTATTACTGCTTCTTGTGTTTTACCTACCTGTAATTTCTGACAATACAATACAATACGATACATTGCTAGCTTACAGGAATTTTTCACTCCTTTTTATATATAATGGCGTAATAAAGCATAAACAAAATACAATAATAATAATAAAAACATTCACCGGAACCTGCATTGTCTAAAATTTCATTTTGCGCGATATGCGAAGTGGAGCCACATCGCGATCGGGGATCGGTGATCGACGGAACAATTGAATAACAAATTTGTGATATTCTGATTACCCAGAGTGCGTGTCTTGATGGTGAAACATCGGTGGTATCACATTGACGGAAATCATATACCAAAAATGAATAGTTAAGTGATGTTGCGATGTGCGATTGTGATGGTGGTGGGGGTCCCCATCGCATCGCAAACTTTCAATGGAACATAACATATGTGGTGGATGGCTTTTGGTAGATACGATTCTGCGATGAGTGATTGTGGTGGGACCACATATCGCATATGTATTAATTAGCGGTAACACATTTCGGAAGGCGGAAAATACATCGTTCCTTTTGCGATGTGTGATACGATCTACTTTATCATCGCATCAGGCTCCTTCCTTATCAACAGAACATAACTCAAAACTTTGCGATTGACGATGAAGTGATGGAATTACGGATGACGTGACGATTCAAAATGTGTAAAATACTTGGCGTGTTAGACAAACTTATTCCTGTTTGGATTGTTGAGGGCTTAAAAGCACGAAAAGGCATTCTTAATAAGACTACGAGTGTTAGGTTTAAACACGAGTCTGTTTCCTCTCGATACAGGCTGTCCCCCTTTAAACATAAATTCACATCTTGCAATGGTGCATTTCTTTTGTAAACATTTGATTCCATCCTTACGATTTTTTTCTCCATTCTCTTGCAGACCCTGAAGTGTCACACTCAACCTTAACAACGCACACATTGTACTATGTTTCCACGCACGAGTGTACGTTGTCAACTTTAGATTTCAACACTCCCCCTTAAAATTCATTTTCACTAGATTCCCATTAATCCTTTTAAGGAATTTTCTTAAATATTAAAACTCTCTTTTGCTGATAGTTTATCAGAATGTTTATGGCCCCACTCCTCTATGCAAATGTTGTAAACGATTTCTCCATTGTTCTTATTCTGCGATGTATATGACACTTAACATTGATCATGTTTCGTTCTTTTATGGCTGGGGAATTCTTTAATCATCTGACTGTGAGAGCTATTGTCTGATAAATGCGTGCTTCTTGCTTACTAATTGTCTTGACACAAATTCTCAACACTCCTTCTCATCAAACTACTTTACACGCTTATAACAGCATTTTAACCTCCTACACTCTCACATGAATACTTATGCAATAGGCCATTTCTTAGAAGCCCATAAATGGCTCTGAACCCATATGAAAAACATGGATGTGCTTTTAGTCATGCACTTCTAAATGCCCAATCTTGTCGGTAAATAAATTTCAATTCTAAATTTTTATTGTTATTATGTAAAATCCCATACCTTTTAATTTCACTTTCCTGCCTAGAATTCTCTTATTTGCTTGCCAATGCTTAGCTTCTTTTGGCCTCTCCATTATCTCAAGTAAAACTAACAGCATGCATAATATCAGGCTAGTGCATTCAAATACATGAAATTTGCCATTATGCTTTTATACAAACTTGGATCTGAAAATGTGCTACTGTCATCTTTACTCAACTTCAATCCTATTCTTTGTGAGATGTATTCTTTTACTCTACCATATTAAATCTTGTGCTACATTAACATAATTTGCTTGAGGTAAAATTCCATTTTCATTTTGTTCTACTTATTTTCTAGGAAATATATGTGATCCATATTGATTAATTTCAAATTCATCATTGTGGTGACATTTTCAATGAATGAAATCCAATGTTTACTGTGAATATCACATCATCAACATATAAACAATAAGCATCTTACCATCTTTTCTTTGATGTATGTCTTGGGTTCTAGCTACATTTCTCAGCCCATTTCTAGGTAGACAAAGATCTCTCCTACTATGCCATCCTCTTGGTGCTTAGCATTATAAAGGATTTTCTTAATCTGCAAACTTATTGCTCTTAGCCCTTTTCTATAATACAAAGGTTTTTCCATGAACCCTCTTCCTTAAACTCATTTAAAATGTTGATTTTACATCCATTGGTAAACCTTCATTTTGTTTTGTGCGCATTATGGACAATACTATATCACTAACACCATTCTGCAACTAATTAAGTTTCATGCATAGTCTCTTCTACATGCCTCACTTCTGTATTTTGACAACAAATGCGGCAGCTGTCTTTCAATTTTACCTTGACATTTCTTTTGGTATTGCTATTCATTTTACTCAACTTCTTTCCTTCCACAGATGTGAACTCCATGTTTTGTCTTCTCTATGGCATTAATTTCATCATCCATAGCTTCTATCCATTTTTTTATCTTTTATAGCATCTTCAAATGAGCAGGGATATCATGACAATAAATATCAGGAGTTCAGCACTTCATTTTAAAAACTGCTGTATGATCTCATTTAAATTTCTGAATTTGGTTCCTCTTTGTTTGGTGTAACAGCCAGTAGCACTCCGTCTGCTCCATGTGGTGTGCTTGGAGAAGCACTCTCATTTCTTCAAAGATGTTCTTACTCCTACTTGAGGGTATCCCTTCTTATCCTTGTGTTGGTGGAGGTAGTGCCTCACAGGTGAGGTATTATTTTCGGTCCATCTGTCATCTTCATCATGAAATAAATAGTTTTAGCATTACTATTTTCCCTTGATGCTTCCATCCATGCTTCTTCTTCTATAAATTGAACATCTCTTCCTTATAAAATTTCTTTGGGATGGTTATCTGATCTATAACTTTATTCTTCACAATATCAGGAAGATGCATACTACATCGTCCAAACTTCTCTTCCTCCGCTTGGCTTGGAATGTGTTGCCTCAGCACATAAAAGCTCTCATGTGGTGATATATTTTTGTACCTCCACGCTTCTGGAACTGTTGTCTGACTTTGTTGAGCATCTATTCAAGATATATGTTTGCCACAATTTTGGCTTTCCACTAATACTCATCGGCAAGTGTTTTCCTTTAACATCCACTTCTCACCATTTTCCGTGTAGTTTCGATTCTACTGACAACTCCATTGTTCTGGTGTATATTGTAGTAAATTGTTTGTGTATGCCATTCTCTCACTACTTGAAAATTATTTGAGTCTCTGCCACCTCCTGTCGGTTAAGAACTACGATGCTCTTCTCTACTCTATATTTATCTACTAGGCTTTAAAGTGGCAAAATTTTCAAACACTTCACTATATTTGAAAAATAAACCCACTTTCCCTTTTAGAAATCATCAAGCGAAGGTCGGTACTGTGTTCTTTCGCACGGCGATGTTGTTTGCATCAAAACCCACATTAAATGCGAATGAATAATTTCTAGGGTGCTTTAACATATGTCTTTCTGATGGAAAGTTTTCTCTATGTTGTTCCCAAAGTCTGACATGTCCATGGTGTCCAATTTCAAATCAATGGTAGACCTCTTATCATTTCTTTTG
The DNA here is from genome assembly GCA_034641835.2 of Pinus albicaulis. NCBI lineage: Eukaryota > Viridiplantae > Streptophyta > Pinopsida > Pinales > Pinaceae > Pinus > Pinus albicaulis. Next base: position 1,281,533,225 of record CM076584.1, on the reverse strand, counting down.
TGCAACAAGTTAATCCTCCAAAATTCGAATGTCCAAATCTCAGTGCTTATAACAAATTCTCATCTTTCACTTCCTTCTAAAGACTTATTAGTTACGAACTGTTACATTCTTTCCTTTCCTTCAATTATTGTTGAGCGGGAGTGGAAACATTCTATTGCGGTCATTTTGTTAGCAATATCATTTCTTGGAGGTATATCCATTATTGTGCCCCTTGTTCTTAAAGAATACATTGTAACCTTTGTTTATGTTTGTCGACGCTCAAAGATTGCTTAAACCGAGGTATAGTACACATACGCTTCAAATTACTTTCTGCCATTTCTTACCACGGATACTAACTGTTTTTACTACATAAATCTTAGTATAGTTCTGTAGTTTCTTTTGATTTAACTTCTTCATCAGATTGGCAGGCTTATTGCTATGTTTCAGGTCATGTGAATATACTGACTTATGAATCTAAGAACCATACATCATCTTGTCTTCTCTTATTTTCTGTTGTGTTAGCATTACATTCCTTGGGTTCTTTTCTTCTTTTGCTACATTGTATCTTGCTTGTTATTCGTGTCATTTTGTTTTTTCTACATATTTGACGCAATTGCCCATATTCTTTGTCAATGACATTTGGTTGTGGATTTGTCCTTTGTCCTTGGGCATGTTGGTGTCCACCTTGTTGGTTGTTGCATTGGTTGTATTTCAATTCCGTTCTTCACTCCTTCCATGTGAATGTGAAGGTTGTTCCTTCTTCCTTTGTTTTGGCTTGCCTCTTCCTCTTCTGCCTTGACCTCTTCTCTTCCAAAGGCATGCAGATTCTTGACATGCTCTAGAGATGGATTCTTTGCTCTTTCAATCTCTATTCACCCAGATGTGGCGATGTATACAGTTATCTGTGTTTTGAGAGATCCTTTGTCTCCAAACTGGTAGTAACAATAACAGCAAACTTCGAGGTACATTCCTCAAAGCTTCTCATAATCATTCTTCCTCAAGTGTTTCTCCATGGGACTATCTATGTGACCATCCCCATCCATGAAGAATGATCTCTCTTATCAGACTCTTTCATAGAGAGATTTCAAATCTCTTATAAAATTGAACAATTTTCTTGTCTTCACTTTCTCCATACCTTGATAGTATATTTTGAGTATCTTGTACATCCTTGGATCTCTTAGATGTTGTTATCCTTGGAAACACACTCTCAGCCCTCTTGCTTGATGAATGTCAGGCTGGACTTTAGAAGGTCCTTCTTTCCTGTGCTCTTCAACAAATCCTTCTCTTCATATGTTAAACTGAGCTTGCTCATCAAGCTGGTTCATCAAAACTACTCTTCTACAAATTCCCATAAGTCTTGTGAGGCAAACGGGCTCTCATGGTAATACAGCCCAATAATCATAGTTCTTCCAGCCTAAATTGTGGGCGGGAGGCTGGTACTCATACTGATGTAGTCCCATTACATTGCTTATAAGCGAACATAAAATAAACTTGACTATTTTTTAAATAAAGCTGTCTTTCCTTCTTTAAAAGACAAACTGTTTGAGGACTTCTCTTTTAAAAAAATAAACTCTATTTTTGAGAAATGGACTTTGACTTACGTTGAGCCTTCCGTTGAGGAAGGCTACATGACAAAATCTTCTTCTTCTCAAACTATTTCCCTTCAAAGGCTTTACGGATAAGCTACGATACCATATTTGGAATTCAAATATTCCAGAACAGCAATGAGAGAATAATACTCTCTTCTAACAGAAGTCAATTGGACAGAATTACATAATAAAACTTCTACTAATTATGAACCAATCTATTACAACTTTCTATTTTATTTGAAGTGGGATTACAAAAATGCTTGGTTACTACGGACGCGATTGCTCACACAACTTCTCTCTTGTCTCTCAAAACGCATAAAACGGTGCTCTATTATGCTTCTTGTGTTTTCTCTACCTACGGACTTACATAACAATACAATACAATCCCTGATATAATCCCTTTAGCTTATGAATTTTCACTCCTTTTATATGGCATGGCGTAACAACATAAAATGGAAATTTAATATAATAATAAAACATTACACCGGAACACAAAACTTTAATCCACAATTTCATTTGTATTCATAAGTGCAGAACCCACATCATAATCGGCGATTGGCGAGTACGAACGATTGAATAACAAATTTACGATGCGATTGCAATTAGCGATTAGCGATGTGGGATGGAATATCGGAAATATTGCATCGGGTGAAAATCATATGGAAGGTGGAATGGTTAAGTACATTAATGATGTGTGATTGATGAGTGGTGGGGACCACATCACATAACAAACTTTCAATGGAACATAACATATGCGGTGGATGGCTTTTGGTGAGTACGATTCACGATGAGTGATTGGGTGGGACCACATAGCATCGCATGTGAAACATTCATCAGGTGGTAACACCATTTTGAAGGTGAAGCCCTTGTTCCTTTGAAGACAGATGTGGTCACTGTCATAGCATCAGGGGCCTCTTCCTGTCCTTGAACACTAACTCCTGAAACTTGCGATTGGTGATGAAGTGATGGAGACCACGGATGACGTGGCCCAATTCAAAATGTTCAAAATACTTGGCGTGTTGAACAAAACTTCTTCTTTGTTTGGTTGTTGAGGGCTTAAAAGCACAAAGAACTATTATTTAATAAGACTACGTTGATGCAATAGTTTATGTGAAGATATTCTTTCACTCTGCCAAATTCGGCTACGCCCATACAAACATAAATTCATCCTATAACGATGGTGGCTACCATCAACATTTAATTCCATCTTCAGTTTCTCATTCCTGCCAGATACTGGTAATACACTCAACCTTACGATGCGCCCTGGTAATAACACATTTTTACTGCCTGGGGTACGTAGGTATTTTAATATTTTGACAAGAATATTTAAAATCTGAAATGCATTGATGATGGAAAATTGCATTGCGACAAGTTGGAAATCTTTCCTCTGGGGCTTTAAATCTGTGAGAGTTGCGAATATTGAAATTGTTCAACTTTGAAGGGTTGGCTTTTATTTGCACAGGGTAGTACAGGTCATCTATTGAAGGGTTTATAGGCCATTTCTTTCAAATGCAAATCCATTAAGGAGCTTCCATATTCAATTTCAGCTTAGATATTTAAGAGTTTTAGAAAAATGGATCCTTTGTAAGTATTTAAAGTATACGAAGACTTTGCATCATTAAATTATTTGGAAATGCTTTGCATCAATAATTTTGGTCCTGAAGGAATCTTTACTCTACAATTTTCAAGACCTTTCGTCATTGAAGTATTGAATTTATCCTATTGCATAGCCCTAAAGCGTCTCCTAATGGCTTGGAAAGATAGCATATGAAATACTGATGTATCACATTGTGAGAAACTAGATAGTTTTGGAAAACATTTTCATGCTCGTCGATTGCTCTCAATAGATGCTTCGGGTGTTCTAAATTAAAGAACCTACCAGTAGTTTACTTCCCTGATGACATATCTTAAATTGACCGACATGTTTGCTTTAAAGAATCTTCGGATCAATTTGGTCGATCAAACGTTCCCCAAGTTTAAGAGTGCTAACATGCACTAAGTTAGAACCTTCTAGTAGGTTTCTCCATTATATATTCAAATATACGGGTGCACTTGGATTTATGCGGCTACATTGACCTTGTAGAGTTATGTGAAAACTTCGGTGACCTCTTATCATTGCTTTGACTCTATCGCTTAGATAGATGTAGAGAATGAAAAGAACCTCCCTCCAATTTCCATTTCTTTCATTCACTTTAACGAAGCATCTCGGTGTAGTAATTGTGAGATGTTGGAAGGGGAATCTATGAAACAGGCTGGAGTGACTCAAAAGCTTTGCGAGATGGTGTATATCAAAAATAGCGGTAGGCTCGAGGAGAAATGGAGAGAAATGCCAAGAAGAGCGTAATCGGTGGTCTTTTCTTGTGGATATAGGGCGGGTAGAGTATGAAAGCACTACTAGACCATCCTGCTTTAAACGGTCGAGCATTATGATATTTACAAGCATTAAAGTGTGCATCATATTTCTGTCTGCATGTATTGCATTATGTTATGCACTAGTATTATATTTGTTGTGCGTAGGTATGCATTATTATTGTGCGTGCGTGATGTTATGGTAAAGTTAAAAAATCCAAGGAAACATCATGGCCATTTTCCTTTCGGCTAACATTATAGTTTTAACTTTTGTATACGGACTTGTCCCCAAGCGAAGGAAAGTGGACGGAGACACTATCTTTAATTGTGCACTTTTCTCCAAAGCAGGATGAGAGCTGTTTCCGGCTCTCTAAGATCCCCTCAGGACACCATCTTCTTGTCATATTTGATGGTCAATTTGGACCTTTCAATCGATTTTCCTTGGCCTTTAATTGAGGGGATACCATAGATGACATCCATATAAATTTTGAAAAATAATTTATATAGGCAAAACATTTAATAACGAGTCCTAAGACGGTGGGTGATAGAATCTCGGGTCGTGGTCTTGATAACACGCTTGGAGCTCGTCATGGCAGAAGAGTGTTCTTACTTTACAAGTGAATGGGTAAACAATGGCATGAAAAATGAACAAATTCTTTCGATAAGCACCAATGTTAGAAACAAGGTAAGAGCGGGGGTGTGGGAGTGAATGAGAATGGCGGTAAATACCTATCTTCTTGGACAACATCTGATTCTCCATTGGAAGAGTTTGTGTTGGATAAATGTGAAAGATACCTCTGGTTGCAGAAGCAACTTATGACTTAAAAAAACAAAGAGAGTAACAATTAGTTGTTAAGAAATTGTTTGTAAATGGTGGGGAGGATAATTCTTTGTTAAAGGAATTCGCACGAGGTAATTGCGGTTCCCATTTTTTCGGTAATTATTTTTCAAAACCATGTCATGACCATCTCTAAAAATGCATATAAGTGAAAGCTAATCTACTTTTTGTTTGTGTAGAAACTATTGCTCAGAGTTGAACTCGGCAAATTGAGAGAAGAAACAATTCTATTAGAAATCGGAGCTGTTGGAATTTAATTCATTGCGGCTATGTAATGAGGACAACAAACTTATAAATGCACCGGATAGAAGGTAAAAGGGACAATAGTCGGCGGCCAATCCTCAATTCGGAACTTTATGCAACCGGTCTTTCAGCCTTAACATTCTTACCTCATTAAATTCTCCGGCAAGCTTTATGTTTTTAACCGATCGCCAACAATGTTTCGGGGGAGTAACTTTCTTCCTCAGCCCACAAAGAACAAGGGAAACACCCACCATAATTGGTGACATCGGCCCATCTCGATGAACCCACCAAGCCACTTCCGGGGGGGGATAAAGAGGCTGAATGCTTTTAAACACCCACGGAAAGCATGATGGGCAAACACTATGTTTAATGTTTTTTATTTTTATTTTTATTTACGGAAATGTATGTTATTTTTTAAGTTTTTAACGTTAAATTTTATTTACGTGGAACTTTTGGTTTGAACTCGGAACATACGTGATTTATAATATATATTGTAAATATTTTATATTTATAATATATATCATTATTAATGATAGTAAAAACGGGAAATACATATACCATGTGTGCATTGTAAAAAGTAAAAGTAGGGGAAGGCTATAAAGTATTTTTAACCATGCATTGTGGTATTAATTTGTGTATTGTGAAAAAGCCTGTGAAATGAGGAAAGAAAACACGATGGAAAACGAGAGGCATTGTAAGTGTGTTTGAAGATGAAGAGCGAGTTTTGGAATAGCCTTGCGTGTGAAGCAATCGAGACACATTTTGTAATCTCCCCGGAGTGGGAAGGCATTAGTTTGTAACTAGGATTGTTTTATGTTTAATGAAAAAACATTTTTATGCAGGCTGTACAACGTGCATAATTTTTTTAAAACCTGTTATTTGTGAGGAGAACCTTTTGTTCTCCCTGTTTGTTCTGAATGTCAGAAATTCCAACATGGTATCGGAAGCTAATCCCAGGCTCTTTGAAGGTGTAAAATAAAATTTGAAGGAAGAAGGATTTGTTACGCGGATTCTGCCCAGGCTCAAATATTGTGAGAAGTATAGTCAATTATTTCTAGGAGAAAACAGAGTTGTTGTTTTGTTTAAAATGTAGTCTTGAAGTGAGAGTTTTGTCTTCTAAAGAAGAAGAAATGGGTTGTTTGAAAGAAAACATAGTGGTACCATTGATTTGATTGTTAGTAATGGTTGGACCAAACTTGATGCCATTGTAAATACTCAACCCCAGACTGTCAGAGCCATGATTATTGACCCATTACCATGAGCTTTGTGCCTCCAGGACTGTGAGGAGATTTGTGAAGGCAGTTTTGAAAGACAGGTTGATAAACACGGGGTTTAATGCCTTACCAGTGAGAGAGGATGCGGCGAAGAGCAATGAGAAAGGGACTCTGGCCCTCTTCTCTCTATCAGCGGTACATGAAGAGTGTGCTTGGGATTGCATTGGCAGAGATCAAGGATGGGATATAAATGCTTTATCAGGTATGGAAAAAGTGAAAATAGCTCTGACCCAATTTATGAGGAGAGACTGGAAACTCTGCTTGGAAGAGGTGATAACATAGACTCATTCTTCACAAATGTGATGGGATGGTAAATAAATTCCGGTCTCCTTGGGAGAGGCCCACTTGAGGAAAAGAAGGATTGTGGAGAAACTATTGAGGTAACCCTCAAGGTTTGATATTGTATGGCAACACGGAAAACAAAGGGATCTCTCAAAGTTCCATAGTGATGAACATCATGCATCGCTAATGACTCATGGTGAGAAGTTAGGAAGATCGGTAAGCCCATCCCCAAGTGTAAGCTAAAGACCCGGATACTGTACAGGAGGAAGAGGTCAAGGCGGAGGAAGAGGAAGAAGCGAAGCAAAAACGAGAAAAGAAGAAAAGCTCTTCACATTCCGCAGAACAGCAGTTAGAATCAAAACCAAAGGCAATCAACGGTAACAAGGTGGACACCAACATGCTCAAGTACAGTACCCAAATGCAAATCCAATGTCCATCATTATTATTGTAAAAATACTAGACTTATGCAATGAGTGTGGAAAAAACCAAATGACATGAATAGCCAAATGAGAATGCTAATCAGCAAGAAAAGAACCAGATATGTTTGTTAACTATAATGTAACCTGATTAAACGGGATGAATGCCTTTGGTTCTTAGATTCGAGTGGTAATCCTGTGGTGGAAACATAGCATTGCCAATATTGATGAAGAAGTTAAATAGAGTATATGAGGCTGATATAATATTTATGTCAAAGGAAGAAGGATTATTTTCACATTAGAAAATGAGTAAGAGCAGAAATTTGTGCCGGATGTACTATGTTTGGCTTGAAGTGTAATCTTTTGAGCGTTAAAATGCATAAACAAAAGGTACAATGTAGTTTTTAAAAATGATGTGTACTTTTTAATAATTTGATATACCTCCAAACAGAAAGATTATTCTTTGAAATACAAATAATGACTGTGATGAATGTACTCCACTTTCAGCTCAATGGAACTTAGAGGAAAAAGGGGAAAATCTAACAGTTGTAACTCAAGGTATTTCGAAGGAAGTGAAAAGATGAGGAGTGGTTATGGCACTTGGTTGGACATCTGGAAGTTGGGAGGGTACAGATTTGATGCCTGAAAGAATGGTAAGGGGAACTACCATTGATAGAAATCGGACAAGCTAATATATTGAAGAGAACATCTGAACGCACGAGCTTTCTGTCAGGGAAAGAGCATAAAGACGAAAGTATTTGAAATTATTCATTCATATTTATGTAGACGGGTAAAGCAGCGTGATTTCGAGCGACAGTACATGATGAGCCTTCATTGATAGTTTGCAAGGAAAGTATGGTTTTGACTAAAAATATAAAAGTGAAGTCTTTAGAAAATTTTGTAACTTTCGGCCTCTGGCAGAAAGCAGGTGGGCAGCATATCAAAAGTTTATTTGGGCGGTAGGAGGTGAAATACATCTCAAAATCAATTCATGTTTTTGGCAGAAAATGGCATACCTCGGGTTTTACAACTGGAAATTTTCTTAGGAAAACAAAATGAGTGTTTATTTGAAGAAAGGAATAATGGAACATAATCGGAAATATGGTGAAAGTATACGAGGAAAAACACTTGTCGAAATGAGTGTGGGCGAGAAGCTACAAAATTAACATTTGTGTATGTTTTAATGGTGTAATAAAGGCGCGTGAGCAGTTTTGAAAGAAACTTGGAGTGGCAGAAAACGGGGGAATCACCCATGAAGGTTTTGGGTGTGTAACATGCCTGCAATTCCAGGATCAGGTTGAGAAGAAGTTGGTTATTAGGGAGAAGTACATGTACAACGGATATTCATGAGGGTCCAGGGATATGGATAAATATAACCAATAAAAAGGCTATTTTTAAACAAAGATATTAAATTCATTGAAGAGGAAGCATGGATGGAAACAGTAGAGAAAAACGGTCAGTATCTAAAAGGATGGTTTATATGATAAAGATGAGGAAAATGTGGGTGAAAATAGCCTCATCGGAAGTACCACCTCCTGCTTTGGGGCAGAAATAGGGGACACCTCGTGGGGAGTAAGAGCTTACTGTCCCGAGAAGAAATGAAAGTGCTTTATAAACACCCAAATGGAAATGAGATTTAGGAAGTGCTACTTCAAACACAATACATCAAATGAAGGAACAGATTGAGAAATTTAAATAAAATTTACAAACATAAAGACTTATTTCAATAAAATTATGAATTCCTTTATTTGCTATACAGTAATGTTAATGATGATGATCCTATTGGTAGCATGAGAAGCAATAAAGAATAGAAAATGGATAAAGCCTGCATGGATGAAAAAATTAATCACAATGAGAAGAACAAAATATGGGAATTGGTAGATCTTCCAAAAGGCAAAAAGTCATTTAGATTTAATGGGTCTATGACCAAAAACGTCTTGAAGGTAAAATTGAAAGACACAAGGAGCCATACTTTTGGTACAAAGAATGTAAATAGCAACATGGAAAAGTATGAGGAAACTTTGCATCAGTTTATAGAATGAAAGCAGGTGAGGAAGCAGAGGTCATATCCATATGAAACACAAAACAAATGGAAGGTTTACCAAATGGATGCAAAATAAACATTTTTTAAATGGATTGTTAATGGAAAAGGTTTGTATTTAATAATTTTAACCTCTAGCTGTATGAGAAAAAAGACTAAAACCTGAAGTTTGATTGAAGAAAGCCTTTATGGGCTGGCAAGCACCAAAGAGCATGGTACGGTGGGATAGATTTCATCTCTCTTTGGAAATAATTTGAGAAATGTGAAGAGCCAACTATACATCAAAGAAAAATGGTAAGATATTTGATTATGGTTTTATATGTTGATGATATGATATTCCTGAGTAATGATAATTACCTTATTGAAAATTTAAAACGGAGTCATGAAAGATGAATTTGAGATAACTAATATGCAGTTAACAGATACTTCTTAGGAATAGAAATAAAACAAAATGAAAATGAGTTTTTTTATCTCACAAGCAAAGTATGTGAATGAAGTTCAGAATTATATGCAGCGAGGATTGCAAGGCGGCGATTACTCCTACGATGATGGGATTAGGGAACAAAGCGAAGACAACAATAGGATTTTGATTGCGTTTGTATAGAGTATAGTTGGTAACACTTATGTATTTGGTAACAACTAGGCTTGATATAATGCATGTTGTTAGTTTTAATTTCCATATTTATGGAAGGCCAAAGGGAGCTGGTAACAAGTAGCAAAGAGAATTAAGGTATGTAAAAGAACTTAGAGGTATGACATTTTGCCTACTTAGAAAATTTAAATTAGTGGTTATACTTGTGGTGATTGGGTTGGAAGTATTGATGGCCAGGAAAGTATTACGGTTATGTTTTTCATATGGGTTCGGGGGCATTTTCATGAAGCCAAAAAACATCTATTGTAGCATTGTCTACGGCGGAAAGCAGTATGTGGTAGCTACGAAGCATGTCAAGCGGTGTGAATGAGAAAAATGTTGAAAGTTTGTAAGAAGCAATTAAAGGGACAACGATTTATTTGTGACAATAGCAGCTATTGTATTGTCAAAAAAATGTGTTTCACAAAAGAACTAAACACATAGATGCCAAGTTTCACTACATCGGGGAGCTAGTGAACAATGGAGAAATAATTACCAGAAGCTGTTGAAGAACGGAAAAGCAGTTTGAGACATCATGACAAAACCATTGGGGTAGAAAGTTTTAATTACTTGAGAAAATGTTTGGGCATGGAAGAAAGTCCGGTAGTTGGAAATTAAGGGGGAGTGTTCGAATTAATTTTAACGTTTACCTGACGACGGAATGACAAACATAAATGCAGATGGGAAAGATAAAGGACGGTAGTAGGGGTAACGTCCCCAATTTAGAACTTCACGCAGCAGTCACCTCTCGCCTTAACCATTCCGCCTGTTAAATTCTCCGGCGGCCATGTTTTGAAGCCGGTCGCCGCGTGATGTTTGGAGACGGCAAACCCCGGAGCAAAGGGGAAGCGCCCAGAGGCTCGTAATTGGAAGTGACTTATCCTCCCATCTGGCTCTGGACCCACCAAAGCCATTCCGGGGGATAAAATTTGGGGTGAATGCTCTCCAAGCACCCCACGGAAAGCATAATGGAGCAATTGTTGTTTTAATATTTTTATTTTTTATTTTTATTTATGGCAATGTATGTTTTGTTTTAAGTTTTTTAACGTTAAGAGATTTTGTTTACGTGGAACTTTGGTTTGGGAACTCAAACATACGTGATTTATAATATATATTGTAAATATTTTATATTTACAATATATAATTAATGTTGTGCATTGTAAAAAGTAGAAACGACAAGGCTATAAAGTATAAGTATTTTTAACTTAGTGCATTGTGGTATTAGCTATATTATGAAAAACCCGTGGCGAGGTTTGGAACATCCTTTGTGTGAAGCATTGAGAGACATTTGTAATCTCATGACGGTGGAAATAGATCAGTTTAGAAATAGATGTTTCTCTTTAATGAAAAACATTTCTTATCCTAATCTAGCATTATTGATTTTTTTTTAAAACCTGTGTTGTAGAGTAGAGCAGTTTGTTCTCTTATTTATTTTTGAATAAATACGAAGAAGTCCAACAAGGCCGTGGATGCTAATTTGCCTTGACATCAGATCTTCAATCTTTGAAGAATATATATAATAAAGAAAAGAAATTTAATCTTGAATTCTCCTCAATTCAGTTAGGCAACTAAATATAAAAATGGAGGAGTTTTCGCAGACATTCCCTGGTTAGTCCTCCAAAATTCATGGACTATAAGAACGAACGTTAATTTTTCTCATTAAATCGTGCCAATGGAATGGCTTATTGATATCTGAATCGCCATTGTCAAGTAAGATTCCCTCGAAATACAAGTCAACCAGGAAGTTACAAACTGTACTGTATTGAGCTATTTGGATAGGTGGGAATGAAGCGTATATTTTTCCGATGAAAAAATTAAAGAATTAAGAAAGAAGAATGGAATGAACGAGAAGATGTCAAAACCAGTTTGGAGTTCCTTTTTTAAGCCTTTGTGAGTGAACTTAATGAGGTTCGTGGTCTTTATTCTTGTTCCTTTTGAGCTTTTCCATAGATTTTTGAATGATGATTGCTAATTCCGTTGATTATTCCAGCTGAGGAGGTGATGCGTCAAAGGAAAATTATATGTTTATTATGTGACGGCAAGCATCCCCACAGGACAAGTGAGGACCAAAACTGTTACAGATTGCATTAAGAAAGCAATGAAAGACCTAATGGATGAGATTCACTTCATCTATGTCCCCCATACAGGAGAAAGAAAAAAGAATGCTGACTGTTACGGATAGCTTTGAAATTCGTATTTTCCCATGGTCAGGAATTTAAAGAAGCCAAAGTTACAGCATTTGTTCGATCTAGAACACTGGACTGCTATGAGATTTTGGATGCGGGTTTCGATTTGCACCAAGAAATGAGGGAATGGATGAAAATGGCAAGAAATTTCTGGAACTGAAGATACTTTTAGATTCTATGGATGTAGTACTTGTTCTGTCTTTGTGATTGACAGAGATGGAGAAGCGCTTACAACCAAAGGCAAGACAGATTGGTATATTCGACCACGACAACAAAGAACCAAAGGGACTGACCGAAGATGAAGCAAGAAAATTGGTGGGAGACATGATGAAGGGGGACCCCAAGGAAGAAAGAAAAGCAGCACGTCAGTTAGAATCATGTTTATCTTGATGATGTCTTGAAAATAGTTGAACCATGTTTTTTTAATATTATACATTCTATGTATGAATACTTTTTAATTATTGTGGATGAAATGTAAAAACTTAATATTTACAGATATTTTAATATAACTTTTAGAAAGTGCTTTTGCTTCTTTTCCTATTCAACAATTTTAATATTCTTTCGTGTTAATTTTGCGTACTGGTTTCGCGTTTTTTAATTATTAGAGAACAGCATGCCTTATGATCCCTGCGGCATCAGGTGACTGCGTTTACCTTTAATTTATGCTCATTAGACTAAAAATATGTTTGTAACTTGTAATGTTAACCTTATACAACATAAAATAATTTATTTTATTTGATTATTTTAAAACTATTTTGTGACTTAATTGGTTAGTTAATATAGGTGAAAACGTGAAAAAAATCATTAAAACCTTACCACTCAGCTCCTAACACGTGGTTGCTGGTAGTGTATTTAAAAATAAGATCGACTGATAAATTAAGGTAAAAGCAGGACAAAGAAACCAAGTGAAAATTAAATGGGCCACTATCCTTCTTAACCCCAGTAATGTCCCACCTTTCCAGCTGGTAACGCGATAGCCCTTTACTCAGCTAATTTAGTGGATACAGCATGTGGGACTTATAAATTTTTTGTGTGAATTTCGTGCAATAAAAATTCTGTTTTATAGGTTATTTTAGCTTTACTGTAGACATTAAAAAAAAATTATTTTATGTATTTTTTATTTGTTTTAGAGATGCTAATAAGTCTGAATTTTATTTTGTTTTATTCCAATATATGTATTGAGGAACAATAGTATGGAATTAGGTTTCACACTTAATTTATTATATGATATTATTTTTGCAAATAGCACTTTTTATGACATAAAAAAATATTTTAATTAAGTATAGCGTTTTTATTAGATTTGATGAGCAAACATTGTTCACCCCACGATGACTTCCTCATCGTTTTTCCTAGGCGATAATATATTCGGTAATATGTAAAATGAGTATTTGGTGAGTAAGTCGATCACGGCGTGTCCGCCGCTCTGCTCCATCTCCTTCGACGCCTTGAAGACCCTCCGTCTGGAGAGAATCCTCGACGCTGCTGCTCCATCTCCCTCGCAACCCAACATCGGGGACCCTCGAATCTGGAGAAGTATGGATGAAACAGACGAGACGATCAGAGAAGCTGAAACAAAGGATAAACATTCCTCTGTGGAGCTGACACGGGGAATTTACTAATTTCGTTTGTTGCGGGGATATGGTTTTATTTATCATTTACAATAAAGGGGTTAGGCAAACAAAAATGGCTGACACTAGATCTAGCTAAATACTTATAAACGCATGTTTACTCTTACAATGATTTACTTATTATAATGATTTAAAGTACGGGAAGTTAAGCCCAAAATGAGACGAAGTGATCAGGAACTAGATAGTTGTCCTATCTCATTTCTTTTAAAGAAGAATTAGAAGACGGTATTCTGAATGTGTTCGAGGAACACAAGACTTATGATTAAGTTTTATCAAGGAGGAAGGATCGGGTTATAGAGGTCTAATGTTTTGTAGGCTTTTTCTATAGCTAAGAACTACGGGGTGCAAGTGTACGAGAAAACAAAAACATAACTTATGGTCATTCAAGCGGTTATGGGCTCTTTATAGCTAAGAACTACAGGGGTGTAGTTGTGCGAGAAAACTGACGGAACTTATGGTCATTTAGCGGGACACGAGTCATGAAGAGAACTACAGCTCAAGGGTGCACGTGATTTATTTAGAATCTTATTAATATCAGATTTTTCGCTTTCTCTTATGAATCTTATTAATATCAAAGTTTTAACTTTCTTTGATATATAAGTTAACTCCTGTGTATGGCTGTAAATTTAGGCAATTTCTCTGGTACATTGACCTAAATATTCTATTTGAAGGCATAGAAATTTTCATTATTTCAAATTTAGAATTGTCTAGCCAATCACATTTTTTTAATTTTTCATTTTTGTTTGCATGGGGTCTGAATCGATTCTCGGGCATGTCAACAACAACAACATCAATATGCGCCACGGTTGCCATGGTGGGTTCTCGAGCACTGACCATTGGGTGTCTTCTGAGTCCATTCTGAGAAGAAGCATAACACGCTTTGCATGTCCCAATTTTGACCTCTTCACTCTTGAGAAGTTCTCTCTACGATGAAGAGCATCTTCCGAGTTGACAAGTTCTCCAAAGCTGACATCATTGTCTATCCTAGTCATGCAAATTTTGCAACATTGGGTGGCAGTCCAAAGTTGTGGAGTTAGCTAGTTGCCATTGGGTTCATGTTGATGTTATGGATGGGCCTTTTGTGCTAAAAATATTCCCAGATTGGACCTCACAAGTGGTTGTGCATTACGACCATGACGGTTGTCACTAGATGTACATTTGATGATTGTTGAACTTGAACAACGTGTACTAGATTTTGTCGAGGTTGGTGGAGATTGTTGTTAGTGTCCTTTGAGCAATATTCATATCACATTTGCCTAGAAACGGTCGTAGATCAATCTCTTGGAGCAGCAAAAGTTGGGTGTCTTGAACTCGACAACTCCTTTAAGTTGTATAGAGTATGTTTGATGTGGTAGACTTGGTCTTAATTATGTAAATCAATCTGACTTGGGTGGGCAGAGCTTTATAGAAATTCAAGTGAAGAAAATATTAGAGCTAAGGAGAATGTGTGCGAGGAAGGCATCTAAACCCATGGATTGAGGTGGATGGTGGTGTTACTCCTTCAAATGCCTCTGAGAGGTTATTGAAGTGAGACAACGGCGGTCGCGAGGATGCGATATTTGGAACGAGGATTATCTTTGAAGCTATTAAAGGGCATCAAAGACAGTGAAGCCTTTCGGATTCACGGTAGGAAACCATTTTTTAATAAGTTAACGTTTGTCAGAGTATATGGGTGAATTCCTGTCCTTGATTTAGCAGTTGAAATTAAAACTAAGCACGTGAAGTCACCATAAACGTAGAGACAAAACTCCTCAACTCAATAATTAATTGCTCAATTATATCACATTTATATAGGAAGCCACTGCTAATCTTCTGAAGATGAGGAAACAAACACAAATCTTATTTAACCAGTTAAAATAACTCTAGTTCACTTATAGAAACTAATTCTATTTCTGCATTATTCATATCCTTAATGGAGAAATGGATTTTCTGCAATACCTAATTGACTTCTAAACTTCAAATTTGATTTTACCAAGGCTTAGTAAATATATCGGCCATATTATCCTTGGTATTACAAAATAATAATTCAATTTCATTCAACTCAATTTTATAAAATGCAAAGTGTTCTAACATAACTCAACGTGTTTTGTTCTAGCATGGTAAAAGCAGTTCTTCTTTTGATAGCACTACGATTATCTGGTGTTAACATGTTGAACCACAACATAACTATTTACAAAATGTACGAAAATTCTCGCAGCAAATAGCCACGGTGGCATTGAATTCAAAGCTTTGTACTGCGGTCTGTTGATGATAAGAAAACGAGTTGTTTGTTTCTTACTACTCAAGAATACGATCCAATATATGAAATGCATAGCCGGAGGTAGATGCTCATATACGGATTTCTGCCCAATGCGAATCGAAGAGCTTGCAATCGTGCAACATCGGATTCATCTGATGCTATAATACCTAAATTCAACTGTTCCCTTTAAGTATCGGAGAACTTTCTTTGCGGCCATTCAGTGATTTCACAAACAGCCATGAATTGACTAAGAATGCGGCGGAAGTGTCTAAATATCCCCAATTACCCAATGCATTGGTGAGATAGTTCAACTTACACCTAGTGACGATATAATGTTCATCTGCCTCTTTCGTTCCATCTTATTTGCTTCAACTTTGCATTACATTCCTAGGAACCAGCACGCTTTGCAAATCACTCATATTGAACTTTTTAAAATTTCTTTGTATATTTGCTTTGAGTAGATGAAAATGTTTGCAATTCTATCATACCTCAATTCCTAAACGATGTCTTCCAATTCACCAAATCTTTCATTTCAAATTCTGGCTGACATTTGTGTTCTTCAATTAACTTGTGAGAGCCTTGCACCTTGATAATGAATCATCCACATACAAAGATATTAAAGCAACATTTCCTTTGCTCTTATAACATACAATTTAGGATCATTTTTGCTTTTCTTTGAAATCATTAGAAAAAATATCAATCTTTACATATATGAATATACATTTTTCAAACCATATAATGCATTTTATACAACTTTGCTAGACTAGATGCTCTGTCTTCATTTGACTTAAAACCCTTGAAGGTTAAGACTTAAAATAAACTTCTTCCTTTAAATCACCATTTAGAAAACTGATTTGACATCCAGTTGATGTATATTCCAGTATGTTTTGCTTATTTGTTGAAACTGATAATTGTCTAATTGTATTCAACTTATCTTGAATTTTCCAAAAGTGTCTTCTGAAAATAATTCTCTTTGAGCATATCCTTTTGCTACTAATCTTGCCTTAATTTCCTCAGTGTCCTTTTTCACTCCTTTCATTTAGTTTATTTACATACTTTAACAAATTGAACTTTATTTTAAGTTTCTGCTATTCTATGTTTGATTTTTCATAGAAGCATATAATCATTATAGCATTATCCATTGTTCTTGTTTAGCTTGCTCATAAATGGTCAGTTCTACTTCAACATTCTTCTATTAGACATTCAGCATAATCTCTATACTGAAGAAACTGGATTTATCAAGGATAAACCTTCTTGAGGTACCTTCAATGCCTATGGTCGTTCCATCACTGATCTGCATTGACTGGGGTGGATGCCCCACTTGATGACTCTATTCTTTGGATGCGCTCATCACATCATCCTAATCACCATACTGCTGTGCCTATTCAATTCTGCCAATCAAAATGTCGGTTGGTGTACATCATTAGATATATGCCATGCATCATTCAACATGCTTTATCGTACTCATGACGACACATCCGACTTTAGGCGTCGGTTATTGAAGACTTGGATCAACAATTCTGAAGCACAAGTCATGCAGCTGATATGACACGCCCAGTTGACTTACCATCAAGGTTTTCTTATTATTGAATGAACCATTACCTTCACATCAAAGACAAATGACTCGTGGGTTTATAACCGTGAAGACACTCAAAAGGGTTTGGAAAAACTATATTCTTGATGATGGGACATCGATTCACAAATAAGCAATGGAGTGTTAATGACGCTTGGAAACCGTGAAAGTGTTCTTACCTTTGCAGCATATCTGAAGCGGTTCCACCAGGTTCTATTCATATCAACAACACCATTTTGCTTACAGCGGTATGTGGTATGAATTATTGTTGATTCATTAACACTACGATAGGTGTTAAATGCTTTATTATATTCTTTAACGATCAGATCTGGTGTTTAATGCACTTCACTGGTACAACAACCATGGTTGAAGTTAACAAAATATGAAATATATCATCACTATTGAGATGAAATGAATGAGTTATACTAGATCCTATCGTGGTAAAAATAACAAATGACACACCAAAGAATTTGTTTATGGGTCCATACATCGATTGTGAATTAATTTAAATTATATCATGCTTTGGACTACAATTATAGTTCAAACTCTTGCTATCTTTGCTTACCAGTCTACAAACTATGGTAAGTAAGTTACGCTTACTGTAGATGCTAAACCATTGTTCTTTACCACAATAACGATAAATCATTAACGATTTAGGTCTTATACACATGATGCGATGCACCAAAAAATCATTAACTGGTGACGTTAGCCTCTGTTGCATTGATATGAAAACCAATTCACCTTGATGTTTTATTAAAGACATATGAATACAGTAATAATTTTGAAAAAACTTAGGCAATGACGACTTCACGTGGAAATTTTGAGTGTGGTCGCGCTTATTTATATATGACGCCGTATTAGGCGCTATTCAGCTTGTATTGTGTGATCATTCATGATGTCAAACCGACTCTGAGAACTTTCAGCTCAGCTTGACTTCAACTTTGGGCCGTTGTACTAATCGAAGTGTTGGACAATGGGTTTAAATACACGCAATGTCACATTTACAAGCGAAATCCACTTTCGGAAAAACTCGTCCAATCGAGATTCGAGACAATGTGGGTGAATGAGTCGATGGCTCTTCTGCTGAGTCAATCGGCTCTTATGGCCGTTGACGACTCTTGGGATTGTATGCCCAAGAAGAGGGAGCAACAAGCACTTCTTCTGGGCGCAGGCGCGGTTCGACCAATTAAATCCGCCCTAGCGATTGAACCTTCACGGGTTCGACGGAGGCCAACAGTGCGGGCTCAGCACGCGCTCTAATAGGAGTCGATGTTGCCGTGAGGGAGGCGCAGACAAAATGGCTGTTCTCCAAATTCCGGCTAAACACGGTAGATCCCCGCCAAAACGTAGACAAAATACTCCAGCTAAATGGTCGTGCTCAATTACATCACATTCCACTGTACGGAGGCTTGCCGGCCATCAGAAGAGTAAACTAGATTATCCTTCTACCTTGACATGTGCGCTGCCTTTCTTTCATTTCTTGTTCATCCCAATCTTGAGTGACGACGAGTTAACGGCTTGGGCTCGTCACCTTTAACAGTGTCAAAGATTGTATGCCTCTGATCTTGTGATGACTCCATTTCCAAAAATTGAGCATTTTCACCATCAAGTTTGGTGGATTCATTTACCAATAAGTCCATAAGAGGATTGAACCTTAAAGCAAAAAAATGGTCTAATTTAATTTCTTTTAATGATCTTCAACAAATTTGAGGTATACGCACAATGAAACAACAACAAACCCTTCTCAACACAAAAAAAAATATCGACCCCTTTGATCACGGTGAGAAATATGCAAAAAATGCGAATTTAAAAATGAAAAGTATGAAGCTCAAAGTATCCTTTTATGAAAAAGGATACGAGACGACACCACTGTTAAAATCTTTGATGCGACCATTTCTTTTCGGAGGTTGATTCAGAAAAACTCTCTTCTGAAAAAAAAAAAATACTCTTGTCGTTACGAAGAGACCTATGACGTATTATAAAGAGGCATACCAAAAAATACGTGAATACTTCATTGATCGGTATTGCAAAAAAGTAGGTGGCTAAACCTTCGAAATCAACGGGATACGCAGAAAGTTCTCAGTGCCGAGAAGCAGTGAATTTAGGTATTATGTATACGTACAGATACAGTGTTGCCTTTGACGAGTTTTTAGGTGGTCAGAATGCAAAGTTACGAAATATGGAACGAAAGAGGCATGCACCAAAAAAAAAATGGTAAGTCCTTCAAGCGGCTGGCTTGAATAGCCACTCAGTAATCTTAAACAAAATTCACACTTAATGTTTTGTAAAACACTTAGACCGGCAATGTTTGAAAAAACTTCGACCGGCAAACTTGACTTCACGCGTAGAAATTTTGGTATGAATTTAGCTGCTTGAAACATGTATCCATAGTATTGAGCCGTATTAATGTTGTGTGATGTTGTATGTGATGTCAAACACGGCTCATAAGAGAACTTTGGCTATTGATCTCTTATTCATACTGAAATAACCGAACTAATGTGAAGGGTTATTGGTTACCATTTTGTGGCAAGGTATAATATTATTATTATTTTTATTCTCTATAACTTTAAAATCACAAAATAAGAATGCATGTCATTACAAAGTACGCAAATTGTAGGAAAATATGGTACATTAAGGTTTTAGTCTGGGTAGCTTAATTGTGGTTGTTGAACTTCTGAGTAGGACGTCCATAAATGTGTATCTTCTGCCATACACGGCGGTAGGTGATTTAGGGGCTACGTGTTCTTAGTGATTATCATTTATTTCTGGTACATTATTCATTCGAAGGATTTTTAGTATCCGTATGAGAATTTTTTCTTACTGCTTCCTAGGTATTTGAGATTATCATTCAGTAGTTGAGATTATCATTCAAAAGAAACGATAGTATTCCTATCCTTTAGTAAGTTGATTTTGCTAGCATAATCAATGTTGGTTTCATGTTTTAATAAACAATGGTCATAATAGAGATAAATATTGGCGGGGGTAGGATTTGGTTTATCATATGCAAGATCATATTTTACTGCATCATACAACTAATATAGATATACATTATTTTAATTATTAAATAATGTATTTTTATATAAGGTTTTACTTTATCACAAGTGATAAATTGAAATTTGATTTGATTAAAGATAAGGTTCCAAAATTTATTATTAAAAGATGTTTTAAAGGGAAAAAAACAAAGATGTTTATATTATTTATTCATATTATCTTTATAAGTGAAATATTTCTTTTCAAATTGAATAAAAAATTGTGTAATTATAATTTTATTTTATTTTAGTTATAAAAAAAATTAAGTGTAAAAATATTTATATTTTTTAAATTATTTTATTTTAAAATAATTGGAATTTAAAAATAAAATTTTAAATTATATAGTAAAAGCTATAGAATGTGTTATAATTTCCATATATTTTAACTTAATTATTGTTTTCATTTCTACACTCCAAACTTATATTTTTTATCTAGCTAAATTACTTTGCACGTCTCCCTACAAATGCTGATATATAGCAATTTGCTGATCAATAAAAACTTCTCTCATCAACACCTAAAACAATAATAGTACATCTGTATAAAAATATCTAACAAACATTAAATTATTAATATTTTCTTGAAAATCCACGTGTCATTGATATATTCTGTATTAACGTGTTTTTGGTACATATATGATAAAACAAATACATTAATTTTATTTAATAAAAATGAAAAATATGGTGAATGCCTTTTAAGGTTTGTTTTTTAATATAGTTTTTTTTAATTAGAATAAATTATATATTAGTTTTAAATCATTTATTGAAATAATATT
This sequence comes from Pinus albicaulis, assembly GCA_034641835.2. Classification (NCBI taxonomy): domain Eukaryota; kingdom Viridiplantae; phylum Streptophyta; class Pinopsida; order Pinales; family Pinaceae; genus Pinus; species Pinus albicaulis. Next base: position 1,281,512,155 of record CM076584.1, on the reverse strand, counting down.
TGTAAGAAAAATAATTTCATAAATAAATAAACTTATTTTTAGTCAATAAGCTTTCCTTTTTTAACCTCTATATATAAAAGTTATGATATGTGTTTCCTTTACTCTATCTTGAAATCAGTTAATCACATTATTCCAGGTATTTTTTAGAACACAATAATAAGTATATAGATTAAAGAAAGTATAAATTTAGCATAAAAGTTTTGATTAAGCATTTTAATGAAATTATACTTTAACTTATTATGAAAAGGGGTTATGGTGGATAAATTTATATTTCAGCAATCAAGGATATTTCATCCGATTCTAAATGTTTCAATACTTCTACTTCAATTTGACTATATTTAAATTAAGCGGGAGAAATGGTTAATATGTAGCCATTTATTGGTATTGAATTAAATGTAGTTATTATTTGATTGTTTTTTTAATATAACATTAAGAAAATACTGTTTTCCTATTATTTAATTTTTATATTATTTAGTATTAATTGAAGCAATTTTATTCATTTCCTTTTTGAGTTGTTAATTTTATATTTAAACATTTTAATTCTCCTTATGATGGTAATATTTCAGAATGGTTTGTTAAGTTTTCGAAATAAATTTTGTTTTTGATTATTTTATCACGATTACCCGGTTGATCATCAAGGCTACGAGTTTTTGAGAATGGCCATCTGCTTCAGGTCTAGACGGCGGAACGAAAAGTCGGCTTCGATCTGGTTCTTGAACTTGTTAAGAAAACCATGTGGTTTTGTGTCGAGACCATCAGCTAGTCATTTTCAATGATGAGTGGAGACTCTATTACGATCCACATGGCTCGATTTAGATCAGGTGAAGATGGTTTAGGGTTCTTTGCAGTAACTAACCCCCTCAGTTATCTCTCATTGATTCAAGCTCATTTGCACTTGAAGCGATGCAGGTTTTGTTGGAAAGGAAGAAGAGTAAAGGCACAAATTACACGGTTTAATAACACAAAGTGATGCTCTATTAATCACGGGAACTTCAATCTGTAATCCCAACTGGGCCAGGCAGAAGGGCTTATCCTAGCAGCACACATACACACACTTACCAAACTCATCTATTACTTTCTACTTTCTGATACTCCTTGTGCTCTCTAACTCCTCACCAAATTTATCTATCCAACACAACTCATTGCTGGTGGTTATAACTGCGTGCGGGGAGTTAGTCGCTATTTTAACACTCCCCTTAATATTCGACCCACTATTAAACCATAACTCATGACATCCAACATACTTTGTTGAATTACATGTCTGTTGACTTCACTTTTAATTTCTTTTGTGAAATTAAACACATCTATTGCTAATGGCTGTATCGGCCAGTTGATCCTTTCAGTTACAAGGCTTAAAGTGAACTACTCATTCTCATAAGTTCTCTAATAAAATGATATCTGTGGCTCTCAATCATACTTTGCTTCTTTTGATGAAACACACTATTCTTGGATAGTGTAATAATATAGATGTTATCACAATATATTGTTTTTATCCTTGTTGTTTAAGCAGGTCCATCAATGCTCTTATTCAACATCTTTGCTTGACATGTTTCTTTGATGTTGTCGCTACATATTCTTTTGATTGATGTCAAAGGTTGCTTCTTAGATGCCTATGCTATCACACAGAGCAGATGGAACACACAGGAAAGAATATTTCATATTCAAAACTTCCCATAAATCACTATTTGTGTATCCAATCAAATATTTATTTTGTGCCATACATTATGCCACACAATCTCTGTGTTCTGTTATGTAAATTCTTTTTCCTGCACTCGGTGTGTGTCTTTTGGAGTCTCCATAATCTGATAAAATTGCTCCTTGCATATGTCTAGAGATACTTGTGAGATACATGAGGCCGCCAACCACTATTTTGAATAAAGTTGGATTGACATCGATCATTTGTATCCTTACTTAACTTTGTACACCATTTGCAATGGTGTAGGTCTGGTTACCAATTATCCATCCTGGATATTTTGTAAATCTCTTGAATATTTATTTTGGCAAATAAAAATTCATTTTTTGATTAGCAACTTACATGCCGAGAAAATATTTCATGAGATCGAGATGCGTATGCTCAAATTCTTTCATCATGTTTGCTTTAAATTCATCTAACTCAAGTTCACACATAAAAATCATATCATCAACATATAAGCAAACAATAGATATCCTTTGCTCATTTACCTTTGTTTATAAGATACATTAATCTTCTTTTATAAAATCCATTCTTAATCATGTAATTGTTGATTATATAGCATGTAGGTACTTGCTTTAGTCCATAAGTGCTTTCTTGATGTAATGAAAGCTTTATCTTCTTTACCTTCAACTTCATAACCTAGGTTCTTTTGCACATAAATTTTCTTTCTTTAATTCCATTCCAAGAAGTGGATGACATCTGTCGATATATTTTCCCACTTGTTTTGTTGTTGCTGGCTAGAACTTCTCTTGAAGTATCCAATCATGCAAATGTTTCTGTTGATTCCGATTCTTTGTGAGAGATCCTTTTGCTACAATCCTTGCTTTAAATCTTGTCAATTCACCTTTCTCATTCAAATATTTCTTGTACCTCCTTCACACCAATGAGGTTTTTATAGTTTAGTAATTCTTAAATCATGTATCATTATTTTCAATAGAATCAATCTCTTCATCCATGGCTTGCACCCAATTTTCATCACTAATTTCTTCTTCAAACGAAGGTTGGAATATTAGCAAATGCAAAATTTGAACTAACATCCAAATCGTAAATATATTTCGGACTTCTCATATTTTTCTTACCATTGCTTAATTCATTACCTAATTGGTATGGATAATTCTAGTATGTTGATGTGTTTGAAGATCCATGTTGCTCTAAAATACTTGGGACCTTGCTGGTGTGACTGCGTTTGGTGTCTACTCTTTGGATTTGCTCCTTATCTACACCCATCATCCTCTTCCCATGGGGTGTAGCCATCCATTGTTTTATTTCTGATCCATTGTGACTCTTGTTCTTTGAACACATCTCTGCTAATTATTGTCTTCTTGGTGATAGGGTTATACAATTTGTAACACAGCTATACTATAACCAACAAATATACATTTCACTTTGATCATCATTTTGCTACTCTTATCTTCTTAGACACATGTGCACTTAGGCTACATCCAACTACGAGATGAGATACGTTGAATGACATACCCTAGCCATGCTTCTTTTGAAACTTTGTTAATACACTCTCTGTAGGTGATTTGTTTATCACCTCGCCTTTGTACAGCCCTTCACCAACACTACATTAGACAAGTGTCTTTCTTTCCAACATGATCCTTGTCATCATTGCATAATTGCTATGTTCTTTCTCTTATACACCATGCCTATATTAGGTGTGTGCCTAGTTGTAAATTGTCTTATGATTCATGTTGTTTGCGTGCTCCATGGAATACTTTCGAATCATATTCTCCACACGATACGATCTATAATACTTGATCTGCATCGAGCACTTTGGTTCTCTATAAGGCTTTGAACTCTTTGAACTTTTCAAAACTTTTAGACTTTGCTTCAAGAAGTAAACTTCAAGTCTTTCTTCTATAGTCATCAATAAAAGTGAAGAGTATGCTTCCACCAATCATTGTCCTCATAGGTTCCACTAAAAATTTGTATGCATCAACTCAAGTGGTTTCTTTGGTTGTATGAAACTCCCTTGAGAAAAGATTTCATAGTGTTGCTTTCCCAGAGATAAACACTCCTGGTATACTGAGTTCCTTTGATGGGTAATCCTGCGACCATCGCATTGCATCAATCTTAAAAATTTGGAAAATGCAAGTGTCCAAACCGAAAATTTTATAACCGATGATATTGAACATGCCATGTAAAATAACTAACGATCAAACTATGGTTCATAATTAGAGAATATTGTACTCCTCTTCATACGCACCTTTTGCTATCGGTTTCTTACTTGGGGGTTTGTCATAAATAACACCCTTTCACGAAAGATAACTTTGTATCCTTTACGTGATAATTCAGTAACCTTATCAAATTATGTTTGAGACCGAAGTTATAATATACCTACGAGATCGTATTTGGATCCCTTTCTTGGTCAATGTTGGCTCCACTCCTTTTCCATTTACATCCATAGTCTTGTCAGGTCCCAACACACTCTGTCCTTTCTGGATTGTCAAATTTGCAGCCAATTCTTGCATTTTCATGGTCACTGCAGCCACTTTCCAATATCCCCATATCGGAAGGTTCATGTATGTTGTTGCATGCTAGGAACATGGAGTTAGTATTCTGTTACTAAGAATCGCTGGTTTCCTTGATCAGCTATCTTCTTCCTGCAATCAGAGCATAAATGACCAAATTATGCAATCATAACATCTCACCTTTGGTTGTCCGTCTGTGTTTGATGAGCTTGTATTCATTGTGGCACCACTTTCTTGGTATGATCTTCTTGGCCATCTCTTTGACCACCTATCTTCTGCCTCATCCTCTGCCTCGATTGACCCTCTGCCTAAAATATCTTGAAATAAAACTTAACTTTTGAAAGTAGTTTCTAAAGTGGAATCCTCATTTACGCTCCTATCCTTGCCTCATACGATAGAAGTGATTCCATCAACTCATCCATTGCCAATTTTTCAAAATGCTTTGCTATTTCTATAGGCATTGCCACAACATCAAACTTGGTAGACAAATATCTAAGGACCTTTCTCAATCTTTTGTTCAATTTTAATTTCTTCATCATAAATTTTTAGCGGTTGTGACTCAGTGACTATTCATGAAGGAATCAATGTCCTTTGTCTCCTTCATTTCTGAGACTTTCAAAATGCTCTAGTGATACACATTATAAATATTGACTTTCCACCACCTTGACTAGCTTGTCGCCAAAGTTTCCCATGCTTCCTTTGTTGAACACATGATCATTATCTTGGAACACTACTCGATCCCTCCCCTCTGGATAAGAAACACTTGTGCATTCTTCCTTTTGTCTTTCTTCCATTGTTCTCTCTCTTTGCATTACGAGCTTGTTCTCATACATCATCTGAAGTTCTATTCAGCAAGCATTATCCCAAACATCATCTTGCTTTTAACATGGTCTCCATCTTGTGTCAGCCCACATAATACAATCTTTCCATGTGAAAGAAGGAAGTTGTGAGCTGAGCTGCTTGTTGCCATGTTCTTCAAAAAAAATTAAATTCTCGTATGAAACCCTAAATTTCTTCTTTTTCCCTTTCATATGCTTTTCAAAAGCTCAAAGAACAAACCTTTTTATATGTGCTTCAGATTTTATTAAAAAAAAAAAAAAAAAAAAACTTTTAGAAAAAAATCTTTATATAAAAATAAACCTATATAATAAAGTGTTTTTTTAAACCTTATTATAGAACTCCACTTTTTTCAAAACTTAAAAATCCTTCAAATCATTCATACCATTTAAACTCTTGCTAAGGCTTTAACCAACACCGTCGTGTTTTTTTAATATGGTTTTAAAACCATACACACTCTTATTTTAAAAACTTGGTACAGTTTTTGCCACCAGCAATAATAATGTTGACCCTTTTTACTGCTAACACATACGAAGTGCTCTACGGTGTGATTTCAACACTTCATCACTTGTAATAGCACGTGATGGTTCATACTTGGAATAAAAACAGGTTGCGCATGTGTAGTAAATTTTGTGCTTTTTGATGTACCACTTGTAGGCTCTTTGCTATGGGGGCACTGATTATAGCTATGTGTATAACTACCGGATACGTTATAGCTTAAAATAAGTGAAAAAAATTAAAAACTTCTCTTATCACACGGGCTGAAAGTGATTATTTGATCATGTTTCTCGGTTCTTTGCTAACCTCGCTCATATACCAATTTGTTGGAAAGGTAGAGAAGTGAGGCACAAATTACCACAAGTTACACAATAACACAAACGAGCTCTTGCTCTTTATTAATCTGCGACTTCAATCCCCACCCTTAAATGAATAAATGGGGCAGAAAAATGGTGTTTATCCTAACTCTAGCAGCATGCACACACTTGCAAACTCATCTATTACATAACTCTAACTATCTAACCTCACTTCTTGACTCTTGAATCACTCACCAAATTTATCTATCACACAACTAAACACTTAACTAATTGTCTAACTCTTGTATCAGGAGTTAATTAATTATTTTAACGGGTTTTGGCTCACAAATTTCTATGATATGAATAAAAAAAATTTATGTTCTACATTCTTTATCAACCTCTCTAATTGTTGACAATGCTGACTTTCTCTTTTTTCTGTCTGTACTTCAGATGATGGTGGTAACACATCATTCTCTCTCCTCAATGGTTTTTACAATATTAGTGGAGGCTTTGACACCCAACCCAATTTGTGATGTATCTCAAACACCATATCAAAGGTCTACGCACAACCTCGATTGGTTGATTCATGCCTTGGCCATGTATTCCAAGTCCTCCTCCTTGCAACCCATCTTGGTAAGAGTCTCATGCTAGTTTCTATAGCCAGGGATCTCACATTTCTAAATAGAAATAATAGCACATGAAAGTGAAATTGAAGAATGATCACAATTATTTACCTCGGATGTGATTTGGGAAACAAAGTGAAGAGACTGCAAGGCCATTCCACTTCTTCTCAGAGAGCCTCTGTATTAAGCTTATACATTTATTTATGGTATTGCTTCTCCTCCTTCTCTTCTTGTAGAAGTGTCTTTAATGTCTTACAGTCACAGCAGGCACAGTCATTAGGCTTCAATTCTTCTAATGCCTCTATGTGACTTTTAATTCTGAAGCTATTGTTCTCTCTCCTTCTCTTCTGGTAGAAATATATTTAATACATCATGATACGTTTGAACTTTGGTTGTTACCACCAGTTCTGTGCCTTTTTAGTAGCTTACAGTTGAAGCCTAGTAATTCTTGTCCTCCTTCTCTCTTGTAGAAGTGTTTTCTGGCTTCGATGTTATTTGTTGCTTGTTTCTCATAATCTTCACCCCAACATATTCACCCTTTGGGTTTATCTGAAGTCATAGCCTGTGTGTCTTTGACATCCTCCATTATGTCATTCAGCTGGTTCATGCTTGTAGTTCACATAACAAGAAGACCGCTATGATACCACTTGATGCAGGTAAATCTGTACTACCTTGCAACAAGACCCTTTTGCTTGAATTTGATGCTTCTGTGTTAGTATTAAATTTCATCAAGCATTAATAAACACATCAGGATATAATCGGGGGGAACACATGTCAAAAATCACTGGCATAGAACAACTGCTCGCGGAGTTCATCCGGTGTGGACTATTATCTCAGGAGCCTGGGTGTCTCCCGAAGGTGTTGTAAATGGTTAGGTTACATGAAGTGATGACTTCTCCTTTAAAAGGCCGTTCTCGACGCAGGTGGCAATCCTCACGAGACGTTCTGCTGGCAAGGGAGTCCTCACTTGTCTGACCTCTATCGGCTGACAACTGCCCCACTGGTGACAAAGAGTATCCTGCCGTAAGCGTAAAAGATCTCCACAACTAAATGCCATCCATGATAAATACATACCGCTCAAAGAAACATAAATATTTTATGATATCACGAAGCAAAAATTGACATGACATAAAACATCCTACATCAATAATCAATGGCCATGACAACAAACGCTTCCTTAACTACCTCCAACTCTAATGTTGGGCCGGGAAGAATAAGTCGCTCGGCTACGGATGCGGAATGCACCATCCAAATCATGGCATCGAATGGCATGAAATACGACTCTCCAGAAATCTAACACGTCTTAACGATGGAAAAGTGCTCCAAAATCAAGACCTATGTTCACAGAAAGCGAACGCTAAACGTCATGTTTCGTGCCTTCGCCCTGAGAGGTATCGAGATGCATATAAATTTTTTCCAATTTGGACAACGGGAAAATTTGGCCCCTCTAAAGGTTGATCTCAAATGTGGTTCCACTGCCTCTACACGGTGGGTCATGGTTCCGCCCTGGTATAAAAAACGTTTGTCACAGAACTATGTGCCGCTCCAAGCGCCTTGGGCGCATTGAAGAAAAGGTGAGATTAAATATAAAGTGTTAGTTGAAGTTTACGTGAGATGAGATTTGAGTACAGAGTGGAGATCCGGGTGGGAGAAAAAGGGGTCAGGGATCAATCCCTACCTCTCTTTGTTATGACTGAATTGAAATAGTAAAAAGAAATGAGACGGACGGGTCCGCTCCATTGGCCCGGCCCAACAAACCCGACCACTCCACCGTCTGTTATAGCATTTGGTAGGTTGTTGACGTTGTATGCAGTTTTTAAAACATAACCACCACTGCAAAAATATTCAGAAATATAACAAACCATACCAAATTTTTATAACCGTATGTTAAACTCGTATGGCATATAGTTGCTGTTGTTTGTATTTTTGTTTTTATTTAACCATAGCTCAAATGTGGTTTGTAATGTTTTAATATGATGGGTGTTAACAAACCATAACAACCCATTTGACTTTCAGCAGGCCCACCATATAATTGTTCGTTGGTGTGGGTTTGTATAATAGTTAACCATATATAACCATTTTATGTTATATGGTTACTGTAATAACCATTTCCAAATAGTTGCACCACATGGTGTTTTAAATGTTGATTTATTTTTCTGGCAATGTTTAATAATGACGCATTTTTGTCTTTTATGCGGGTTGAGGACCAATGGAAGAGCACCATGTTTCAACAATTTGGGTTTTCATGGGTCTTACGTGTTTATTGAGATACTCATTAGCATATTGCTCGGCCCCACTTCCTTTGCCTGTAAAAACTTGTTGCTCTAACTTTCCATGTGAGCTCGGATTGATGCGTCGTTTCGTCTTGGTTAAATCTCGGGTGATGAAATATTAAATCTAAGCAAGTTTTCTAACTACATGCTTTGAGCTTCAGATTTCATAAGCTCTCTTTGTCCTGTGTGTGTCTACAGGCTGCAGGTCAAGTGTGATATGAAAGTCTAGTGGAATATGGTACTACAGAGCATGTGGCCAAAAAAAAATGTCCTTTTGGGATGGATTTATGGCCTATAGCAAGGGTATTTGGCACCTTCAAGAGGCCACATGACAGATGGCCGTCAACATGATGTCATCATGGGACGATAATGGCGTGACATCATTGCGATTCACAAGCTCTGCCATGGGAGGTTCAAGTGTGAGATTTGGGGATGAGCAGGAGACCAGAAATCTTCTTGTAGAGATTTGATGGATAAAATTGTCATCACGGGTCGCATACCTCGGGGAGGTTCCAAATTGTGCATCCCCATGAATGGTCGCGATTAATGAGGTCCGGGAAGAGGCAAACTTTATTACTTAAAAAATGAGTAATTATTGTCTGAAGAGAGTTTTCTCACAAGTACCAAATGTTTTTCCGGATGGGGTGATGGAGACTGGGCTGTGGTTCCTAGTAATTTAATTGCTAATATTTCCTGTTACCTCGATAATTTTGAAGTGAATTAGAAACCACTAATGGCCTTCAAGAGATGAGTGTGAGATGAGTATAAGGTCATATAACATGGAATTCATGGCTGGAGGCTTGGCAAGGTAATGCCAAAGGCCCACTAGTAAAGACCTGGGGTGTGGTGATGGCCGAAGACGATGGAGGTTGTGGAGTGGCATGCTTGGCTCTATGGAAGGCGGCGGAGGGATCCGTGGCATTTTAGCTACGATGTGGCGGTGTTATTACCTAGACTTTATTATGTAACATTTAAATCTCGATGTCTTTCAGCTTTGATAAAGTTTATATTTTGGGAAAGCTCTCGATGAGTTATATACGTTAATTGTAGTACAAACTTGATTTTGCTAGCACTGATATAGGCATTTTGTGTAGTTTTTATAATGAGACCATGGAGTCGAGGTTAGGATGATAACACCTACATTCATCTTGGAAGTTCAGGGGTGGTTTGTAAGTTTGTATCATTTGTGTTATACTATAAATAAAATTAAAAATTAAAAATTATGTTCTAAATAGAAAAAAGGTATGTTGATTATAATTAAAAAAATGGAATAAGTAAAGTAATTGAGAAGTAAAAAAAAAAAAAAACGCGTGAATAGGTACTTTTCAAAAATACTTCCTTCAAAATATTTAAATAAACTATACTTCTTATATATCTATATATATAGAAAAAAAAATTAAGTTTTGTGGTTATAATTTTATTTAAATTATAATATACTTTATTTAGTATTCAAAAAATAATACAATTTAAACAATGAAAGATAAAATTGTATTTGCATTCAAAAAAGTTTGCACGTGAGAATTTGATCCTTTGGCTCATGTTAGCTCTTGTACTTAGAATAAATTTATGTTGATATTAATGAAATGAGTAAGTTAAAAATATTTTAATTATTAATTACATATGACTAATTAATAATTTGTTTTATAGTATTTTTAAAATAATATATTAATAAGAATAAATAATTTTCGAGTAAAGATATTTGGAGATGTCACTTCAAAGGGATTATTTTTGAAACGTATTTGACAATCATTATTAGTTATAAATATTTATAATAATTAATAATAAATTTATAATTTAACTACACTATATAATACATTATTATTTTATAATTTTAAATTGATATAATGTAGGAGTGGATTAATTTTTTTAATAATAAATAATTTTTATATATATCTAGTAATTATTATTTATATTTAAATAAATTGAATTTATTAGTGGATTAAATTTTTTTAGGAAAATAAATAATTATACTTTATGGGTTTGAATTTTGAGAAGTAGAGGTTATTTGATCAAGAAGCTAAGAAAAAGAGATTTGATTTTTTTTAATTAAACTCCATATACATATGTAAGTGGAATGTCATGACCTTATAATTTGGTTAAATAAGATATAATTTTATACGAAAATTTAAATCATGTCACCTTGGGTAGTTTGCATCTTAATTTGATCATTAGCTAAAAAAATTGATATCTTTGCTTTTTTGTCTCATCTCATATGATAGATTTAAAATTTGAATAGTCTTACCAAAATGACTCTACGGTGGTGGTTTAAATAAATAGAATGATTATTGTTTTAAAAATGGTTCTGTATTCTATTCTTTTGTGGGTCTGCAGTATTTGCCTTGGAAGTGTTGTGTCTAGTATGATTTCTACATTTTGTTTTTGAGATCTCTTTGTAGTATTCCTCAGTATCGTGTTAATGCTATACACTGTCACAAATTTCAAGATGGGACAAAATATTTTCACCCCACTACATAGTGTACCATTGTTGTGATTTTTTTCCATTAATTCCAAAAATGAATACATGATGGATACAAAAATGAATAATGCAACATTACAATTTCATCCATCAATGAGGGCTAACGAGAGGCGACCATTTTTATCTCAAATATCGATTGGGTCCATGTATTTGGTCACATACCATCCGTTTACCCATTTCTCTGTCTGCCTAATTCCCATTCAAAAGGCTTTGATAGTTGAGCTTCTTTCAGGGTGCTGCGGGTAGATTGTTGGTGCGGCACTATGGATTCTTGGCGGATTCAGGCTCAACCCGGAAAAGGGTTGCTGGGATCGAATGTAATGTGGTTGGAGCACTTTTTTACAGGTTGCAACAACGAGTTGGCCATTAAATCTAAATTATTTAGTAACATCCCAGCACTTGTTAGTGACATGAAGAATTAGTAGTATGTGTTTCAAACTGGTGGAAAGTTGTCTCTGCCTTTTACGGTGGGTGTGTATATGTAGTTTTTCGGCATTGTGAGGAGCAATCCAATTTCAATTTCCAATTGTTGTTTGAGTTAGTTTTCTAGTACATTTATAAAATTCAAATGACCAACCATATTCAGTAGCCTCCATTAAATTTCTGTATACATGATCTTAATGGCCTTTCGTATTATATCTTATTTGTGATGCGATAGGTATTGATGGCTACGATGGATATACATCCTGCGATAGTGTGGTATGTGATGGATGTGATGATCCCTAGGCACTTAATGAAGTGAGTCTCCATTGACGGGTGGCATAGGTTTTAAATAGGCAGGGCTTCTAGGCTAAAATATAGTGTGATGAGCTCCAGTGGCCAAGTCATAATGAGAGTGTTGTTCCAGAGAAATGGCATATAGGTTGGGAAATTAAATTCTGTTACCTTTTGCATTACATCACTCACTCTTTTAAGGTACCTTGTCTGGGATCAGGCCAATACGTATTTATGATTATTAAGCCATTTTCATAGGTTATAAAATCATGATACTCAATTAGTGACCATTCTTTACATGGCGGATTCCTGAATTGCAGTCCTCGCTAGCATATCTTGGCCATCTTTGCCAAGGTGTGTGGGCTCGGGGTCCTCTTTCGCCTCGCCATGACTTTATGCGAATTAACACGTTTCAGCACTTCTTACAGCTATCTTTCTGCCCCATACCTAGGGGCTCCCTATTGTTGAGTTGTTATGTTACATTGCATATTCAAGCCTTTTGTATCTGTAGCATAGCAGCTTCTGCCTTGGACTAGTGTATAAGCCAACTTTTTTTTGTCATGTCCTTTTGCAAGTCACCCTTGCAATCACTTAGCATACGTAACCGGCACCCTTTTCTGTGGGTGGAAACATTCTCAGTGTCATTTATAGAGTTCACCACCTTGCATTGAGCATGGATTCATTCCTATCCCGAGAACTAGTGTATTTGTTTCCCAGTGCACTCTCCATTATCCATTGTCTTTATGGGCATTTCTTTTTATTCTTCCCGGGCTTTCAATATGAAAAAGACAAAAAAATCAAATATCCCAAAAAGACAGAATGGGACATTACTTCCGTATTTGATGGAAGATAAGAGTTGGTTATTATGCAGCCCTTGAACAAAACACAAAAAGGAAAGTATTTTCTCCTTTTGGATGAGCTTTAGTTTGACTTAGGAAACCACTAGCCTTGTTATTGAGTTAGTACTCCCAGAGTTGGTTATCTGTTCCAATCATATGGAGAGGTTTTTCATCACCTCTGCATGACAAGCTTATACAAAGTTATGATATTGCTTCCATATAGTCATTTGATAAATGCTTTGTTTGAGAGTAAACTGAAGTCGGCCTTTCTATGGTGTCTCTTGACTCATTTTCGGTCGATCGGCCACAAGTCTTGATTCATGTTCTATCACATCGCTATATGGTCCTTTGCTCATGCCATTTGAAGGTCTCCATTGGTCCCTAGCGGGATTGCTCTTATGGAAGGAAACCGAAAATTTCTCTAGAAATAAAAACAGAGCCTTGCCACGGCCTATTCACATCATTGATAGGTGACCTTATTACTCGGCATTTGAGTCTTTCATGAATTAACTTTATTTGATGGTTTTTCCTTTGTTCGGCAATCGGCTTTCAATATCACACATGGGATTCATGCAATACTGTAGTTTCATTGAACCATTGTTGGATTCCTCACTTACTCATCTTTCATTATTGGTTGGTTCGGGGTTTACGTGTACGTATACATTTTGTGCATCTGCGACATGCTTCGGAAGTTGGATTACTTCATCTTTATTGGTTTTGATTCCTTCAGGTACTGCACCATGTAGTTGCTCATCTTTGGATTAATATTTTGGAGACGACAGGATGTCTTAATGCTTCTTCTGGTGAATCCTTTCCCATCGACTCGGCATTTCTTTTGGGGCAGTTCTGATACATTTTCGGTACCTTAGGGTTGCGGTCATTGATAGCCGAACTCCTTTACTATCGACGGTGAGAATACATCAATGTCCTACGGTTAGTGAATTCTATAAAGTTTTCGTCTTCAACTCATTCATTTGCTTGTTAGATTGTCTTGGTACCTTGGCTCTCATCATCATTATGGTGACTTTCCTCACCTGTCTTTTGTTAATGTTATACATGATAGTAGGTAATCAACGATTTCTCCTGGTCGACACCATCTCATTTATTCCCATAGTGTAGAATCGTACCATGGTGATGGGGTGAAGACCTCGGTTTGCATCGGCATGCTTTGATTTCTTTGTGACTCTTGGTTTTCTATGTGATACCTTCTGCCTATCATTGTATTTCATGCGGCGCGCTCTGTATTTTCGTTGCATGTAGTACCATTGTTCCACTACTTATGGTTCGGTACTTGGAGATTCGGTTATGTGACTTCGGTGATCAGATATCTTTCGACATCATTGATGGAGTTACTGTGTGATACTTTTGACATGAATTTGATATACCTTTTACAGGGCGGTATTGGAAAATGATTTCACTTTATGTACTTTACGGTTTGTTTTACTTGTATACATAGTGATGCTCACATACTTGGTATATGTGGAACATGCTTTACTTTCAGTGAGCATGGTGTGCGCATCGGACGCAGGCTTGTAATATCTTCCATTGGTTTTTCGGTGGTGAAATGGGTGAAGTCCTCTCGAGTCCTCGCAAGATTCTTCTTATGAAAATAAGCCATTCGACCATCAACGTGCCCCTTTGACCTCATATATGAGGGCATCTGTTATATCATTTATCTCTATACTTGATGATCTGTGTTATTGAGTAGCCCTTTCTTTCCAGACTTGGTCCTTTACCTAAATAACGATATTTTGAATTTCTCACTCATTTCCTATTCCCTCCTATAAAAGCACATGAAGCAGGTCAAATTCTGCCTACATATATATAATTTAAAATGTGAAAAAATATAAAACTTCATTTTATGGATGAGGTTTATGGGGTGCAAGAAGCACCTATGAGCTCATGGCGACTAACACAATTGAAAAAATTATTTTTGAAATGTAAATGCCTCATGGGAAGGACTAAAGGGAGGAAGATAGGTATTGATACTATAGCATGTTAAATCCAAGATCAAGTCTAATTATCCCTTCATCGTCTTGCACTTCCCAGTTGAGGAAACCCATGTTTCCCTCAAGTGTTCACCTCCTTTTGTGTTTCTCTTGTGCTGCCTGGAAGAGATTGTGAGGTTGGGTTGGACGGTCAGGACGGATTTCGCTAGTCGGCTAAATCGGTGGTATTCCTCCACATATTTTACATACATCAATAAAGAAACTCCATCCATTCCTAATAATGCGTGATCTTTCATGATTTTATACATGTTAATGATCTTTGCATAACGTTGATTTCATGTTATTTTTCTATATGCTTATGATCCTTAACGACATCTAGAACATATTTGCTCTTACTACTAGTCATGTGCTTTTCTTGAACAAGTTGTAGGTTTTGAAGCACGTGAAGTAGAGGGTTTGAACTACGGGGAACAGCTTTATAAAACGTAGGACATACGGGTAAGGTCATGTCCCAAGTTTTCTGGTTTAAGCAATAGGACCAGTGGTTTGCTTGCTTCTTTTTGTTGTATGCATCTTGCTATGTTGGGGTCTCGACCCTTCCCTAGGGTAATGCATCAAGTAACTTCGAAGTTTAGGTTATTGTTATTATGAACGCGGCAAGGAATTCATCGAATTTTAAGAAGAAAGGTTTAACGGGACACATGGAAGCCATAACTTCGTCTGTTTTACAATGACATCGCCCATCTCACGGTAGAAATCTCGGAGAGCCTGTCGAGGTAGGGAGCAAGCAAAACGAGATAAAGAAACCCATCAGGCCCCCGGCCCGGAAGTTGAACCGGTGAGGTGATCAAGAAGGGTCAGGCAGGAATATATGGAAATGAGAGTCCCAGCACTTCCTCCCTCTTCACCATACATACCACCTGAAAATCAGAATGCAAAAGTGATGAGGATTCAAAATCCTTGAAGTATCGCACATTTACACAATACTACCATAAAGTGACATTTTTTTGGGAGAATTTATTAAGAAATATTTACATGATTGAAGTTTGCGAGTATTTAACGATAGAAAAAAATACCGTGGTTATTTCGGAAGATATATGGGCGGGTCCTTCCGAAGAGTCATTGTGACCGGTTTGGAGACTTCTATAAATGAGGCGAAAGGATTGGGCTTGATATTGATTACTAGTATGTTGAATGTGCGCACTTTGGGAGAAGTACACCAGCTGCTTTTGTGTAGGTGCTTCTCATGATGGTGCACTCAGGTTCTGGATGGGGAAGAAGGTCCAAGTCAACGGATATTGATATGGATAATCATTGGGTTTCCTATGAGATGGGACCCGCATAAGATATTGTGGTAAAATAACGGGATAAGGTAGCTCGGAACATCACCGGGGAGAAGTTTGGGATAATAAAAGAGCAGCGGGCTAGATAAATTTGATCGGTGACCGGGAGCTTCATGCTACATCTTTGACAAGGAAGATATTATGAAAGTGTCGGACAGATAGTGCCTGTGATGGTATCATTGGATGTGAAGTTCTGTCAGGATCCCTATATTCATAGTGTGGTCATATGTTCGTTGTAGCCCCCTTATTGCCATTTATTATTGCCCTACTTCACGTGTTTATTATTGTTACTTTTCCCGACTAATATTGTTGAGTCCGGCTGGTTACGGCCCAAACTGCCCAGGATTATATCGTATTTATAGACCTCCTATATATAGAAATGAGTTTTGGTCATTGTATGTCCAAGAATTGTTTCATTCATGTAATGTATTGTAGATTGCCCCCTCAAAGTGGCTTCTTCTAGGCGTGATATCTCTTTTTCTTCTCTTTTTTGGAGTAGGTTTAACTTGTTATTTTGGTATAAACTTTGGATTCTAGGGGTTCTGTTGCTCAGCTTGGGTCATCGTATTGTTCACCTATGAATTTCTTTCTACGAGGTCAACGAGCTAAAAAATTTATAGGTGTGAATCCGAAATCTGGGAACACGAGTACGCAAACTTCAGAGCTTGGTTCGCAATATTTTCGAAGTCCTGATCTGTGCCGTTGGGTCTTTTTGCGGATCTGCAATTTCACTTAAAAAGGTCATCGCGGGTACCCAAGCTATAAATTTTTACATTCTGGGGACAAAAGCTGATGAGCACGAGGCTGAAATCTGGGGAGACATGGTTACCAAATTTGAGCAGTTAGCAATATTTTTGGAGATATGATGCGGCAAGTTAGGTCTTTTCGGGCTCCCGGGTACAATACCAAAGAGGTGATTTGGGAAAAGCACCATAACTCTCTCTAGAGCATCAATTAGAATTCTGGCAAAAAGCTGAGTAAATGGTGTAGTTCTGCTTGTCTATAAAGTTTAAGGCTTAAATGAGCAACGATGGCCTGCTGGCAAGTCAGCACAAGTTCACTCTACTGACAGTCCATGAGTAGGTCATTGTGGGAAGTGAATTGTAATTTATGAAGAATCCAATCAGTGGAACTGTGCTTGCATTGAAAAAGCTTCAAAATAACCCTACGAATGCAAATTGTAGATATTCGAGGATCTACATTATGATCAGTCAATTTCAATATCTAGCTCCTCGAAAAACAGTAAAAGATGTGTATTTGTTTTTGGTGCATAAGTCTTGTTTTATGAAGAATCTGGTTAGAAGTAGTTCAAGGAATATTTTAGAATTTTTATATTATTGGGTTCTATAATTCCTCAAAAAAAATAATTCCATATCCGTAAGCCCTTAAATCTATACTATGATGCATGAAGGAAGAATTACTGATGTAAGGATATCAAAAGATACGGTACCAAGTGCAACAAATTTAAGATCTTACTGAGGAGCAACCAGATGACAGATGGTTTAAAAGCATAAATGGAGGCTAGTTGGATGGTTTGAAGGATCAAATATGCCAATATGGATGGTAAATTAGTGGAAGATCACATCGAGCATCAACAACAAGTTCTCAACTTTCAAATGATAACCTAACTGGTGAATAATCTAATGAAACAACGGGAAGATCAACATCACATCAAAATAAGTTAGAAGGTCACGGAAACAAGAACTCAACAAATATAAATCCAGAACTGGAGTATCTCAGCAAATTAAGAACTTCTGTAGAAGATTCCCCATGGGAGGATGAGAATTTTATACGAATGTAAGAAATAATCAGCGTTGAGGACAACACTTGTTTTGAAGGAGAGGAGCATATTGATCCTATGTTAATAGTGTAGTCCTTATTGTAGTGGTATTTCTTATTGGTGTTATTTCTTCATATTGTATTATTGTGTCTGCATTATTATTGTTAGTGCGACTAGGATTACATTGTGGCCCCACCTGGGGTTATATTGTGGTCCCCATGAATCTACTGTATAGAAAGGGGTTTGAGTCCATTGTATCATCCAAGAATTGTTCATTCATGTAATGTATTTAGGAGGTTTTACCTCGAAGTGGCTTATTTCTAAGGTGTTGATATCTCTTTTCGTCTCTTTTTGGAGTTGGTTTCTGAACCAGTTCCCAACGATGGGAGTTCGGTAAAACTAGGCTAGATATCTATGCAAGGATTTTCTTGATGATTGTCGTAAATGGAGAAAGATATAACTTTTCACTATGCATGGTTGATCTTGATCATAGCGATTTGTATGGAAATAATCGAAGGAGTTACATTTTCTTGTGAGTGAAGATGGCTGCATGGTATGACTCACTCTTGGCCCCACCATGGGGGCGTAGTGGACTTATATTTTGTAGTCAGCACATGTGTCTTTTGGTGTTCTTCGGCTGCAGCTCTATTCAAATTCTTCTAAAAATAGGACAAAATTCACTGATACATCAAAAATATGGAAGTCACGCACCTCCAGTGTGACCTTACGAAGTGATTTGATAATACAATACATCGCTTCATAGTTACTTCATGCAATTATTCCAATGCTCAAACTCTTCGATTGAGTCTGAAACACATGAACGATCGGCACTCCCAACATACTTGCATTTCGTAGTGGGATTAATCTAATATTCATCCTAAGTAGTAAGCCTGGAATGCAGTCATTATCAACATCTATATTAGCTGAGCAGGGTCCCCAGCATGGCGCACACCTCTCAGGAGGATCCAATGGCACACAACAAATCGGTACCATCCTTCTCAAATACTATATGCCTATGTATATTGGTCTTATAGTGTCCATATATGCTCCCAAATCAAATCCAAGCAACACAAGATAAGGATTGTTGTCCATTCGATGATATTAATAACTTTGAAGTGGTAACACGCTTTCTCCACATCAATATCTACGCTTAAAGCCACAGAACAGGCTAACAGAATGATCTTCTGTGGTTTTCCATCCTGGTTAAGATAGGAATACCCATTACGGCTTGGGCCTTACATATGTTCCCATATACTATGTTTTGGCATAATAGTGGCATCTAATCAGATCAGAATGACTTTCTCCATCTCAATCTAACATTTGTGATCAATTCATCTCTTAGCCGGTTCTCTTCTTATTTTTTTGTACACTTTTTTTACACGCGTTGTTGCAATTCTTAGCTCTTCCTTGCTAACACCATTATCTCAAACATCTGTAACCTTTTACAACCTTTTGATCATATAGTTCATACACATCTAAAAAAAGGATGCAGATGGATATGGATCAGCTTCTTGCTTGGTCATTTCTGAGGTTTGTTCTTCGGTGGTAACAAATGTCTTAAAGTTTATCAAGGCTTCAAAGTCATAATGTCTTCTTCACTTCCACGAATGTCTCTTTCTCTAGGTATGTTGAACCCAACATTCTTATCTTCCTTATTTCAAACCATGTCTTTTTCCTAGGCCTTTTTCTTCTGCACTTAATTTTCTCTAGTATTAAGCCCAACTTTTGTTACACATTAACATAGATATACCTTTAGCATTCAACCCTCATCATTGTATGTTTCTAAGCAGGCTATTGGGTTGCACTTCTATCGTGCATCTTAGCTAATAAAGTGAAACGATAATTATTTCTGGTCAAAATCGCTACAAACTTGTATTGTGCTATACAACCACCCCATTTAATGTTAAACTAAATGGGGCCCTTTAGAAATAATTAGGAAATTCATTTTCATTTATTTTTAACTTAAATAAAAAAACTTTGAAATAAAGTTTCTTTTTGCTTATTTGCTTTTATTTGTATCCATCGCAACTTACATAGCTTACAAACTTAAAATGACTTAAAATCCACTGACCATATGGCTATGATATATTTTATTAAACTCTTTCCAAATTCATATCAAAATCTTATAGCAACACCTAATCACGTTATAGACCAAAATCAAAGTAGCACTTTGATTTAAATGATCAAACTTATAAGCCATTTCGGTGAAAGTTGCAATTACCTGGACTGACAGGCCAATAAAGTAATGAAATAGCTCCAAGGTTTGATAGAATGCTGATGGCATGATTTCTTGAAATCACACTTGGCATTTCACAAGATATAACTAAAGAAATTCATTTCTTAACAAAAAAGTTAGAATGTGAGATTTATGAAATTTGTAGATAACATCATAGTGGAACTAATTTATAAGTTGTGATATGCGATGCAAAGGACTCATCACAGATAAACCAAATACAAGATCCAACTCTTTAAATTTATGAGTAGACATTTCACATGAAAGTGCAAGAATTTGATTTAAAAATATTATTTAATTTAATAACATTTAATAGAAGTAAGGTTTTGATGATTCATCTCCCTTCGACATGTGTTGAAGTGATTGAATGTCAATTTGTTTCAATTCATTACTATCCCTTTTCTCTATATTTTTAATCATATGTTGACTCATTCAAAAGCTAAGAAATAAGGAGACCATTTAAGTGAGGAAAATTGAAATGAACAAGAGAGGAAAATAAATCGACAACATCATCTACCGAAGACTTAGATATGTCTCCTCTATTCTCGATTTTCCACCTTAAGGACGCCAGAGTTCTTCTTGGGAGGCAATGTATCAAACTTTTCGGGATGAAAATCCGCAGATAATAACCAAAGTCTCTACAACGGAAACATGAGTTAACGAACCCCGACTTATTTGACGTTGCATGTTCCATTCTCATCCATAAGGTAATAAGGCCAAAGATTCTTCCCCTATACATACATGGTTAAGTGGGTAATCGACAACAAGCATAGAAGATAGAACATTCAAAGAATTCAAAGCGAGAATATTGGGTCATTGAGGGCAAGAGCTGCAGTATACCATCTACCCTCATAGCAGAAAATATGCCAAAGCTTTGAAACAAAAAAATCTGAATCTGATGAAAGTCATAAAGAATGGAAAGGCTAACAAACTTAAGTGATATAAACTCGGTACGTACCCAATTGCCCAAATTCCTTTCCTTTATTGTTATGATGCGGTATGTTGATACCATTATATGCAAAACACGATACCACTAGGTTTTTTACATAGATTGGGTCCCATTAATTGACATAATCATCGTTTTTCATTAGGAATTGGGAAAATATCATATCAAATCTAGTCTAGCTAAACACATCATGGAGTATAGGAATGATAAAAAAATTTTCATGAGAAATTCCCACCCCACCCCTTAGTTTTATGTGTGGAGCATAATTTGCTTTCTTCGAGTTTTTCCTACCATGGATATGATGGATTGTTAAGACAGTACTCCAATCACATTTACCACAGGCCTTTGGGATTCATACTTCCATTTCACATTTTACAAAATTTTGTAAGTCATATTTTATGCACAAAATGATATTCAATGAGAAATCACTGAGGTTTTCGAGCCTAGTACGGACATTCTTTCTGTTGCTAGATGGTTTGCGGAAGGAAAGTTTCACATATATCGAGTATTTGGGGTTATGCTTCTCCTCATGTCTGCCATATTATGTTCTGATAAGTTACTTGCAAGAGTGATAGCCTACCGGCTTATTTGTAAAATAATTATTTCTACACGAGCTTAAAGATTCGAAAGGTCGTTTGGCTAATTTCCCTTTACGGTGCGGTACTTTTTCACTTTTTGATATTGGTCATGCCTATAAAGAAATGTCAAAAATTAATCTATTAGATTTAGCGATGTGCCAAAAGCGACCCATATGATCCCAATGATGTATTAGGAACTTTATCCTGAGCTCAATGAAACCTTTTTTGAAATAAATAGACGGATTTGATGATTTCTCAGGCATTGAAAAATTTTGATTGTACTCAATTTTGCATCCATTCAACTCAATCAAGATGATTTGGAAGCCTTCAGTATACGAAATAAGGAAATTTGGAAAGAATTCCTCTCGACTTATTGGCAATTGAAGATGTCATCAGACAAACTCTGACTGGCTTGAATGACTGAGGTGTTAGTCCTGCTATAATTGTTTGTTATAAAGGTGGCTAGACTTTATCTTCAAGCCTTCAAGAGATACTTTGCTTGAAAACCTATCATCTTTTGAAGTCTTATGTTTTCTTCTTTCCTTTGAGATAAATCTTCTTTGTTGTTCCTCATCAACCTAATCTAATTCAGCTTTCCTGAAGAAAAAGACTATCAAAAACCATTTTCCCTCATTTTACCCTCTTACTCTCCAATTAACCTCCATTTTATCCCCTTTTCTCATAAAAAATCCTCCTTTTTCCTCTTTTTCCCTTGTTCTTTCTTCTTAATCCTTTAATTAGGTTTTAAAACTCCTTTTTAAACCTTATATTTCAATCTTTGAAAATGTGAAAAATCATAAAAAATAGCCTTTTTTTGCACTAAGGCCTTAGCCATCGACTAAGCCCCTAACCACTTCCCCACATATGACCGCATGGTGGGCGCCACCATGCTCTCGAGTGTAATCGCGATGGGGCCTTCTATTTAAACACTTTTCCCTTTGTTATTTGCCTCCCTTTTCCTCAGATTGCGATTGGCCCCTTTTCTTTTGAAACCCACTGATCCTTCGTTTCTTCTAGGAATATAGCCCACAGCTCCGGGCGCTAAAAAACACTAAAAAGCATGTCCGAACCCTTTGTTTCCTTTATTTTTTCTCCTAAACTCGACGATATCTTTTAAAAACAAATCTCCACCGTCGATCTCTTGCAGTACGATAGCCGCTACGGCACCGCATCGGAGTTTTTCATGGATGTGTTTAAATATTTTTTATTTCCCCCAGTTGGCGACCTTCACCGTCGTTTTCCAACGCGATACGTTGTACGAATCTAATGGTCCATATTGTACTGAGCGGACCAACTCATTTGGGACCTACGCCTTCATTAATCAATCGAGTCGTTCATTCCTATGATGCGATGGTCCAAATCATTACCACCTTAGCTCTGCCTCCTTCGCGCGCATCTTGTCTTATGTAGCTCCAAACTCCATAGTTGGATCTACCCACCCTATATCCGGCGGCCCGGGGAGCCATATCGCGTAATTTTAAGCAGAAAGGTTAATTTTTTAATTTACGCGATATGGGTGGTTTTAAAAGCATGGTCGGCGCCAACACATATCGCGTTCCAAAAGGAAATGCCACCTTTCACTCTTTTCATAGTGTTTCGGTGGTTTTTATCACCACAACCACCTTACCCCATTTCCATTACATCCCTCGTTTTTAATCTCCACGGGTGATCTACTGTGATCTAATGGTCCCAGTTTAATCTGCCCAGCACTAGGTTCATCTCCACTCCCCATCCCCAAAGGACTTCTTAAAATCAATCTTCATCGTTGATCTACGTTGGTTAATCAATCCAACGGCCCCGAGATCATTCTCCGACTATTTTCATTAAGCCCCTTTTTTAACGTCGATAAAGGTTTTCTTCCATTTTAATGATTCTTCCATTTTATAATAATATGCCCTTTGTCTATGTCCCTTTCGATTAATCCCGGCGTTGATCAATCTGATCTAACGGCCCGGACTTAATCCAACCTACCCAATACGCCTCCCCTTTTGACCCAACCGACAATCTTTCATAGTTAGTTGTTCATCCAACGAAGCCACACGCTCAAACCTAAACCTCACGACAGTTTAAACCTTTTCCGCGGGATTTTATAACTTTTCTATGTTTTACAAGTTTTAAAGGTTTCTCGATTGTTTAAAAAGAGATCAAAAAGGCGGGGATGACGATCCCCGAGGCCTTTATTTTCAAAGAAATCATCAGGGCTCCAATTATATTTATCGGTGCCTCATGACGGTCAGTGCCTTTATAAAACCTGCGGGCGCTACTTGTGCAGTGAGCATAAAACACATTTTTAATTTGAAGAGCATCGGTTTGACAGTGAAATAAGACGAGAAGTGAAGAAATTTAAGGTTTTAACATATTTTTGAAGGATTAAGGCATTAATTCGATTAATCGAAAACACGATCACAATTGAAGGCAGTTTGAAGACCGGAAGATAGAAATTGAGCCATTAATCCTAAAACACGAACTCCAAATAGAATTAAAGGTGTTTTGAGTTAAAAAAATATCTATCAGGTGTCCTCCGCACACATCGGAGGCTAATTGAATCCTCTAAAATACCAAAAGACACATAGGCCTCAAAACCAATCAAAGAAGAAGGCCTAGTTATTTCAGGCAGAAGATATTTTCTTTAAATACGAATTTGAAGCAGTTATTACAAAGAAAGAATAAATTCTCAAACATCAGAGTTATTACAAAGATAAGAAATGAGCCTCGAAGTCAATCTTTACACAATGCCCTTTGAGTTTAAAGATAAACAATTAAATGAACGAATAATAATTCAATGCTCTCTTGCCTTAGGCTTTTGGTTTTCGAGGTTTGGAGTTGCATTTGAGTGTAGATATTCATTACACTTCGATCTACACGTACCACCTCCTGTTTCATACATAAATGCTTGAAGAAGATGAGGAATCGTTAGTTAAATCACTAGGTATAATAAAACTCTACGAAATAATACATAGATACAAATTATGAAGTTGAAAAGTGGAAGTCTTGGAAGCCACGATGATGTTGCATGCTTGTTCTTGAGAAGGCTCTATCATGGATCCATGATCTTGGTACATTGGTGAAGTATTAAATTTGTTTAATTTTCTATTTGTTTTCATTTTTGTTTTCCCGCAATTTCTTTACTTGTTCGTGGATGGAAGTTTTAGGCTAGAAATAGCTCACGAAGCACCTTAGACATGACTTGCTCCTTCAACACATTTTATGTTTTCTTCCTAGCAGGGGTATTTTAGAGTCTTTAATCTCTCTCTTTGAGTCCTCATACTTGCTGACTTCTCTAAATAGTTCCAGATAATTGGTTTTCAACACTATGAATTATGGTTCTCCTTTTTTCTTCCACTTTTCACTTAAAGTTGTTGATCTCCCTTTGAAGTAATACTACATTTGCAGTAGATCCAAGGTATATTTTGATCATGCCCTTTGTCCTTGCATATGATTGTCTTAAAGGTATTTTATAGTTGTGATCATAGATGTATTGGTGTTCCTCTTCCTACTGTTGCCAATTATCGGTAAATATTTATATTTTTCTAATTCATTTGAAATAAAATCTTTGAGGAAATAGGATGTGCTCCCGAATGTCTAGATTTCATTTTAAAAGTTGTTTTGAAGTCATTATTTGCTTAAAGATACCGGTTTGTAAGTTGTGTTTAACCTGTCCCTCAAATACCTATTTATTGTTTCAAGTTATGTTTTAAATTATCGTTGTTGAGAATTAAACTTATCTTTTCTAAACCATTAATATCATCATTCATAGTCGAGATCTTATTGGCCGAGTTGAATTTTTCCCTTTTGATATCCCATATCATTGATAATTTTGTCATAACCTCTTACTCCGACTTGTTAAACTAATATCACTTCTTTCTGCCTTTCCTAGATATATATTCTGTTGTATCAATTAAAACAGAAACAAACAAGCAAACAATTGCACTTAATAACTAGTCTAAAGCGATACTCCAAAGCACACAAGATAAACCTTTGCAACAAATAATTTAAGTCCCTCTCTAGAAGCGAGGAGGACTAGATCCTGTAACTCTAAAGATTATTACCGATGTTTGCTGCTTGTTTTTGATTTTCCAATCTGTACTTTCTGAGACACCGACATAATGGAAATCACGGTGGGACATACAGGTTAGTGATAATCTAAGTACACCTTAGGACTCTAGAAAATCATAGTCTTTGAACAACCATGGAAACTCAGAAAAACCCAAAATGTTTCAGTTGAAAGCTATAATAAACATGGTGGTGGACTTCATCAATATTTTACTAGAAGCCTAAATAGTTTCCACCTAGTGACTCCATGACGATGAGCCTATTACTCATCTAGGTCTCCGGATCTCTTTAGGGTGTGTTGCTTGACCTTGAAGAAGTTTAGAAGCCTATTCCCATACTAGATAAGACATTGTGAGGTAAACTTCCATGAGTCTCTAAAAACAACTCTCTCATTTTGCAAAAGAATAGAAACTTACATAGGATCATGCCCCAGATCCCATCTAGACTACATTCTCCTTTAATAAGTTATTGATCAAAGAGAATTATGTAGCAATTCTAAGTGGAAAAATGATTGCTAATAGGAGCCTCTGCATTCATTTTCCGAAAATACTGTTGACTTAGAGGATTGCACTTTGATTACATCATACAAAACATGCTAGAACTAGATCTCAAGATAGTTAAATCAATAATCTTGACATTGCGAGATTTTCAAACGAGCTTTAAATGAAAGCCTCACCTTCCCTCCTCCGATTCCCGACTTCTTCATCACTTTAGCCTTTTTATACTCAAATCTACTCAAAACTAGTTTGTTGGCCAGTGTTTCTTCCATCGAGTCCATAATACCATTGTTAAAAACACTCCGAGTTCAACCCACTTTCACTCTTGAAATCCTCTTTTAAACCCACCCTTCTTTCATTAACAGGAAACACTTCGTACCCCATTAGTGTTACAACCTCTTGCTTCCCTTGCAATGAATACCAATCCAAATTCCCCATTTCAACGAAAAGAGAGCTCTTAGCTCAACGTCATAGATAGGATGGAAGATGAATTTGATTGCATGGGAAATAGAAGAAAGAGACCATTAAATGAGAATCTTTGCCCAAAGTTTAGAGGAGATGTAAAGAAGTAGTTTAAAAATTTACCTCCTAACGGCAAAATGATCTCCATAACTGCATGTGAACATTCATCAACAAATGGAAACCAAAAAGACCTCTTCAAATATTATGAGAATATAGTAGTCTCCAGAAATAAATCGACGAAGAGTGTTCATGACTACTCCATTAGGTTCAACGGTGTTTAAAATGCTCTTCCTCACGCCAGCTCCTAACGCATGGCCTTAGTAAGATACACGAAGGTTTTGATCTTAAAAATGGCACATCAATTAAGAGAGGGATTAATTAACTCTAGAGGCAAAGGGTTGTGAGTGTAAAAACAAGCATAATTGAGAAAAGAAATAGGTTGAGATCGAGAGAAAGAGGGTAACTTTTAAAGATGACATTATACCTTCAACCTCAACTTCGACACTAAAATTGATAACCTAGTAAAATAATGGAGAGATCATGAAAATATCAACTTGAATGATGAGAGTGCCACCAAAGAAGACACTCAAAAAAGCAGAAATAGAAATATAAATCAAATTAGAAAAACAATCAAGATAAGTGAAAATAAAGTGACAGCCAGGTTAGACCTCCCCTTCCAACAAAACTATGCTAGTCAATGAGGAAGATAGGGAGATGGAAAGGTTGGGAGAAGCTCATGTAAACTTGATTGGATCAGACAGTCAGGATAAGTATTTTCCTGTTGAATAAGAAAAAGGTTTCTCTAATCAAATGAAAACACACAGAGATTTAATAATTATGGTCTGGGGTTTGAAAATGCAATCATGGAGGTACACAAACAATATGATCTTAGGAGCAAAGGGAACATAGATAATTCAAAAGATAAGAACACTATGCCCTAGCATCCAGAAAAATACGAGAAAGTCAACCAAAAAGGCAGGTAGAAAAAACTAGCATTTTGGCTAAGAAAAGCAGATTCAAACAAAGAAAAAGTAGCCGGCCTAATGTTGAGAAAATCATCCTAACTTGACTAGGTGGACACGTCCATTGTCCCAATTACCGATCTAAATACGCTCGGCAAATCAAAATTTTTAGGAATTCAATTGAAACTTGAGATAATAATATGACCAAATCGTTGTTTCCACTTTCATTGCTGAAAAGGGAGATATTGCAAAATAAAATTACCATCATAGTGAACTAGTAACCCGAAGTGTACAAAAACCAGAAGTTTGAAAGCTTTGAACATAAGAGTAATCTGAAATACATTAAACTTGACGGATAGTGACTTTGAATTGTTATTTGGTCAGGAAGTTGAGAAAAGAAAAATACAGAAGGAGTTGTTCCTCCCTTACATGTCGATTTGGGTATATCACATGAGAAAATTTTACACAATGCCATGTTAGACTTGGGAGCTTCTCATAATCTTATTCCCAAGAGTAGTAATGGAAAGGCAAGAGCTTAGACATTACTAAACCTTAAAAAGGATTTTCCTTCCTTTGATTCAGAAGTAGATCAAATGTTTGGGTTAGCTCAAAGATTTATGTATTAACTTATCTCAAATCCCTGCTAAGAGTCTAGTTGTAGGCATAGTTGTAGGCAACCCAATTTCCCCATAAATGTTCAGCATGCTTTTATAAAGATGTGAGGGAGCTGAAATTGGAAACTGAAATGGACATGTCTTATGCCACCATCCCTATTCAACAAAAGCAGAATACTATACACGGAATCTCACATGAAATACATGTACTGAGCAATATAGATAAACAAATAACTCCCCATCCCCAATCTATTGATCAAGTTTAGATTCCTTTATCTTGTACAAATAGAATGAAATACTCAACGAAAGGAAAAGCATAGACCCAATCGAGTTTACAAAACAATGAACTTCCCTCAAAATCGGATCCCAAAACATTGAAAATCAACGACGAAGAGAATGAAAATAAGACAATCTTTTTGAATGATAAACTTTTGATGGATCATATTAATAAAACGAGTGCGGGGGCAAGTGTGTGATTCAAAATACAAATCGAGAGTTTTTCATATAAATTGTATTTCCCATGCACCAACAATAACAGGTATGAAGCACTTCTCCTAGGCTTTATTTGTAAACAGACAGAAACTGAAAGATATCAATCTTAGAAATTTTGAACTTATCATAAAACAATCAAAGGAAATATACTCAACTAGAAACCCAAGACTTAGGGAATATTAGAATGCTTCCCTTTATTTATTGAAAACCTTTGAAAAGTACTCCAAAACCCATCCTCATTCCAAGAGCATAATCATCTAGCAAATGAACTAGCTTTCTTGTGTACAAATACACGAGACAAATGAAAGCGACTTAATTATGAAGGTAAGCATAGCCCTGCGGTGCTGATAATGAAGATGTTAGGGTGTTTTGGTCCCGACAACCTTAGATGATTTCTTACGTAAGACGATTTTCTTAGTACCAATATGAAACCAGCCATAAAAGCGTATATTGAACAAATCCCAGGAAGTTAAAATACGCATTACTGCTTGATATAATCCTATGAGAGAATCTTTTATGACAGATTTCTTGACAACGTAGACCAAGAAGACTTGGAAGTTTACAATGCAAGTGATACAATTCCAGCAGGTCTCACACCTTTAAGAACACCTTTTCGCCTTTATTGATGTAGCCAAGAGCCAAGATGAACTGTGGAAAAGATACACAAAGAACATAACATAAAGTAGCCTAGCGAACCCAAAGATGATTAAATTGTCCAACACTCTCCAAAATATGTAAAATTGCAATATACAAATTATTTAAAAGTTTAAGAATGTTTTCTTGGGGATACAAGATGAAATCTTACGATACTAGCATCATTAAAACTGAATTCTTTGAAGGAAAATCGTCACTTTTAAACAAAAAATAGGAGAATAGACACTGTTTTATTACCTTTGGTTAAACAAAAATTGAAAATATGCATGATGTTGGATCATAGTACCCGATTAGATATTCGGAATGGAGTATCAAACTTAGTTTACGGTAAAGAAAGAAGGCAGAAATGTTCTGTGTTGACAGAAATTTAATGAGCCTCCCTAAAAGAAATAACTACCACCCACAAGATGGACCTTCAAGGTAGATTTGGGTCCAAGGATATCCACTCTTAGATGGGTTCTCAGTTCACAACTTCAGTCTTACTACTCCCAGTGATAAAGTCAAAGCTGCTGCCACACAGAACTTTCTTCCTGTATCTCAAAAATACTGCTGGTTGATGAATGTCTGGGGGCTTACCTTCCAAGGGTCATGAATATCCAGCCTTCTCTAAGATATTGTCAGCTGCAATGTTCCCTTGATGACATACTTGAATTTTTACCAATAGATGAAGAACATTTGATTCACTTGAGAAAAGTTTTTGAGAGGCAGAAGTGGCTTATGTTGAATCCCCAAGAGAACCTCTTTGAGTCTCCAGAAAGGTAAATTCTTGAGTACATAATTTGAAAGAAAGTCAAAATAGACCCTAAAGGATGAATGGCATATTGCAAAGCCAAAATGCATCAAAACTCAAATATTCAAAAATATTTCATTGGAAAGATTAAATTTTTAAGGAGGTTTATCCCCAACCTTCTTTAGAGCTATTGAAAACATTACAAACATTCTTAAGAAAGATGTAGGTGAAATGGACAAACTCAACAATCATTTTAATTGGTTAAATAAACTCCATAAACATACAGTCTTAGTTAGTCCAGTTGCAAAGACTTATATCTTTTCTTTTGCATCAAGAGCATACAATAGGCTACATTTTTACTTCAAAGAATGACTTGGGGCAAGACAACCAATACCTAACTACTTTCTTAAGGCCCTTAAGAGATACTCCTCTCAAAATACAACCTTCTCAGACCATGAAGCCTTAGCATTCGTGAAAGCATTAAAAGACTTACAGTCATATTTACACTCTCACATAATTGCTTTTGTTATCTTTAACATTAAAAAGGATAATACTAAGTAAAGATTTTGATGGTAAAAGGGAAAATGGATTGCAACCATTCTTGAATATGACTTAAAAATTCATTACCAAGCGATTAAAGAGACGGGGATTAGCAATGATGGCTGAATCAAACTTGAAAACACTAAGATATCAGACATGGTAGATATATTGGAAGAAATAGAAAATTCATTGCCCCTTTCATTGAAGACATTCTGAATTCTCCTTGGTATCTTGACATTATTTATGGCCTTTTTCTCTTTAAATGCCCCTCCTTCTTTAATCTAAACTAAATATATTTTTGAAACAAAAAGCTTTGAGTTGTTGCATCTTAGATGGAGTCGCTATATTGGAAAAATGATGTTGGAATTTGAGTTAAATGTTTATGAAGATGATGCGGAAAAATCCTTTGTAGGCGGCACATGAAGAATGTGGAGAGACCTCCCTATTTGGAAGACCAATAAAAGAATTAGCGAATCCAGGTCACTATTGACCACCATATATAAGATATAAAGTTAGTGTGTCTTGCCATAAGTGTCGGTACCACAGTGGCAAGAAAACTCCTTCCTTGCCGGCCCCATCTATCGGTGTTGAGGCACCCTTTCAACGTGGGGCTTAGACTCGTGGGGGAGAATTCACCCATCTTCATCAACCCGGCCTGGTGGATCCATACCAGCCAGCTTGTTACCAAATGGATGACTATACCCTCTAGGAATGCTATTATTTCTGCAGTATTCAATAAGTTCCTTGAAACAAACATCATATCCCAAGTTTGGTTGATCCGAATGTAAAATCCTCACGGATAAATGTTGTTGCCTTTAAATCTAAGAAAATGGTTGATTTCTATTACAAATACCACACATGCCTTGAGCCCATTCTACGCCTCTATATCCCCAAGGAAATGGATTAGATGATCTCTAATAAGAGAGAGCCTATAATATCATTAAAAATCTGTTAGACATAATCGAAATCATGGCACGATGGGCTGGTTGATGCCTTATGGGCTGATAGATTAAACTATAAAGAAGCCAAATATGTCCCCCTATCGTTGGTCTATGGCATGAATACGTGTTCCCAGCCTCATTAGGAGTTACGGTCATGGAAACTTCTTCGAGAAGTGCAAATTGAAGAGAATGATATGCAAAGAAGAATCCAACCGACAATTCATTTACAACAGACTAGAAGTCTATGAAAAGAACTACAGTTAGTCAGAAAATATTAAAACTGCGACAAGAGATAAGGCAAAAATTTCCAAGTTGGAAATGTAGTTCTTAATGAGGACCAAGAGGAAGAGAAGGAAAAACATGGCAAGTTTGAGAACTTGTGGAAAGAGCCTATTCTTCCGCAGTAGAGAGGGTCCTGATGCATTTTTCTTGAAAGAGCAGATGGAGAGATACGTATGGAGGAATTATCAATGGCGGGATGTCAAGCATTAATTCTGGGGAATCTTAGTTTTAAAACTTTTTACTTTCCATTATAAACTATTATTGTTAAAACATTTCCATTAAAGAAGTTAGAAAAATAAAAATACAAAAACAATGAAAAGAAAAGAAGACGATTGTAAAAAGAAAAGGGTATGGCCCCATACCAAAAGAGGAAATAAAGTTTGAAAGTGTGAAAGCCAAATGCATACAAAAATATACCTATTCCTCAGGTTGTAGTCAAGAGAATCCAAAAGGAGGAAAGCTAATTAATGAAATCTGGAGTCACAAGCCTTACAAATGAATGCGAGTGTTTTGTGGAAGGATCCTCTAGTGATCCTACGAACATTTAACAGATATCCACAGTTTGTAGGTGCATATGCTACTACGGCCATTGATAAAAAACTACTGATATTAAAATGTTGCGGAAGTATAAAGAAGATGAATACAAGAGTGAGAGTGTTGAATCAAGAAAAGTCTAACTCCAACAGTAAGGCAAATTGAAGATGTCCAAATTTCAAAATTATTTTTGAAAGTCTTAATTTGTAGCATCAAGTACAACTCTTGAGAAGCGAGCACAATTTGGAGGCAGCCGTGACCGGATTACCATCCATCCCACCGGTTAGAGAAATTCATAAAGGAAGCATTGGATGTGAATGCTAAGTTAAAGCGGCAAAGTATTTTCCAAGCTTCTGTGCGGCTCTTATTGTGGCTCAAGTGAAATCAGCCAGTCGACCAAGTAGCTATCCCGAAACTTGAATGTGAGAAGGTAGAATAAAATCAATGAACACATTCAATGGCAAAAGTCTGGCTTCAGTGAAGCTAATGTAACATAGCAAATCGTTCCACTAGGAAATCTTATTCAAATATTGGGAAGCATAGATAAAGCATGCAAAGAAAGCGACGGTGAAAGCATTCAAGTTGGTAAAGGAAATTACTGAATCGTGAACGGCAATGACAGAACTTTTATCAAGAGTGCACGTTTGAAGTGCTCTCGGA
Source organism: Pinus albicaulis (assembly GCA_034641835.2). Classification (NCBI taxonomy): domain Eukaryota; kingdom Viridiplantae; phylum Streptophyta; class Pinopsida; order Pinales; family Pinaceae; genus Pinus; species Pinus albicaulis. The sequence goes on along the minus strand of CM076584.1, from coordinate 1,281,479,182 downwards.
AGTCAAAACGACTAGAAACACGGTGAAACAAAGGTAGAAACGCGGATGAAAACGATTCTAAAGAAATCGTAATTTTGATCGAAAATTGTTGGAGTTGCGATCAAACCTTATCATCGATTACGGACCCTATAGTCTTTAACGGATTCGATAGAAGATTACCATCCCAACACTCTCAAATGTGGTATTCAAAGGGACGGGTCGGATCGAAGTTTGTGACCAACTCAACTCAAGCCCATGCTAGATATTTATGGAAAGCTTCGGGATCAAATCCCAAAGAAGAGATGGAATTCCATAAATCATGTTACTGCCTTTATTTTCCTAGATTGTAGTTAGAAATTTTCTGAGATTGTTGTTTAGAAACCTCCTCTATTTTTATGTAATAATTTATTTTTTAAAATAGTTATTTTGTATTTAAACCCCTCTCATGCATTTAGAGAAGTGTCTGTAGATTTGTCAAAAACATTTGCAAAGAATGCTATTATGGATTTTGTGAATGCTTTGATGAATTAATGGGCAACGGTATGTTATCTTTTGACAATTAAAGTTGTTTAACGGATGTTGCACGTTGTTATCTTTAATTGCTTTGAAAAGAGGAAGCGGATGTTCTTGTGAGTTTACATGAGTAGAACTTCGTACATATGGTACTTTTATTATATTAAGTCTTACTTTCTAGATTGACGAGTCATCTTTTTATTACATTATATATTTGAAAATTTATTATAGATGAATGTTTCATGCACTTAAATTTCTAATATTTGTCTGTGATTTCTCATCTGATATAATCACACATATGGATATGACTATATTTTTTTCAAATTCTTCTAATCAAACTATTTTGTTAGAAGGATCATCTTATATAATTTATCTCTTTCAGCGTTAAATAATATGCATTACTAATAGTTGAAGATATCTTTAGATCACATAAAGGAAGAAACACCCCCGTTCTAGTAGAATAAGATGTTTAAACGATTGTATGATAGGTAAATAATTTTTTTTCCATTGCGTGTTGTTGGGGCCCTTGTTTTTTTATAAGTTTTCCGTTTCGACTAAGACATTTTGAACTTGGACTCTTTTGAGTTGCGGAAGAAATACACATAGCTAACGCGGCGCGCGGCCCGACCGGGAGTTGCGGAGCTGCCGGGCCCGCCGGGCCAATCGCGGAGTTGAACGGAGATAAGTACGGATGAAAGAAATACGGCGGGGAAAACGAGAAAGAGGAACATGCGGACATCGAGAGAGAGACGGAAAGAGAACGGAGTGAAGACACGGAAGCGCGGTCGCGACGGGTGAATAAAGAGGCGATCTTGGGGTGAGAAGGAGGTTGGGGGGTTGTTATTGTTGAGGGTTGGATAGATCTTGTGAGTAGCCGAAGGATCGGACTGTTCTTTCTGTGGATTCCTGCCTTTCTATGTTCTTCCTTAATTCTCAAACCCATACGCTTACATCTGACTTGTGACTTATCGGAGAAAGCTATGTAATCATGTATTCGACGAAGCATAATGTAAGGAAGGATTAATGCTCAATCGTTGTTCATGTGTGTTCTGATGTGTTTACATGATTCAAAAATTTTAAGTTGCGGCCACAATACCGAATACTTAATTAGAGATCATGCATGTGTAATTTGGTATATGTAATGGATGCACTTTCTTTCTTTGGTTGCGGGGTTAATCTATTATCGGTGATCATCCCCTTATGCATGGTGGCCACGCTACGGGTGAGACGCACTGCTCTCGAACGGGGTGAAAATACGGCGTGTTCTAGAACTGCTACGGGACCTTGTTGGCCACAACCCTTTGGGCACAGGTCTTCTTTGGGGCACGACTTTTCGCCAACAAATGGTTCGCGTTCTTAGGGACCTGCATGTTACGGGGATCTAGATCATGGTCTCGGGGATTTTTGAAGGAGAAATACGGCGATGGTGGGATGATCATCTTGACCATTTCATTACTCGGCGAGCGGGCAAAGAAAAAGGCCGTCAAGGAAGTCTCGTTCTTTTATGGGATTCGGCCGGTGATGAAATGTGAAAATTTTAAGGGGAAGGTTTCCTAAGCCTTTACAATTGATTGCGAAGGTTACGCGTTGCTAAGAAGGCTACTTGGAAAGATAGCATGAGTCAAACTTGGCGTTGCAATGCTACATCGGGTAGATGCGGAACTAACAACGGTGGATTTTTGGGTAGATACGTTGGAAGGATACGTTGTGGAGTTTGCAGTGAGTGCTACGATGTTCTACCGAAGGTGAAATTTGTTTTCACTGCGATTTGAGGGAAGCTATTAAGAGGGTCATTTGTGGATGTGAAAGCCACAACTGGACGAAGGTTGATTGAATTCCACAGCAGTATGGAAATAAACCACCGCGTCTTGGGGAAGGATGAGGGGCCAGATGCGCGCGGCCATGGGGGTGGGGGGCCCGGGGGATGAATCTTGAAAGACGCATGCAAGTTGCGGGAGTCACGTGCGCATCGGCGGGCACGGATCGGTGATAGGTGGCAAAGAGGGTAATGAGAGATTTGAAGAGAAGGGAGAGTAGGAGGAAAAAATCAGAAAAGGGCGCCTCGAAGACAGAGCCATGGGTTTAGATGCCGGGGACGAGACGGGGACACCGGCGGACGTACGATGGGTGCATGGGAGCCCGGTGAGCGCGAGGAAAATAACGACACGCTTGAAAGATAATGGAAAGATGCGGCCGAAGAAAGTTCGAATCGTGGAAGTAACACGCGCCGTCAGCGGGAATGTTAGGATGGAGCGGTACACCCCCTCCAGGGCAGCCCTACGTCCACCTTCTGGCATGGCCGGGATACGACCTTCCTGACTTTATCAACCTTTAAGAAATAGCTTTATTCGGTTACAAGCATTAAGTCGGTCATATAGTAGTTCGGTGGCGTCGATGCGCGGTAACGACGACGTACTAGTAGTAGTGTTTTAAGAGTGGGACGGTGTCCCCGCAGCCGGGACCGGGGTTTTATCTGGTTAATTCTCACGCCAGTATACCGCGTGTGGATCCCTGCCGGGTACCCGGGGTTCTGCGGCGGGGAAATGACGACGTAGAACAGCAGCGACTATGCATGCCGAAGCCATGCGGAGGCTCGCTGAACGCTACGATGCGGGGAAGTTAATAGAGTTTCAAACCACACTCGAAGAGAGCTGTGGGTGGTTCCTTCAAGTAGGCAAGGCGCACCCCTATTCTGTCGTTGCGGACGACGAGTTTTGTGCGTTCGCTTCCCGAACGGACCCGGCGGGGCTGTGGGGCGTGGGAAATTAAGCGAAGGAAGGAGAGAGCCGCGTGGGGTTGATGCGGCTATTCGGATGCGTGGGGGCTGGGCCTGCCGTCCGATCCAGCCACCGAGCCCCGGACTGCGCCGAGGCTCACTTCCACCGCAAGCACGGAGCCCCTCTCACTCGGCGGAAAGATTGATAACACAGGGATGCTTTGGGAGCGAGGCCATGAAGATTGAAGCCATGGCGGGATTTGGGAATACGGGGGCGGCACATGAAGACCCTTCTGCGATGGGGTTGCGACACCGGATCGCCGAACGGGCGGCTCGAGGAAATTCGGCGAGCTGAACAAGCCTTGTCGAATGTTTGGTGTACTCATTGCCTGGTCGAGGGACACGTCGCAACGGGCTCTCCTCGGTTGCGCGGTGCGGGGTCGGACCCTCGGTTGCGGTAATCCGGGGTCACCCACCCGGGGGGTGGCGCCGACGATGAACTCGCGGGGAGTATCGGCGCCGCGGAGCGCTGCGGGAGTTTTACCGCCCAACCGGGGTCCTCCACCACGGAGTACGCGAGATTTTCCCGGACGATGGGGCATCCTCCTCGGGGATCCTTTTGCGATATTACGAGAAATGCTCACGGTGCGGGAATAATGTATCTTCCCGGAGTCTGTGTGTGCGCGCACGACGCGAGCGATGCGGCCGCTTGACACATATGGATGAGCCCAGACCGTCCCTCGTACGGGGTGAACAAGGGCTACAAGGGGGAAGAGGTGGCGGCATGAGGGGCGGGCGGGACGCGGGTCGATCGAAGTGCTGGCCCCCCGTGACCGGGAGGTCATGTGGCTCGGCTCATCGCCAGGCGGCCACGGTGTTCCTAGTGTTGGGTCCAACGCCCATGCTACGAAGAGCGCCGGAGCTCATCGAGAAGTGGGAAGAACGGGTGCGGCGGAGGGAGCGACTCTGTTCTGTTCCCAGAGCGCGGCACGCAACCCCGAACGGGCGGGAAGACGTTGCGATAGTAACCGGCGGAAAAGAAGTCTTTTTGGAGAGGATGCTTGGGAAGGAGCCGGCACGAGTGGTGCGGCGGCTCCCGAGTTTGATCGGGCCGAAGTCCCGGAAAAGTATTTTCGGAGGCGGTTGGGGCATTCGCCGGTTGCGGGCCCGGGGAGGGCGGAGGAGCCTCGGCGGCGAGCTTAGGTGTTCGGGCGCGCGAATCTTGTGGTCGAGGGATTGGCTCGACTGTTTCTCGGGATTGTCGATGGCCCGGCGGGCGCGGCGGCGGCCTCGACGCCCGAACGGGCCCGGCGCGCGGGGCGAGAAATGCGGTGGACGCAGGCCTCGCGTACGTGCACGCGTGCTCAGCGGAACAAGCTCGCCGGCAGGAGCAAGAGTCCCGGCTTAACATGCGGGTCGCGAGGATTCCAAATCGGTGACACCATGTTGGACCAGGATAGATGTCAGCGTATTTTGCACATGGCGCAACATGGGAGAGGCTCTTGGAAAGCCCGCATCGCCTGTTCCCAATCGCCGGGATGGCGGGCAGATGCGCAATTTTCCAATCGGCGAGGGCGGAGCTCGGGGCGTGGGGTCGACGTTGCGGGGGGTGAAGAAATACTGCCCGACTTTGAGGTTGACGTGATATCATGGGCGACGAGGACCCCTGTCACCCGCCTGCCCAGCACGTGGAATTGGGATTTGAAATTACGCGATCATCGACCTCAGAAGGAGGCGATGATTTTGAGGATGGGGGAGGTAGGGTCACTCGGCCTCTCGGCCGTATCGGGGTCCGCAATACACGGAAACTAGGTGGACGGTCGGGAGGATGCTCGGATGATGGACCACCTGCAGCCAGAATGACACGGGGAAGCGAGGACGTTCGCCAACCGACGCAACGGGGTCTGTCGGTTGGCGGGTGTCTGAGCTCGGAGGATCCCAGAGCTTGCGTGGGAAGAGCGCGGCCCCGAGATGGGGCCACCCACGCGGAAGTGGCCTCCATCGCTCGGGTCGGTGGGTAGGGGCGAGATCCGCGGATACCCATTATGCGGCTTGCTTGTGATGATACTTTTATTGCCCCGAGGGTGGAAAGCCGGGTCCCCGAGCCGGATACCACTCTTGGATGTGGCCTTAAAGTCAACATCGGGGCAGTGGTGGAGCAATCATGTGACACTCGTGCAGTGGGAGCGAGAAGTGGCGGATGCTCACAGGACGTAACGAAGAAGATGAAGGGCTGGCCACCGCCAGCATCATGGGCCAGGCCCGGCCGTGGCTGGGCGTGCGAGAGTGGCGTGGCGCAAGGTATGCGAGGGGTTTAGCGGAGTCTGAGTTTCGGCCACTCCTTTGGTGCAATTCCCCGGGCCTGGTATGCGGAGGAAGAGCGGAAACGGGGAACCCGCTCCTGGCAAGTAGTTGCGGAAAAGTTCGTCCGGGGCTTCTCGTTCGAGAGGAGGCAGGCACGGAGATCGAGGGCCCTCTGGCCGTCGGAGGTTCTATTTTTCCGCCATCTGAGCCGATGAGGGCCGGGGTGGCGTCACGCTCGGGGAGTCCGCGCCAGCTCGTTTGCCCGCCGGACCCGACGGTGATCGGAGGATAGGAATTTGGAGGACCTTGGGCTCTCTATTTTGAGGAAAAGAGGGCGAGCGGAGCGTCGTGGCCAGGGCGACGAAGAAGGAGTCCACACGGCCCTCGGAGCCAAGAAGGCGAACATTGGAGCCGGAGGAGAAACCTAGGGCGGCAACGGTAGGAGGAGATTCTTTGGGACGAGGCAGCAGAAATTTTCGGCCTCTCAAGGTGAAGATTTATTTCGTCATGATTCACGGACACGGAAAGACGAATGCGCATCACCTTGAAACGGGAGCCGGGCGGTGAAGCACCAACCTCGGTTGAACCCACGTATCAAAGAAGGTCAGATTGGAGATCGACAAGATCTTGCAGTGCAGGTCATCTTTCCGGTAGAAAAGTGAGTGGGTGAGCCCCATTTGTTATGCAGAATAAGAAGAACAAAGCGGAAATCCGTGTACGTAGATTATCGTTTGAATAATGTTTGTATTCCACAGTCATTTCTGTCGGCGACGAAAGTTCTAGATCATGTCGCGGGAAACGAAGCTTATTCCTTCACTGATGGGTTTTCGGGCTACCATCAGGTGCGCATCGCCGAGGAAGACAAAGAAAAGACGACATTCACAACTGAGTGGGGATCATTCGCATACCACGTTATGCCGTTTGGTCTGAAGAACGCACCGGCTGTGTTTTCCCGGATTGTCATTGCTGCTTTCCGGGAGTACATTCACAAGTTCCTGGAAGTCTATATGGATGATTGGACTGTTTACAGCCTGCTGAAGAAACACGCCTCCCTGTTGCGCGTTATGTTCGACCGGTGTCGCCAGCTGCAGATTTCCTTGAACTTGAAGAAATGTATTTTTGCAGTACCATTCGGCACACTCTTGGGTCACGTGGTGTGTAAGCAAGGGGTCTGCGTTGATCCTGCCAAGGTCGCGGTCATCGTCCACATGGAGGCCCCAGAGACTGTGAAGCAGTTGCGAGCACTGCTCGGGCACACAGGATACTACCGGCGTTTCATCCGCAACTACGCCAAAATCACTGCCCCTCTGGAGAAACTGTTGCGGAAGTCAGAAGCGTTTGAGTGGACGGCGGAGTGCAGGAAGGCACTCGACACATTGAAGGAGAAGTTGGCGACGGCACCCATACTTGTTCATCCCAACTGGGATAAGCAGTTCCATGTGCACATTGATGCGTCCGGGATTGCCCTTGGCGCTGTATTGGCGCAACCCGGGGAAACGACAGTTGACCACCCCGTATACTTTGCCAGCCGACGGTTATCGAATGCGGAGAAGAATTACACCACGACCGAGCGGGAGGCGTTGGCGATGGTGTACTCTCTCCAGAAGTTCCGCCACTACCTTCTTGGCAGCAAATTTATATTTTTTACGGACCATTCGGCATTAAAATATCTGGTCAATAAGCCTGTGTTGGAAGGAAGAATTTGTCGATGGCTTTTACTTTTTCAGGAGTTCACGTTTGAGGTAATTGTCAAGCCTGGCAGGTTGAATGTTGGTCCCGATCACTTATCCAGGTTGGAGACGGGAGAGAATGAAGGTCCATTGGACGATCAGCTCCCGGATGTTGACCTATTCTGAGTTGAAGCAGTACCAGACTACCTGGCTGATATTGCCACATATCTGACCACGGGACAGTGCCCTGAGGATTACACCCCTCTTCAGAAACGCCACTTGGTTGTCCGGGCGGCCGATTATCAATTGATCGCAGGGCAGCTGTACAAACTGGGCCTGGATGAGGTGTTGCGCAGGTGTGTTCTTGACCATGAGCGGGAAGCAGTGATGTGGGAATGTCACAGCGGTGTTGCGGGAGGACACGTGGGTGCTAAACCCACCGCAAGGAAGGTGCTTCAAGCTGGCCTATGGTGGCCGACGGTACATGCAGACTGTAAGGCCTATGTGAAACGTTGCGATATTTGTCAGAGGATGGGAAGGCCTTCGCACAGGGATGAGCTTCCGCTACACCCAGTGCATGTGTTGCGGCCGTTTGAAAAGTGGGCTGTTGATTTCGTTGGCCCCATCGCACCAATCGCTCGCCATTCCAAAGCCCAGTACATCATTACCGCGACGGATTACCTCACACGGTGGGCTGAGGCAGCAGCGGTACGCGACTGCTCGGCAGAGACCGCTGCCCGGTTCATCTTTGAACACATCATCAGCCGCTTTGGCTGCCCACGGAGCTTGACAAGCGATCAAGGTACGCATTTCATCAATGCCACGGTCAAGTCGCTACTGGACACATTTATGATTCAGCATCATAAAAGCAGCCCATACCACCCGCAGGCCAATGGTACGGTGGAAGCCTTCAATAAGATTCTTGAAAAGGGCTTGACTAAAATTTGCAACGCTCAGCGGGACGATTGGGATGAGCGGCTACCAGCGACATTATGGGCTTACCGGACCACGGTAAAACGTTTGACCAACCAGACGCCTTTCCAGTTGGTGTATGGCCGGGAAGCGGTGATTCCCGCCGAGTTCACCGTACCCAGCCTTTTGATCGCAACGTCCCTTCACTTCTCAGAAGAGGCGTCACTGAGGGAACGCCTCCAGGAGCTACAGGAGCTGGATGAGGCCCGATTTCTTGCGGAATTCCACCAGAAGGTTCAGAAGGCCAGACAGAAAGCATGGCACGACCGCCACATCAAAACTAAAGCTTTCCAAGTTGGCGGAAAAGTTCTCTTATACGACAGCCGGTTCCAGAAGTTTCCAGGCAAGCTCCAGATGCATTGGCTGGGACCGTACTTTGTCATCGAGATCCGCGACTCAGGAGCCGTTCGGTTGGCACAACTGGACGGCACAGTTCTTCCGGGATGGGTGAATGGCGCACGCCTGAAGCCCTACCAAGAGTAGGTACTTCTCACTTTTCATTAATAACTCTCGCAACCGAGAGAACCCGTAGAGTAGCGTAGTTGAATAACTCTCCCGCAACCGGGATGAATGTAGGTAGTCTTTTCCAATTGTCGGTACTCAGTCAAATAACCAGTCAGTTGCGGGAACATTACCGCAACCGACTGTGGTCGGGGCGGGCCAGTCCAGCGTGTCGTAGCGCCAGTCCAGCGTGTCGCAGCGCCAGTCCAGCATGTCGCCGCTCCAATCCAGCGTGTCGTGCACGACGGATCCATCCTCGTGCCAGTGTCAGTCCAGGTCATTTCCGTCAGTCCTTTTGTCAGTCCGTAGGATCGCTCAGATTTGGTCATAAATTCCCTTAATAGACAGTAATCATACCGTAATCATTTGCCATCACCCGCAGTTCCCTCAGCCGTCGAGTCCACCCATCTCCCCATGACGCCGTCAGCAACTGTCAGATTACACACAGGCCTGCGATTGATCGCACGATTATCGCAGGCAAGAAAGATAGCAAGAATTAATTTCCGTTATGGAGTCTCATCAACCCCGCGCGTGCCAGCAGATGGCCCAATTTGCATGAAGGCTATCAGCACAGGGATGACGGACCAATTCAGTTTGGAAGTTTCAGCGACTCCGGAGCATTCGCAGTATCAGAGCACTCAGCACTTAGCAGGAAGTTACAGAAGAATCGTCCAGGTCTATCAGAGACGCGCCAAGATGCCGAGAGCTCTTCTCTCAGTTCCTGAACCAGCGATAGATCGCAGAATTCACCGACTTGAGTCACTGGTCGGCAAGTACGACAATGCACCCTGTATGGACGCCAACTTGTCCGACCCGGCTGAGTTTCCTCACCTCCATTGGCAGACGTTCATGGAACACCATTACACGCCCGGGAGCAGCGCCAACAGTCGGATGCGGGAAGAATTCAGGGGCCTACAGCAGTCGACTTTGATGAATTTGAGGAGTCTTCCCGTCTTCGGAACTACAGGACCAGCTCTGCAATGTACCCGGTTCCTCCTCAGTCGGGTGCAGAACGGATCCCTGTGGCTTAACGAAGAAATTCCAATACATGCCGCAGACATTAATCGGCTTACAGGGCTATCTCAAACTGGTTCAGATGTCTCCACTGCGGGCCAGACATCCTCCAAGCGCGCCCGGAAGTCGGCTGACGCGGACCTCTACACCAAGTATGGCACTCGCCGGGGTGGTAAAGGTGCCAAGATAGATTTGATAAACGTACCAGAAATCCGGTTCGCTTGCTACCTGATCGCTAGCAAGACCATGCGCCACTACACAAAGGGAGAGTGCACTCTGGACACAATTTCCATTGCAGAGCACTGCGTCCAGGGAGCCAGGTTGAATTGGAGCTCGTTTGTGTTGAAGGAACTCTTCGCGGCTTGCGAAGACAACTACAAGCGGACTACCAGTTTCATTTATGGGTACTTGCTCTTAGCGTTCGCCATGTGGAAATGGCATCTTCCCCCGATCCGGACACCGGCGGAGATCACCATGAGCCAGCCGCTCACGATGAAATATTCCCCCGGGCAGGTGTCCACGGACCCTAGCAGCAAGCAGGTGAACGCAGAGGCGTTCCGGGCATGGTATGGGATGATGACCGATGTGGTCACTTACCAGAAACGGGTGCCCCGGCACCTGTTGGATGAATACAGTGAACATGTGTGGTTTGGAGTCAGCCACAGCCACACTTTCATCCGGCCAACTTGCGTACCACACCACACTTTTCATATGGCGCCCCTTCGCTTCCAGCTGAATGACAATGTTTTCCACAGGGAGGTCTCTGCGTGGCTAGGGGTTGTCCAGCACGTCCGCGACGGAGTCATCCGCTACAATTTTGAGGGGATGAGGGCCGCACAGCAGCCTGTCGCGACCGGCGCAGGGGGATCTTCACAAGTTGCGGCAGAGACAACACCAGATGCAGCTGGGACTGCACCGGACCTGCCTGAATCGCTGGTCCCCATCGTCGAGCATTTCAACGACCAGGCACAGCGACTCAACGTGGCAACCCAGGTTGTTTCCAGTGGTGCCCCTATATTTCCTTCTTTTACTGAATTTCGTATTAATCGGTCCCGTGGTCTCTCCAACACCGCCCCCCTCACTTCCCCCATTCCCACTAACTTGTTCACTTCTGCCACCCCCCTCATCACACCAATGGGTGAACCAGGCCCCGAACCCGATTCCGCCGACCCACCTCCATCCAAGAGGGCCCGCACTACGGCCACAGATCCAGTGGTGGATCTTACGGAGGATGATCCACCAGCCACGCCGCCCACAACAACTTTGATTCCGGAGGAACCGCTGATTGATCCGGCAGATTTCCTCAACCTTCGTCTCCCTCACACCTCGTTCACTCCATCTACTGCCCCCTCCACCAGCCGACCACATGCCACCTCCCCCAATCCATCCAATTCATCAGCCATTGTGTCCGATTCTTTGATCCGGGAACTTTTCGGCGGTGACCACGGGGCGGAGGTCACCTCCAGTACTGCAGCCGTGGTACCACCGGTTGACCCCGTGGCCACATCCCGGGATCCTCTTCCAACTATATCTGTCCAGCCAGCCACAGTTGGGGCTGATTCGGCCGCCCCTTCCACAGAGCAAACCACGCAGCAGGACCGGCCAGAGCCTGATATGGCCACTTCAGTGCAGCAGCAGACGCCGGTCCATCCTCCCGAGACTTCAGGCCGAGCAGCGGCCATGGGCCAATCTTCGCAGGAACAGACGCTAGAGCAGGGTGCACCCAGCACAACAACTGCAGAACAACTGAGTCCAGCACAGCTGTACCTGCTCATTCAGCGGGCGGCCCTCAAGGCCGAGCAGATTCACACCGAGCTACAGCGGCGGTGCACCGAGCAGCGGAATCAGATCACGGCGCTTACTGAACAGCGCAATCAGTTGCTGCGGGAGAAGACCAACCTCGAGGAGCAAGTCAACATTGCTATCCAAGCGATCTCCAGCGTATTGCCCGCTGCACGGGCTCACCATGCTCCACTTCCCACCCGAATCGAGGAGGACACTATCGCGCTACAGGCTCATCACCTCAGGGAAGTTTTCACTATTGTTTGCAGGGAGAACCAGGAGTTACAAGCGGCGTTAGCCGCACGGCCTACCCTTCCAGATCCACCCAGTGACCATTCAGGACAGGTAACTGCCAAACAGGCGCATGCAGTTAGTCTACAAGCAACTCTCCATTCCACTGCAGCCGCGACTTCTGCCCTTCTACGCAGTTTGCAAGAGTGCTCACTCGCGTTAACTGTCAAGACGCAGCCCATTGCTGCCCAGCTGCAACAGATTGCCCGGGACATTCAGGCGACCACGGACCCTGCAAGGCTAGATCAGCTCTACGCCCAGTCGGACGAGCTGGAACTTCACATGCAGCAGACTGAGGCCGAATCAGCAGCGGCCAAGCACGTCATCCGGGAGATTCGTCCGCCCCTTCGCACCCATGCTGACGCTATGCACCAGCTGGATGCCAAGGCAGAAGCCCAGCTCGCCACCCTGTTCGGGGCTGCCCCGACGCCCATAGACGAAGCCGCCGCTAACCGCATCTCTCAAGACGCCGACCTGCTTATGCAGGAATGGCAGCAAGCAGTGGCGACCTTCACAGAGCTTAGAGATTCAACACTCCGCCGGGTCCCGGAGTTGGGGCCCTTGTTTGGCCAACCGGATGGCGGAGTACAGCAGGAAAGGGTGGCGGAAGAAGGAACAGCAGAGCAGGGCACGGAAGCCAGCGGGGGAATGCAAGTAGAAACTATTATTTGCGATTGACTCGCGGACGAGTCAAAGAATTGTGGTCGGGGCCTGTTGGGGCCCTGGTTTTTGTTTAAGTTTTGAACTTTTGGCCAAGACATTTTGAACGTTGACTCTTTTTGAGTTGCGGAATAAATACACATGGCAACCGCGACCGCGCCGCAGCGACCAGGAGTTGCGGAGCTACCAAGGTGGCGCGGAAGCACTCGATAGCTGGAGATCGAACAGAGATAAGTGCAGATGAAAGAAACACAACAGAAAACAGAAAGTGGAACACGCAGACATCAAAAGAGAAGCTGGGAAAAGCCAGAGTGAAGACACAGAGAAGCTGCCAGTCGCGAGGAGTGGGTGAATAAAAGGCGATCACCCGGCTGAAAAGAGAGTTGGCTATTGTTGAAGGTTGAATGGATACGAGAGAAGTCGCGAGGATCAAGACCTGAGGAAGGATGCACAGAGCAGCTGCGGAAGAATCATGCTTGTTCTTCCTATGGTTTCTTACTTTCTATGTTCTTCCTTTCTGTTCTAAAATCCATCTGTATCAGACTTGTGAGTTATCAGAGAAGAAAGCTATGTAATCATGTGTTTGGCCAGAAGAATAATATAAGGGAAGATTGCTGTCTCAATAAGTTGTTCATGTGCTGTAATGTGTTTACACTGATTTAAAATTTTAAGTTGCGACTGTCTGAATACTTAGTAAGTGATCTTGCATGTGTAATTTGGTATATGTAATGGATGCACTTTCTTTCTTTGGTTACGGGTTTATTCCTTACCAGTGATCTCATCCCCTTATGCATGTGGTCGCGGCACGCCTCGGGTGAGACGCACTGCTCTCCAAGAGCAGGGTGAAAATGCCGGCGTGTTCCTAGACTACACCGGACCCCTTGTTGGCCACAACCCTTGAACCTGGGTCTTGCCCGCGAGACCCGACTTTTTCAACAGGTAGAAAGTGCAGCAGCGATTGACAATTACGTATTGTGATCGGGCGGGAAATGCGTATTGAAAGTGCCCGTCGATCCCGGTGATAGATCAACTATGGAGAAGTAATCACGGGAGAAACTAGAGGAGCGATGGGAGGTAATGGATGCTGCGGGGTTGTTGGACTGGGCAAGGAATGAACAAATGGGACTCCACGAATTGCAACGCGGGCAGATGTGGGGTGCGACAAGTAATCTTGGGTGTTTTTTCAATCCTTTTTTCAACAAACAATTTTGTTTTTAGCATAATTTTAGAAAATGTTGAAATTTGACCTTAAAAAAAAAACAAGTGCGTTCTGGAAGACACACTTTTTTTTTTTGGGTGTTTTTTCATGTTTTTTGAGAGTTTTTGGGCTAGAGTTCCCGTTTTGAGGTCAGGTTACCTATTTCATCGGTAACAGTGTTAAAATTTAAGTCAAAGTTGATAACTTGTATGGTTTCAAGCTTATTAGGAAAGGATTGTGCTCTAGGGAGAGGAATATTACTTCCCTGGATTTCGGATGAGCTGATCTATTTGACTGATGTCTGTGAAGTATCCTTAGCTCTTTTTCCAATCCTTTGAGGATCATCCAATATTTCAGGAGGTTTTGGATCAAGATGGGATCTTGTATAAGGTCTCTTGGAAGCCAACTTTGAAAATTAAAACACACACTATAAAACGTAACTCACACCAACCTTTTGAACTTGGAATTATGCACTTTATTTACAAAAAATAAAAAATATATGAAATATATATGAAATATTTTATACACTGATTATTTAACCAATGATTGAATTCGAAAAAAATTATGATTGTTTTCAATTCTCTCCCCAGCGGAGTCGTCACTATGTTAGCATTATGTAATTTACTAGAGATTGTGAGAACTAATCACATAGGCCAACATCAAACCAACTTTGGAAACTGGGATCTAGTCTTTCCAGTTTCAGAGAGGGCTCTCTCTTTAAGATTTAAATTTGTTTGGATAATTTTTAGGCTAGTTATGATTCTACTTGGATTTTGAGTTTTGTTTTGGATTTTAGAAAATTGATTGTATTCAATTGATTAATGTCTATTGGGAAATTGAGTCAAAATATAACTGGATAGTTGCATCAACTTTTCACAGAGTAAACACATGGGAAGCTAGGAGTATTTACTAGATCTTTTGAATTTATAAATTGATTATGACAGAAATATGAAAACATTAAGCAGAACTAAAGAGAAATCAAGAATTATTTAGTTTGGCCTTCAGTGGAAAACATTATGATTGTAAACACATCTAGAATAAGGTACTCAAAAGTAAATCCTATTCATCACACTTTCTACTTTTCAATTGGAATTCAGATGATTACAATGAAAGATAATGAAGAAACATACTAATAGTAGAAAAACATCACCAGTATTTAAGCCATAATAATCCCATGAATGGTCTGATTATTATTGATGCACTAGTTCTTTGAAAAAACGTACATTACTTCAAAAGACAAAAAATAATCCTGATCTCAATCAATCAACCTTTGATACTTCCAAAAATGTAGTATTTATACAAAAGGTTACAAAAATAATTACTATAATACAGTCTCTAACAAGCATGGTATTTTTAGACTTAAACTTGAACTTAAAACTCTAACTATTACAAAATTATAGGCTAGGTGGAATGTGATGTGAAAATGCAGGTGTTGATGTAGTGGGAACTGTTAGGGCGTGGACCACATTTTACTGGTGTGCTAGCTGAAATGGCACATGATCTTATGTATCATTTTTACTCTTTTAATCCAGAAAATCAGTTAACTGATCCCAATGTTCTTCATCTATGATAGACAGTTTTCTTACCTTGCGATAGAATTCATCCATTTCTGTATATTTAGAAAAAGTAGGTTTTACTAAAAAGATATGTTTTACTTCATGTAGGATAAAGAATGTATCTTGGAATTTTTTTAGCACGAGCCTTGCTGTTGTTGTACCCTAAATATTTGAAACTTTGGGTGTATTAGTAGCATTGTCTTTGAGCTTGCGGATGTAGTCTTCAAGGGGCAACAAATTGTCATTTATCACTAACATCGAGGGCAATCCCTTGCTAGTCAAGGGTTCCAACCTGCTGAAAAAAACGTCGAACTATGATATTGACACTGATGCATTTTACTTCGAACAAAAGAATCAGGTTCTTCTTTGTAAGAATCTTCTACTTCTAAAATGGTTGTTGTCATGTCACCTATACCCAAATCTTCAAGTTCACTGTCCTTAGAATTCATAAATTTAATTATCTCAATACTTGTATCAAGATTTTCCTCAAGTTGTTCTGTAATAGTTACAATAGTTTCTTGAGCCTTCTCTAGTAAATATTTCTGATAAAAAATAATCCTAATGCTAGGCCAGATCTCTTTCACATATTCAATAATCTCTCCCCATATAATCTCTTTGACTAACCCTAGTGTGTTTCCAAGGTAAGAATATCTGACTTCCTTTTGCAATATTTCAATTTTTCCTCTTACTCTTTGTAGCTCTACTACATGTGCACTCTCTCCAATTGCTTTATGATGATGTAGTTATTTTACCTGATCCTGAAACTTCTTAATCTCTTCTGTTTGAATGGATAAGTTCTAAACAACTTCAGCAAGCTACTCAGCTCCTTCTGTTGTACCTGTGGTGGAAAAAATAGTGATAGGTATAGTAGCAATAGGGACTACATCCATGGGAGTTTCAAACTTTTTGACAACTTCCTCTTTTTATTTGATGAGTTTCTCCATTTCTGATTCCATCTTATTTATATGTAGATTCTTTTCCATGATGAGTTTCATCATGTCAGCTTTCTGGGACTCTGTTTCCTTAATTTATTTGGTCATTAGATCTTCGGTGGCTGGAATTTTGAGTTTCTTTCTTAATGCTGCTATATCAACATTATACTTCTTGATTATTTCCTCTGCAACATTAATGTTAGAGGGGTCATATCCAATATTTACTACCAGATATTCTAGAGCATTGATCCTGGTGTCTTTAGCCAGTGAAGAGACCATTTCAATCTTGAGTTGTGACCGAGTGTTAGCCAAGGTGACCTGTAATTTGGACAAGCTTATAGCAGTGTTAGTTAAATTATAGGAAATCATTTGGACAGTCTGTTTGTGCAGTTCAGTTTTTTCAATTGGATGCACATATTTTACATCAAAATCAAGGAAATTTTTCTTGTAATCCGAGGTGGTCCTACGTCGTGGAATATGAGCTTGCAAAAATACCAAATACATCTTTCCTTTCTCGGAATAAAATACTGAGAGAAGCTGGGCCTAAGAAATGGAAGAATGTTTCAAGAATTGATTATAAGTGTTTATGTTCAACACCTCATTTTTCTTCTTAATTTCTCTAAAAATATGAAAGATATCCTCTTCTTTTTACTTTTGACCATCTTTATTGATCTGAATCATTTTCTGTTCATTAGAAGTGGTAAAATTAGTGGGAGACTGAGTATTTTTTCAACCAGGCTATGTAAAAATGGATCTCTCTCCAACTTTTCCAAATGTTTCTTTCTCTGATTCGTGGGTTGTACTAGCTTTTGAAGAGAGCCTAGGTCTCTTTTTGTGTATCATTCTGAAAACTTTACTTGATACTTTAGTTAGTGGGGATGACTATTCTTCTCTACCTCTTTTCCCCGTCTTTCCTCATGTAACGGGAGTGTGTCTATTTGAGGTAGATATTCCCTATTCTTCTACTTGTTGGAGGGTGTTTTCTTTCCATTCTAACATATTTTTATATTGTTCAATCTCAGACCTTGCTGTGTGATGATATGGAGTGAACTTATTTTCCATTTAGCCTTGAAATCACTCCCTATAGAAATTTGAATAACTGATATGTTATTTTACTGAGATTCTCCTGATCACACACTATTTTAACTTCATGCAAAATACAGAATCTCTTCTACCATTGATCATTAATTTCGGAAATAAAAACAATCGCATGCACACATTAAAACCATAAACAATCACACATATGAACACAGTATTTTATGGGAAAGCTTAAAGCTGAAAACCCCCAACTATCTGTATATTATATGTGATAGAGATCATGTAGCAATCCTTATACAAAGATCCTCACAAAGCTCTCAGTACAATCTCCAATTGCTACACACTAATCAAGCTCGATCTAGAAAATCACATGCTCCAATCTCTGCCACCTAATAGCCTGCCTCTACTGCGCAATCACTACTGAAGAATGGCTCTGAATGAAATTGAATTGGTCCAGAATTACTCATACAATCCTCATTGGCATCTCTAATCACTGATTGTTGCAAATCATGCAACAGTATAGTCACAACTGATAGTCACACTGCTCTTTCACCTACCTCTTCATTGGTCTCCACTGAAACTGTCCATGCACTGTAGTTAACTGATGTATTCTTTAGTTGATTAATGAGTTAATAATTAGTGAATTAATTAATAATTAATTCACACCACTCTCACTAGTGTATCAATCATTTAGACTATATACAACTAGCTCAACTATGTTTAACTCAGTTAAACTAAACACAACTCCACCAACTACCTCAATAACTTCACCAAACTCTGTCACATGAGTTCTAACTGAAGTATCCATGCAATAAATCCACTTAACCCTCAGGAATAGTGTAATTCCTTCTGTCATCTCCTGTGCCACATCTATGCACTTAACTGAAGTGCTCCAAGAGAATAAGATAATGTTTATAGTCTAAATATTATTAAGAGCTAATAATATTCAACATATCTATTTTTAGACAGGCAATATAAAAATAGATTCTGCCCAATATTTCTAAAAATATAAGTCCATCTATTTTTCCAATTTTACCAACCATCCATAAATAGCATCCTGAAACTCATAGAATATGATCAACATGTCTAAAAATAGACATAGTCTAAAAATAGACTTTTCGCCAAAAATAGCCTGTGGACCCACTTAGTGAAGGAGACTTCTTTCCACTAAGCTCATCATCTTGTTGCAATCTCAAAACTCCCTCTCAAAAAGATAAGGATTATCTGCCACCCCTATCCTGCCCTTGTGGTATTCGAATTTTCTCCTGGTGAGTGCCTTCGTCAAGATATCAGCATCCTGATCCTCCATGGGAATGTATGAAAGTAACATGATCTTCTGCTGCACACAATCTCTGATATGATGATACCGGATGTCAATGTGTTTAGATCTATCATGAAATACTGGATTAACTGAGAGTTTGATGCAACTCTGATTATCACAATATATCACAATAGGATCTAAGTGTGAACCAAACAACCTGACCAAGATCTTCCTCATCCATATAGCCTCGCATGCAGCCAAACTTGTTGCCATATACTCGGCCTTTTCTGAACTGAGTGCCATGGATCTCTGCTTCTTGATGTACCAAGAAACTGCTATTGACACGATACTAAAAATCCCTCCAGATGTGCTCTTTTTTTCCATTGGGCTCCCTGCCCAATCTGCATCTGTGAAGCCACATAGCTTCACCTCATCCGACTGTTTATACCATAATCCATATCTTGATGTGCCTCTGAGATATCTCAATACATGTTTGCCTACCTTCCAATAGAGCTTGGTAGGATTAACCATAGCTTGTGAAAGCTGGTTAACAACATAGCATATGTCGGGTCGTGTATTGACCAGATACATAAGCGACCCCACCAACTGTCGGTAAACAGTGGCATCCACTACCTCTGCCGATGTAGCATCCTCTTTCCTCCAACCACCAGGAAGAGGAGTGTCGATAGGCTTGTAGTCATGCATGTTGAACTTCTCCAGTATCTCTCGGGCATACTTGCCTTGAGACACAAATAGTCCATCACTGCGCTGCCAAATTTCCAATCCCAGGAAATAATGAAGGAGGCCCAAGTCCTTCATCTCAAACTCTTTTGCAAGATCAGCCTTGCATGAGAGTATCAATAGTTCATCACCTGTCAAAATAAAATCATCTACATAAAGTACAATGATCAGAAACTTATCCTCCACCACAATCTGGTATAGGTTCGGATCCGCCTCACTCTTGGAGAATCCAAGTCCGGTGAAATAACTGTCTATCCGTGTGTACCAAGCACGATGTGCTTGTTTCAACCCATACAGCGCTATCTTGAGCCTACACACATGCGACTCGTTGTTGAAGATCTTGAAACCTTCGGGCTGCTCTATGTACACCTCCTCCTCAATCAGTCCATTGAGGAACGCAGTCTTCACATACATCTGATGAATGTGCCACCCCATCTACGCTGAGAGACCAAGAATCATCCGTATGGAAGAATACCTTGTGACAGGTGCAAAGGGTTCCTCATAATCGCTCCCCTCAATCTGTGAGAAGCCTCGGGAAAAAAATATTGCCTTGTACTTCTCCACACTCCCGTCAGCTGCCTGCTTCACTTTGTAGATCCATCTCGAACCTACCACTGATTTCCCTTCCGACCTTGGGACAATCTCCCATGCAATGTTTCTAACAATCGAATCATACTCTTCCACCATGGCATCTACCCATGTAGGATCCTCCATAGATTCCTCGAAAGAGGATGGCTCTGTCATGATACACTTACTCATAAGAGCCATGTATCCAGTATACCGATCAGGTGACTGTCTCTGTCTGCGCTGTGATGTATGTGCTCCTACAATATTCTCTGCATCTTGAGCCAGTCACTCAACTTTTGTAGTGCGCTTTCACCCTCTGATGGTTGGCACTGCATGAGTGGTCTCTTCCACTCCATGAACCTCCTCTTGTGGCTGATCCACATCCTGAGGCTCATCCTTAGGAACTAATAGCTCCTCATCTGCATGCAAGTGTGGCTCCCTCTCAAGCGAACACTTCATGGCTTTCTCCTCATGAGATTTGATATCCCATCGCACAACAGTCTTGCGACTATCTAGCAAATACACATGATAGTTGTGGGGTGTATCAGTGTACCCCACAAATATCCCAACCTCTGCGGTCAGCTCTAGCTTCTTCCTAGCATCTTTATTCACATGAATGTAAACAGGTGAACCAAAAATCCTCAAATGGGAAATATCAGGCTTCTTACCAAAAAACGCCTCCTTAGGTGTACTCATGCCAAGTATCCTATGAGGACAACGGTTTTGCACATATACTGCAGTATTGCATGCCTCATTCCACAAGTGTATGGGAAGGCCCTGATCATGCAACATCACCCGTGCAGCACCAACAATCGTTCTGTTCTTCCGCTCAGCAACCCCATTATGTTGTGGGTTATGAGGTGCTATGAGCTCTCTTCGAATTCCTTCTGCACTGCAAAAGTCCTTGAATTCGCCAGAGATGAATTCAACACCATTGTCGCTCCTAAGAGCCTTCACCTGCTTCCCCGATTCTTTCTCAACCAGTGCCTTGAACTCATAGAACTTTGATTATGTCTCGCTCTTCTTCTGCATGAATAAGATCTAGCACTTCCGAGAAAAATCATCAACAAATATCACATAGTACCTGTGCTTTGCTGTCGAAGCTACTGAGAAAGGTCCACACACGTCTGTGTGAATTCTCTCATGGATCGTCGTGGCACGATTATCCTTCTCATGAAAGGTGGCTTTCACAAATTTTCCAAAGGTACATCCCTTGCACTGATATGACTACGCAAGAGTACCCTTAGGAAGCCCAGTAGAAATCTACTGCAGTATCTTCAAAGCCCCATGGTGAAGGTGGCCCAATCTCCTGTGCCACAGCTCACCATCATCCCGGCTCACCACCCCTTTTGCCTTGCTTTCCATTGCTGTGCAGCCAACTACCTGCAATTGATAAAGGTTCTTAACATGAACCCCTATACTCCAGGTTTCACCAGTTGCCTTACTGTGTAGGAAATCCTTTCCCTCGCTAAAGACAACATCATATCCCTTGTCTTCTAACATGGCCACCGAGATCAGATTCTTCTTCAATCCTGGAACATGAATCAATTCCTTCAATACGAAGGGTTTACCAGACTCCTTCTCAAAGGAGATGGTACCGATACCGGTTGCACTGTATCTACCATCATCGCCCATCTCAATGTGCACTCCAAGATCTTTTTCATCCAGATCAGTAAACAAATCTTTGTCTTCGGTCATATGAAAAGATGGACCACTATCAAGAAAACACACTGAATCCATAATACTTGAGACCAAGCATGAGATCAGTGAAAAATCCAGCTCAAAATATGAGGCTAAGGCCTCTCCAGCTGCAGATCCAGCAGCCTGCTTATTTTTCTTCTTCTGTGGACAATTAGTGGTGTAATGTCTGTGTTGGTGACAGTGAAAGCACTTCACCTTGGACATGTCCTGCTTCTTGCCTTTTGCACCAGATTGAGAAGCATTCTTCTTTCTCTTCCCCTTCCTTGCTTTAGCATCCAAAGCGCAATTTTCTTCATCTGAGTTCTTTGATGAAGATCCATCCCTGGTACTTTTCCTTATGTCCTCTTGCATAATATTCGACCAAAGTCGCTCCCATCCTGGAAATTTCTCCCGACCATTGATAGAGTCCTGATAGGAATGCCAACTCTTCAGAAGCCCAAGGAGAGCCAATCTCACCAAGTCCTCGTCATCTACAGTCACCCCCACACTTCCCAGCTCATCCCTGCATTGGATGAACTTTGTGAGGTACTTGGGCATACTATTGCCTTTCTCCATTTTTATGTTCCTGAGTTTATCCTTGAGCGCCAACTTCCTCTGGTCGCTCTTGCTTTGGAATAAGTCTGTCAACACTTTCCACATCAAGAATGGAGAAGCCTTACCATAAAGGCTAGACACTATGTGATCCTTTACACCTTCCAACAGAATTCTTCGACACTTTTCTGTCTTCTTTTTCCATACGTCAAGTGCGACAACATTGCTAGAAGCAGGTTTTGGAATTTCTGCATCTATGAACTCCTTCAACCCATTGTCATCCAGCACCGCCTCCATCCTATCCTTCCATGCAATATAATTTGAGCTGCCCTCAAGGGCATACTCCAATCGAAATCCATTGAAAGGCATCTCAACTTCGACACCAAGAAAACACTGCTGCAAATTAGAATTCCACTGGCTCAAAACTCAACCGCTTCAATGTTTTGCAATGGATCCAATGATCAATATCACTATGATACCATGAAATTTGAATAAATAATATGTTATTTTACCAAGATTCTCCTGATCACACACTATTTTAACTTCATGCACAATACGGAATCTCTTCTACCATTGATCATTAATTGCGGAAATAAAAACAATCGCATGCGCACATTAAAACCATAAACAATCACACATATGAACACAGTATTTTATGGGAAAGCTTAAATTTTAAAACCCCCAACTATCTGTATATTATATCTCATAGAGATCATGTAGTAATCATTATACAAAGCTCCTCACAAAGCTCTCAGTACAATCTCCAATTTCTACACACTAATCAAGCTCGATCTAGAAAATCACATGCTCCAATCTCTGCCACCTGATATCTTGCCTCTACTGCGAAATCACTATTGAATAATGGATTCGAATGAACTCGAATTGGTCCAGCCTTTCTCACACAATCCTCATTGGCATCTCCAATCACTGGTTGTTGCAAATCATGCAACAGTATAGTCACAACTGATAGTCACATTGCTCTTTCACCTACCTCTTCACTGGTCTCCACTGAAACTGTCCATGCACTGAAGTTAACTGATGTATTCTTTAGTTGATTAATGAGTTTATAATTAGTGAATTAATTAATAATTAATTCATACCACTCTCACTAATTGTATCTATTAGTTAACTTGGATACAAAAAGCTCAACTATGTTTAGATTAGTTAAACTGAATACAACTCCACTAACTTCCTCAATCAACTCCACCAAACTCTGTCACATGAGTTCTAACTGAAGTATCCATGCAATAGCTCCACTTAACCCTTATGAATAGCGTAATTCCTTCTGTCAGCTCCTGTGCCACATCTGTGCACTTAACTGAAGTGCTCCAAGAGAATAAGATAATGTTTATAGTCCAAATATTAATAAGAGCTAATAATATTCGACATATCTATTTTTAGACTGGCAATCTAAAAATAGATTCCACCCAATATGTCTAAAAATATAAGTCCATCTATTTTTCCAAATTGACCAACCATCCACAAATAGCATCCTGAAACTCATAGAATATGATCGACATGTCTAAAAATAGACATAGTCTAAAAATAGACTTTGCGCCAAAAATAGCCTGCAGGCCCACTTAGTGAAGGTGACTTCTTTCCACTAAGCTCATCATATTGTTGCAATCTCAACACTCCCAATGGGTCATATAACCAAGTAAATATGAGACTAAACTTCATTTATTTTAATAACTTGTCTACTTATTCCTCTCCTTCTATAGTGTTAGAAATGAATGGACTAATCTGAGTTTTGAGCTTGAACTTTGATTTCTTCTTTGCAACAACAAAATGGAATTCATCTTCCCTGAGCATTTTTATGATATATTCCAATGAAAAAATCCTCATGGGGAGGATCTTAGGAAATTTTTAAGGTGGCAGGTCACAACCATAAACTCTGATTTCTTTGTATTTCTGGTAAAGGTACCAGTCCCCTGTTGTGGCTTGATCTGATAGCTGCAAAACCTTCACAATCTCCTCACTAATCCTTGGTTCTGCACTGCTGCTCAAAAGATTCATTGCTGGATATACAAACATTTCAATGAACTGCTTATATGAATACTCTTGTTTGTCTTTCATTCCCATAGAAGTCCAAAAAATAACTGACTGTTGGTTCCCTTCTTCATCTAGCTTCTGCAATGTGAATAGAAACCCGTCTCCTTGAATATATATAAAAATATAGACTAGTAATGATGCATACTTGAAAACGTCTTTCGTAGGGAACTTGGAAAACTAGTCATGGATAACATCAGCTAGAAATTGACAGAAATTGAAAAGGAATGAAGGTTTAGAATCAGCAGAAAAAATTGAGAGGAAACCAATAATAGCTTCATTTACATTTTGGTCAGAATAATAACCAAGAAGATAGGAAAGGATTGTGATAATGTGCTTCTTTCTATCAGAGGCACATGGAGAAAATATAGGGATGATTTCTTTTGGGCAAAGGAGTATCTATAACTAGAAGTAATTCAATGTTTTATATCTTTTGGAAAAGTCCAATTTTTGATAGGATTCTGTGAGAGTTTCATGGGAGAAAAGAGTTGTGTTTTCAATAACAGGGGCATGCAACATTTGATTAATTTTCTTGGAAGTGATAGAAAATAGGATTTATCCTATAGGAGAAATGATATTTTTGACTAGGATCATAGCATGAATTACACTTTTTGATAAATTCAAGTGTTTTGTTGGTTTGAGGGAAAATGTGGTAAGGAAAATTGGAGTTTCACCATCCAATTTCATCCATTTTATTGATGAATTGGTCCTCCAGCTAGAAATAAATCTCAAATAAGTCTAAGTCAGATAGGGATTCATGGATTTTGAAGTCCATGTCTACCAATGGGATATGGTAAAGATCAATTGATGGGTGGATGAGAGGTTTTGGAATTTCTATAACCTCCTTACCTTTGGGAGGCATCCTAGTGATTTTTTGTCAGACATAAATGGAAGAAAAGGAAGAAAGTTCTTGGTCGAGAAACAGTTGGATGGAAAAATAGTGATTTGTCAGATCACTATGATTAGGACAGGGAAATGAAATAATGTCTAAATATATGTCTCAATAGTAGCCATGACCTGCACAATAAAAAAAAATATTACGGCCAATTGAGTCTGTGATAGGTTATTGAGGAATTATGGGGTTTATTAAGAAAACTATGGAGAGAGGCCATTAATCAATGGATCGAATTCAACATGAACTCCTCAACGGGACTAAGAAACATGCTTTTGATCGTTAATTATCAACAGGAGGGAGAAAATTAAATTCCAAAGGAGTAAAAAGGTGGGGTAAACAAATTTCACGTAGGCGTGATGGGATAGGGGGAGTGTGACGTGGACATGATGGTTTTTTGACAGGAGTGAAATCGCATTCGAGGGTGAGCTTGACTAGTAGGTGGTTTTGGGTGGAGGGGCCCCGAATAACTAAAGAGCGGAGGTTTTAGTTTTAACTGGTGGTTTTTAAAACATCTGACTTCGGACACCCTCACCCCCCCAACACCCACACCCCCCCCCCCCCCCCCCCCATTGTTGGTAACCTTCAGATGGAAAAGGGGGGTTAAGGAGGAATATGAAATGTCAAATGTAATGTGAATGGGCATGATTAGTTGAAAAATGGAGGGATTTTTAATAGAGTCGGGTGAAAGGTGGATGGTAGGGTCAAAAAATATTAATATACTATGATGGATGTGACAGGTGTGGGGTCCACCGTGGCTTGGCATGACTATTAACCGTTTAAAACTTGGTTAATTTATTTTTATCACATATTCATATGTTGAAAGTTATAATCTTAGGATAAAATCCTATTTTCATCTCCAATTTCATTTTTTATTCTCTACCTACCCTTGACTTTCTATTTCTTTTTCTACCCTAACATTTTAACAATTTTTCTTTCATCCGAGTGCATTTAGAATAGCAACTAAAAATTTTTCTTTTTAACAACTAATCTACTTCTATGACTTATTCATTCCTTGGTTCATATTAAATTATTGAAATAATTTTTATTTTCTACCTAACTATTGATCTGTCAAGATTAAACAATTTGAAAAATAAATTTTCACTACCCATTAATAAGCAATTTAAACCTAATTCAGTCATGCTTAAACTATATGATTGTATTCTATTGAATTATTGTGGCATTTTAAACAAGTTGTTCACAATTTATTTTCATAAATAAGCTAAACTAAGAGTAGTGGCATTTGGAGGTGCAACACTTTCAGAATTTATTTTTTTTCTTCTTTTTGATGGGGTTCATATTCTATATTTTTTTTATTTAACATATACCCTCTTTTGATTTTTTACGTTATCTCCTTTTTTTTATTTGAAAATTATTTGAAGATTGGAAATCATTTAAAAAAATAAATTTGACAGATAGAATATACTCAATCACCTTTATATCCTATGAAATATAGGACCCTAACACTTTCAACCACTCCATTTTGCTCGAGATTGCAGGGTACAATATTTTCCTTCTTGATACCTTCCTTATTGTAAAAGTCAATGAAATCAGTTGAACTCTCCAACATTTTCAGACCTAAAGGCCTTAATTTTCTTCCCTGTTTGATTTTGTATCAACACCTTGAAGTCCTTGAACATATCAAAAGCCTCATCCTTGTGCTTCAAATAGTAAATCCATGTTTTCCTAGAGAATTCAACAATGAATATGATATAATAGATATGGCCACCAAGATAATTCACTAGAATAGGTCCACAAAGGTCTGAATATATTAGTTGAAGAATATAATCCATCTTATTCTTGATATAGGGGAATGATATCCTTATATTCTTTCCATTGGTGTATCTTGGACATAATCCTTCATGACTTTCTTGAACATCATACATCCTAGAGATTAAATTCTTCAACTTCAATGGGGTTTCATAATGTAGAGGTGCCAACCTACGGTGCTATAGATCACTTTTGTGATTGATGTTGTGGACCATATCCAACACATGTCTCATATTAACTCTATATAGTCCTTAAACTATATATCCCAATGTGAATGCATCCCTCATGCAGGATTCCGCCGGATAGGTGAGGAATTTACCTCTTATGAAAGCTACTCTCATCCCTTTTTCTTCCAAGGAATATATGTATACCAAGTTATTCTTTAGTCCCATAACATACATTAATTCATGAAGAAGAAAGGATTCCCAAAATTAGAAATCAAATTTGATAGAACCAAATTCCTTCACTAGATATGTAGAGTTATCCCCAATAATTATCTTCAAGCTTGTCTCCCTCTCAACCATATTTGAGAGGACTTCCTTGTATCCCGAGAAGTGTCTAGAAGCCTCACTATCTAGAATTTCTTTCTCTCTTTTCAGGACGATAGCTTCATTCTCAATCATAATTTGTATCTCTTCTTCTTCTATCACATCACCTTCTTCTTTCATCAAATCGTCTTCTATCATTGTACATGTTATTGTTGTAGCCTTAATTGGATCTTAGAGCATCTCTCCTTTTTAGCCAATCTCGGGCATAGTGAGCATACTTGTGACAGCTTAAGCATTCAACTTGAGGCTTGAATTTTCTCAATCTTCTATTGAAGTGAGAATTGGATGTTATCCCTCCACCTTTCGTCTTATTATCTTGAGTATAAAATTAAGAGGGCTCTCCTTCTTCATTTTTTTGAATCCTTCCTTAGGAAATCATTCTATTTTCCTCTTAAGTGAATTTTCCAATGAGTTCATCAAATTTCAGGAGTCTATTATTGTTACTTATATTAGTAATGAAGGTTTCCAAAATTTTAGGAAGACCTTGAAGGGTGATCATCACCAAATATCTATCAGATATAATATCACCAACAATTTGTAGTTGATATAAGATTTCATAGATTCACCGTTATTCATTTTCAATTCCTTGAGTTTATTCTTCAATGAGAGGATGTGATTCAAATTTTTGACTTGATACATCCCAACTAGCTTATCATAAATGTCCTTTAGAAATTTTCAAATTACCAACATAAACAAGTAAATGACCTTGCAAACCATCAGTGAGAATTTTCTTAGCTTTGACATCACCTTTCTTGTACCTAGAATTGATAGTAGTAGAAGCATTCGTTAGAGGGTCGGGTACCTTTCCTTGCACATAATCCAAGGCATCGTTGTCATCCAATATGATTTCCAACTTGATCTTCCAAGAAACATAGTGAGATGAGTCACTTAACTTACCATTATCCTTGAATTAATAGGTAGACATCTTGAACAAATCAAATAGGCTCCTTTAGCTTCCTTCAAAGATGATTTATCTTGTCTTTTATCTCCTTGGGATTTTCTCTTCACCTTAGCTCTTATACCATGTTAATTTTCCACTATTCTACATTGTTACAAATACTTTAGCCCAATTATTTTCTTCAATTATCAATATTTTAAAACAATTTAATCTTCCAATGATCAATAGCTATTGCAGATAAAATAGTAAATTAAATTTTCAATAGATAATCAAGGGAAATGACAAGAGACACAGATATTTGTTCAAAGACGAGGGAAAAACTACAGAAGGGGTAAAACCCTTTCAAATTATTGTTGTTATTAGATTGTCATAAAATGTTCAGAGAGAGAGATAATACAAGGTTCCAATTCATCAACCATAATATTATCCATCAAAACCAACCAAACAATATCCAAGAGATGAGACAAATAGAAAAAATTGATCAAAATTGAAGTTCCCAAGCCTATGGTCAACGATAAAAGTATACGTTAAACTTTCAAAATATCTTAGATCAAAACCACATGAAGCTAGTAACCATTAGTGCGGTTGTAACTTTCTAGCCACAGGGAGCACCCTATCAAGCTAGTGATTACAACCACAAATTCCTTGTTCCAACCTCGCAACCCTAGATCAATTTCTCATTTCACATGTGTGAGCTCGTACCCTACAATTTGTAACTTGTACGAACAAATTTCACGAACTAATATTATACCTGTGTGACCCAATCCAAATAACAGAGAAGAAGATACTTGATGATGACGTCCAAATGAGGCTAACTTGACTTGTTTTTAAATTCTTTCTTGGATACTCAATTTTTATTTGAATCTGAACTAAAATTTTGTGCACATGTGGGTTTTCATATTAAAAATACATTTTTTCTTAACCATATTAAATTATTGCAAGGGCTAGGATAGGTATTTATTGACGAGGAAGGTTTTCCAAAGGAGTAAATTTGTCCCTAAGCTTCCAAATTAATAATTGGGCCTCTTCCGAAAGGTAGTCACTCAACTCAACCTGTTGAGCACTCTGGGCCTCTCGAACCATTCTCCTTGTTGGGAGAATTTCCATCCATGTTTAAAAAATATCAACACTCCCTCTCAATGAGATGGTTAATATCCACAAGCTCCAACTTATATTTTAAGTACACGCAATTACTTCTAGGAACACCATACTTTCAACCTTATCATTAGTATCAGATTCTGCAATCCTTAATAGATTCAATGAAAAGATCGTAGCCGGTACTTTCAAACAATTTAAAGGAGAATTATAAGGTTTAAAGGAGAATGGTGTTCCATTACATACTTGGTTTATACTTTCAAACTTATATTGTGTTCCATTACATGTTGGATTATATTGATATTACGTACCACTACATCTATGATATGGTTTAAAGGAGAATTATAAGGCTCAAGTACATCTCCATTCATTAAACCTTATAATTCTCCTTTAAATTGTTTGAAAGTACCGGCTACGATCTTTTCATTGAATCTATTAAGGATTGCAGAATCTGATACTAATGATAAGGTTTGATAAAAAAATTCCAATAATTTTCTTGATCAAACTTATTTACCTTTTTAATTACTTCATCGTGTGTGTCTGCTTTCTGCTTCCACTTTGTTTCTATCTGTTTTACTTCTGAGAACACTTCAGATGTGTACTCTTTGAAAAGTTCTACTTCCGCCAGCTGTTCACATATATACTCAATAATTTCATTTGATAATTTTGATGTTTTCGCTACTTCTTTCTTTGCCTACTTGATTTGTGCTTCCAAATCTATGAATAGGATCTCCTTATGAAACTTATCTACCTGAGGTAGATCAACTTCCTTTCATGAGTCTGATTCTTGCCATTGAATGTGTTCATTTATTTTCTTTTTAAGTCTTTCACATTCAAGTTTCTGGATAGCTATTTGTTGGATTAGTATTTTAGTTGAATCACAATAAGAGTCAACCATAGAATCTTGATGACAAAATACTTCATGTTCTTTCTTTAACTTAGAATTTACATCCAATGCTTCTTTTATGAATTTCTCTAATTGCAGTTGGCTCTGTAACCTGGTCATTACTGTTTCCAATTGTGCTTGTTTCTCATTGATTTCTGCTTGATGCTGCAATTTAATACTCTCGAAAGCCTTTTGAAATTGGGCCATATTTGCTTTGATTTTCTCACTAGAGTTGGATTTTTCTTCATTTAACAACCTCTATGGTTCTTGTACTCTGGCTTCCTTTTGCCTCAACAAAAATCTAACTTCAATAGCTTTATCAACAGTGGCAGTAGCATATGCCCCTTCATACTGTGATAATTTAGTTAGATGTTCTATATGGTCATCTAAGGAATCCTTACAAAGTATGTCAATTGATTCATTTATGACGTTTGAGAATATTTCATCAGTTCTTCTTCTTTTGTTCCTCTTAACTAAAACCTTATAGCTAGTACTGTAGAAGATGTCCAATGAAGGAATTTCTTCAACTTGTAAAAATATTTGTTCTATGGGGTAGGCCGGTATGATCTCTCGATCATGATTCTTTGGAACTTGTTGTAGTGGATTAACAATTTCCACTATATTCTGAGAATGTTCAAGTGTTTGAAAACTAGTTACTTGATCAGTGTTGGATTAGCTTTAAGAGTTTTTATTTCTTCAGAAAACTCCTCCCATTCACTACTAAAATTATTTTTTTGTGACTTTTCAGACTGATCTAGTGCGTCATGACTGTGCTCAATTTCTTGAGAAGTTGACTATGTTCCATTACTTTCTTTTCGCTCCTGCATCTCTATCTCTTATATTACCTGATCAATTATCTTTTTTGGGCTATCCTTTCTGGATTCATATTCATTTTTAGAGTGATTTGAATTGTGAGATTGATGCTTTGATTGACCTGATTCATCCTCAAACATGTCTTTTGCTTCATTATCCAAGCTGATACTTGGAGTAGGTTTGTTGACATATTTAATAGTTAAGAAATTGAGAGGGAATTTCTCCAGTCTTTTATTTCTATATACTTGGAATGCTTCCAAATTATCTTGGCTCAATTGGCTTGATGAAAACTTGGTTATATCTGAAAAATTTTCCATGCCTTGGAAGAGTTCATCAAATCCATATACTTCCTTTACAAAAGGCTTCATTTTGAGCTTCGTAGTGTAATTTTTAATTACATCATTTGGATCGTATAGCCTCTTTGGAATTTCTGCCAATTTCAATAGGTTAATTTTGGAAACCTCCTTGTAGGTATGGCTAATATCAAAAAGTGAAAAAGTGCCACACTATACAGGGAAATTAGGCTAAACGACCTTCTCAGCATCTTTCAGCTGTTTAGCGATACCATTAACAAGCTGGTAAGCTATCTCTCATGTAAGAAAATTATCAGGAACATAATATGATAAAATGTGGGGAGAAGCATAACTCCCGAACACTCTGAAATTTGTAAAATTCCCCTCTTCAAACCACCTAGCCATAGAAAGAATATCTACGCTAGCCTCTTCAGAAACCCTAGGGGCATTTTTATTGAATATCATTTGGTGTATAGGTAATATGACTCCATGAAATTTTTTATAGAAAGCAGGTGGAAGTCTGAATCCTAAAGGTCTTTATGGTAAATGTGGATTGGGGTAGGGTCTTGGGTAGTCCATTTCCATCCCATGGTAGGAAAACTAGAAGAAAAGAAGATTGTGTCCATGACATAGGCAGACATATAAAAGGGAGGTATTTCTCTAAATGAAACAATTCTTTTATTCCTATATTCTGTGATGTGTTTGGCTAAAATAACAGATAGGATGTTTGCCCATTTCAGAATTGAGGAATTGACAATTGCGTCAATCAATGGAACCCATTCTACTGAAAACCTAGTAGTATCAGTTTTGGCAAAAAATCTACACAACATACCGATAGCATAACAATAATGGTAAGGAACTTGGGCAATAGAATACGTACCGATTTTATCTCGTTTCAGATTTCCCTGATCTTCCTTCCATTCTTTTATGACTTTTGCTAAATCTGGGTTGTTTTCTTTAAATCTTTGTCATAGTTTTGTTGTGAATTTGGTAAGTGGTACATTGCTTTCAAATCATCTTCCCTGAAAGTAACAATATTCTTGTTTCTTGAATCCTTAAAATTTCTATATTTTATGTTTAAGTGGTTAATTTCCCACTTAACCATATCTGTTTAAGGGAGAAATTTTGGCCTTGTGTCTATCTTGTGGATGAATGAACATGCAATGTCAAAATCAGTTGGATCTGAAGAAACAAATAATTATGCTGAAGCAATGTTATCCATCACTATTGGCTTTTCATTTTCGAAAAACTGATACATTGCTTCCCATGACAAATGACCACATTCCTTGTTGCAGGTGGTATCTGAAAATAAGGGGTCCATGTCTGAATCTTTAGTAGTTGGTATTTGAGCAATAAATTTGTCTTTCTTGTTCGTCTCTTTCTTCTTCGTTCTGTTGGTTAGTTCCCTGATTTTAAGAATACAGAACAATCATTAGAAATGTATGGAATAAAGAGACAAATCCATCATTAATTTATTTCAAAATATTAAAAAATATATATGAATCTTATCAAATATAACAACAATCATCGATAATTATTTCAAAATCAAATTTCTTACACCTTCACATGAAATATCTATCAATCAACTCTAATCTGTTAGATCTTGAATTTCATTTTGATATGACATAATTCATTTCACATGATTGAGTAATTAAATGTCGTTAGTTCACACATCACCATATATAAATTTTACCATTTGTGATGTTTACCCATAAATGCTGTGAAATGCGATGTGTGCAAACCGCACATTGCAAATTTTATGCGATAAGGAATTTTTTTTTGGTTAAGTGATGCGAAATGCGAATTACACATTAAAAAGTCAAGTGGTCATGCTTAATAGGACTTTAGAGATTTAATTTTGTTGCTTTGTTGGCTCGTCAGGTCTGCGTAATTGCACTTATATCGAATTTCTTTATGAGTTGGTTGTTTTAAATAAGGTGTGATGCGATAAAGAGATTATAACGATAATTGAAGTGTTATTCATCAGTAATTTTTACTATCTGTAGATGACTGAATATTGGTTCTAGATTTCTAAAAAAAAAAATTCCCTGAATATTGTGAGTTTTAGAAATCTCACTGCCTTCATTATCCTCATAGGAATTTTTTCACTATTCTACCATTTTTCCATTCCATGGTCACCCTACCACTCCTAAAGGACTCCTTATGGGCTTATGTCACTCATCTCCATCCGTTGTCCTATATATGACATCGTCACTATGTTTTTCCCTTGCCCATAACCCCACTTTACATATAGGGTCACCTATAGCCTACCCCTTCCCATGTTCACCAGGTTCCTCAAGCATTGATGGTATCAAAACTATCTCTATAGGCTCTTTAGATAAATCAAATACATTGGATTTTGGATATTCAATACATCACTTTGGTAATACTCTGTTTTCACACTTAAAGACTCCAATCGAATTTTTAGTCAAAGACTAGGTCAAAAAACCCCCCACTAGGTAAATTAGGGTTTCATATGGTCCAAGGTCATCATTTCAAAAGAGGACTATCATTTAGTTTCAGAGTCTTCACATAAGGTAATAGACAAGCTTGACACTTTTGCAAAAGTGCTGAAAATTCTGTTAGCAGAAAGTTGGTGAGGTAGGAGGTTTGCTACTCAATGAAGACATCTTACAGCAAAGGAAGATTCTAAATATATCGTTGTGATCATATTCCCGAATTGTAAAAATGAGTTTTACATGTCTAAATGAGAAAAATATGAGGTTTAGCTCCAGAGGTGAAAGAAAAGGAGGTTTTTAAGGCTGTTGTTGTGTCAAGATGAGCATGACAGATCTCCAGGATCAAAATGAAACACATATTTCATTTCTCCAGCAAACTTCCAGCCAAGGTAAAAAGGACAAGCTTAAATATTGTAATGGAAAGCATAGAAATTTATTAAAGATGTTGTCTTGTGTTTTGAGACCCAAAGTGTCAAAATCGATCTATCATGCCTCTAGGATCTAACTCCTGTAGATCACAAGCAAAAAGGTACAAAGGTTAAGCTAAGTTTCATGATGGGAATTACAGAATTTTTTTGAAGAGGCTGCTACTATGTACAGTCCTCCTAGATTTTTCAAGGTGAATGTGTCATACTTTAGGAGAAATTTTATCATGCCTCCATCATTTTCCAAGAAGTCATTCCAAAGGACAAATCATTTGCCACACCTAGGGAGAGTTTTGCTTCAAACTATGTTTCTGACCAAAAAAAGATGAATTCGGCAAAAGTGAGAGAGGTTTTTGTCCATCATAGGTCTAAGAAGAAAAAAATCATTCATTTTTTACACAGGTATCATTTTTTGGGAGAAATGTGAAAAATAGAGGTGTCACGAGAGAAATGCTCCACTTCTAGAGTGAGCTTGGGAAAATCATGTTTTCTCATAGCTGGAGTGTCCAAATGACTTTATTGATGGCTAAAAATACAACTATACTGGAAGATAGTTCTAATGAGCTATCATGAGATAAATTTGGAGTTGGGGAAGGCCTCCAAAACTTTCCTGCACCAGCACTCTGCATTTTTGCACCATCATTCAACACTTTTTGACCAGTCTTGGGAGAATCAAATTTTGACAGGTCAAATCAACTCCAATAAGAAAAAAAAAATGTTGATTTATAAATTAGACATGATAATATTTCCAACGAGCCATGATGGGCCCAATTTGGACACCAGGAAGGCCTCCAAATTCCCTCTGCAAATTGGCACTGCGTGTTTAGGAGTTGGTGCTACGCCCTTGGCACTGGTGCTGCGCCCTTGGCCAGGAAGATCTTCTAAGACCTCTAACAAATCAAATCTCCAGAAAAGCTTCCAAATTATTCCTAAGGGTCCTCCAAACATATTAAGGGGTAAGTACAAGTTATCCACCCATCCTTCAAACGTTTTATCATCATTTAAATGAATGGTAATGAAGACCTTAGAAGAAACCCTAGGCTACAATCTTGAAGTCATTGTTTTTTCCATTTACTTTGTCTTCCTCAAAGAGTATCAATGATAAAAAGAATGGGTTTTGAAGATTCTTCTTTGTGTTTGAATTCCTAAGTTTGTCAAAGGTTAAAATAGCATGCTTCAAAGACCAAAAGGAAGAGAATCTTCGAATATTTTCGTGACACCTACTAAGTGAAGGTGTTTAAGGACATCAATAAGCTAGAGAAGCCAAATTTGTGACTCAAATCAAACCTGTAAAGAAAAAGGTCAGAAAATTAGTAGCAAAGGAATGATCAAGAAAGTGCAGCTACTGTTGTGTGAAAAATCATCACATAAGTGTCAAAGTATGCATGTGAAGGCTCTAGGATAAGAAAATAGAAAAAGTCAGTGATCTCAAAAAACTACAAGCAAGAAAGGTCAAAGTCAGTGTTTTCAGGTGCATGCAATTAGAGATGACTAGAGGAGATGAAATGAGGAATTAGACTCCATGATGATAACAAATGAAGATTTTGAAGGAGCTGTTGTGTGCAATCATCTGAAGGTTTTCCAAGTTGAAGCCATCATGCAAATCAAAGACCAGAAAGGCATAAATAATATCAGTGAAAGGAAGAAGGACTTGTAAAAATTTGAAAATGGGTTTGTCAAGATTAAGATCAACTCATAAGCCTATACAAACTCATTCCACACTTCAAACAGATCATTGTTGCATTACAAGACCATCATAACATTTAGAAATGAAGAACATGGAAGCAAGGAAATGAGCCAAGATTTAATTGGGTCTAAAGGTATTAAGGATGATAATAACAGTAAAAAGCACAGTGAGGCTCACAACGATGAGGCAAATAATAATGAACAATCAAAGAAAGAAAAATCAATCAGTAAGAAAAGTATTAGTGAGAAAAGAGCAGTGAGGGAAATAAGGCTTATGAAAGATATTATGGAACCAATGAAGCTAAAATACAAATAAAACCTTGAAAATTTGGCTGATCTATACCTACAAGCATCCAAAACACCATGAAGAAGACAATTTCAAATTTTGGCAAGTTTTTGTAAATTTTAGTTTTTGATTGATTTAAAGTGCGCTTTTTCTTGAGGCATCCATTGGAGGAAAAATTTACAATTTTGGATTCCTTAGGCCAAAGGCATCATGCACAAAAAAATTCAGATCATTTGAAGCATATTTTGTCCTCTAGAAGTGCCAAAAACACCCAAAAAACCACCTCTCTACCCTATTTTCAGAGCTGGCACTGTGCCCTGAGCAGTCTTGGGATAATGTGTTTTTAAGTAGGTAAATGAACTCTAATAAGGAAAATAAAGGTATTTTTGGAATCTAGTCTAGACACGTTTTCCAATGAGCTATCATGAAGCTCATTTGGACACCGATAAGGCCTCCAAATCTTGGTTATGCAATTTTTCTAGTGCAGGCACTGTGCCCTTGGACCTTAGTGTTGCACCCTTCCCTGCAGTAGTATTGGGAGAATGAGTTTTCGGGCAGGTAAATGGAGTCCATTCTAAAACCTAAAGGTATTTTTGGAAACTAGACTAGACAAGCTTTCCAGTGAGCTATCATGGAGCTCATTTGGACACCGGGAAGGCCTCCAAATCTCAACTACAAAACGAGAAATTTTTCTAGTGCTGGCACTGCGCTCTTTTTTGGGAAACTCAATGGAGGAGTGGTTAAAATTTTCATGTTCATCAGGTAAAGTACATCACCCATAAAAAAATTCAGATCATTTGTAGCAGATTTGGTCCTCTAAAAGGGTCAAAAACATGCAAAAATTTACCAATCTGCCCTATTTTTAGGGTTGGCACTGTGCCCTGAGAAGGCTTGGGAGATTTGGTTTTTGGACTGGAAAATGGAAACCAAATAGAAAATTAAATGTTGTTTTCGAAATTAGACTTGACAAACTTTCCAACGCGCTATCACGGAGCTCATTCCAACATCGGGAAGGCCTTCAAAATTCAGCTGCAAGGTGACCTATTTTCCCCGTGCAGGCGCTGCGTCCTTGGACCTCACTATTGTGCCCTTGCCTGCAAAGTCAAAAAAAGACACAAATTTATTGCAAATGGATATTTTGAGGTTTTTTGGGGAAAATCACTCCAAATTTAGGTGTTAGAAGTTATTTTTAATTTATTACATTAGATATTGTGTGCCTTGGGCCTTGCATGGTATTAATGGACAAATTTGGCATTTATGATGTATTTATGACATTTTGGAAACCCTAGTTAGAGTTTTGATCCTCTTTTCTTGTTAAATACAACAATGAGGCCTCATTTTACATGAGGGATATTTGCTGAGCATAATATGATATAGACTTGGAGTTTATTGGTGAAACTGGTTTTTGGTGACTTGTATTGGCTTTGGACTGAGCATCCATGGATTGAGCACACTCTTAGGATTCATAAATCTTGGTTAGATAGTGATCTATTCCAATTTTGTCTTTTTTTCCTTCCATGATTCATTATGTTTATGGTTTCCTTGATCAAAATACATAAATAGAGAATAGGACTTGCTTTCTTGGTACCCTACTTTTGCCTGCCTCTTTTGATTTAGCTAAAGAATTCTTAAATGCTCTTTGGTTTTTACTAAAATTTTATGTTAAAGGTCTATTTTTTTTCAAGTAATGTTCAGAGAAACCATAACTTCTCTCTAAATTTACTTATCTATTGTTTGAGGTCTTCTTAGTACTATTTGATTTAAGAATCCTTTATTGCTCTTCATTTTTTGCTATACTATCATACTTAAAGCTTTTTCCTTGTTCATAGTATGTTAAAGGATACTTGATTTACCCTTAAAATTAATTCACAACTCTATGTTCATTTCACCCACACAAAACCTACTTAGATCCATTTGGCCTTTCTAAATTTCCCTTTGAGACACCCTTGAATTATTTTTTCACTCTTCAAAACCTTTGCAGACTTCATAACCCAATGGATTGATTCTGTCTTATTCTACCTATTCTCCTTGACAACCTATCCAACCAACCAAACAAACAAATGAACCCTAATCCCTATAACTAGCTAAAATCAAACCCTAAAAGCTATCAAGTTACACTTTTCATACCGACATAGAGAGAGCCCTCTATGAGTCTAGGAAGGTTAGGTCCTAGGACTCCAAATATTGGTTTGATGTTACCCCTGTACATTTTGTCTTTCCAATATAAAAAATTACGGGGACCTAACATGAAGTATTTTCAAGTTTTTAAAACATAAATTTGAAAAAGGTTAACGCATTTCGCAGCCCGCATAAATTAGAGGTTTGCAAGTCTTTTTAAGTTGTAATTTATGCGGTTTGTGATGCGCTTAAGGAATAAAATGGAAAACTCAAAAGAAAACTCTTATTTCCTATGTTTTTTGTTTTTAAAGCTAAAATAAATTTCCTATTTATTTCTAAAGAGTCCCCATTTATTAAAATAAATGGGGGGTGTTGTATAACACAACAATTAGCGATTCACTTGGGAGAACCAGATATCTTTGACTAACTTTTTGTAAATAAAAATAGTTGCATGAATGAATTTCAAACAAATAATATCTTACTAAGAAATGAAATTTCTCTTATTTACTATTCATAAGAATCCCTCTTTTAAAGATATAAGTATGAAATTCTCTACCAGTCTTCACTCAATTCAAAGAGATAAATCAGGTGGCTCTTACAGATCAGCTTTATAAAACATTACTCTTTTCTCACAAGTAGAGCCTCTGTTCCAATAGGAAATTTAAGCTTTTGGCAGGGTTACCTTTTACCCAACAATGGTTCACTGTCCCATCCAGTGTTTCTTACAATTTCCAATATAAACTCTAAATTTTTGAAACTTTTCTTTTTTGTGTCATATTTTATTTACTTAAAAGCCATTGTCTTGGCTTGGTAACCAAATGATGACAATGCCATTCACTAGTTGTAATTAAATTGATCAAGTTGGATCTTGATGAGACCCCTTATCCTCTTGATATAATCTCAAGTCATTACCCTGTTTGGTAGGAAGTAATGGTATTGTCAGTTCAACTATTTCCCTATGAACATGGTAAAAAATCTCTTGATGAGACTTATTATCTTTTAAGTTTTTCTAGTTATAATTTTTTTAAATTTCTTTCAAAAATTTATAAGTTTTCATGTATGGGGTGAATCATTGGTCCTTTTGAGGATTCTGGATGATAATGTCGAGTTTTAGATTGATTTTCTGTAAAAGAGTCTTTACTATGTTAAAGATTCTTTTCTTGACTGATAACAGAATAATCATGATATACAAAGATGAGAGTTCATCAGAGAATAAATAATTTCAGTGAAATTACATCTTTCAGTGAAAATAAAATCTATTTGCCTTTCAAATCTTTCGATTGTTTCCTTAATACTTCGTATTTTTATAAGTGATAAATAAAAAAGAATGATCTGAGATTTTATTTTGAGAAGCCAAAAATTTATACTAAGCAACTTTTATTTCTTCTAAGAAAAAGAAAAAGATGCTAGTATACAAGGAATAAAAGGGGTTACCTCCTATGAAAATTATTTTTTCAAAATCTACCCATTAACAGGCAAAGAATCTCTTTTTCCTGATAGATCTTGCAATAAGAATTTTGATGGGCCTATTTCTTCGATTATTTGAAATGGACCTAGCTAGAGTTTTTGAAACTTCGTGTGTTTACCTTTTTCCTCATGCGCTTTGTCCCATTTCAATACCAGATCACCAATTTGAAATTTTTTTGGAGTAATAGAAGTTGAATCAAATGAGGCTTTTACTATCTGTTGATGAGGTGGATGAGTTTGTTTGGTTTTTTCTCTTTCTTCTTCTAACTTAATAATTTGACATTGTCTAAGTTCTAAAGAAGAAGTAGGAGATTCATCAATAAATTGTACTAAGGAAAGAGAGGGAATAACTACATTGGTAGGAAGTACAACTTCTTTGCCATAGACAATATTAAATGGAGAAGTTCCAATAGAAGATTTTTGAGTTATTCGATCTGCCCAAAGAGAAAATATTAATGACTTTTGCCAATTTAGTTGGTTTTGATCAATAGTTCTTTTTATTATCCTAATCAAGTTCTTGTTTGTAGATTCTGCCAAACCGTTTCCTCGCAGATAATAATTTTCAAAATAATCAAGTTTAAAACCTCTTTTAATTTCAAATTCCATCATAGCAGTAATTGAGAAGTAATATGCATTATCAAACATTAAAGAAGTAGGAAAGCCAAACCTGGTTATGATATTTTGGTCGATGAAATGCATGATATTCTTAGAATTGGCTACTTTTAATGGAATTTATTCCACCCATTTATTAAAGTAATATATAGCTATGAGAATATATCTATGCTATTTTGAAGAGTTAGGAACAATCTCACCAATTATATATAATCGCCATTGTTCAAATTTTTTTTCGATATTGACTGGCTGTAATGGGAATGTTGGCTTCCTTTGTCTCCCATATGTACTTTGACACACTTTGCATATTCTTGCATATTCATGAACATCCTTGAAAAGTGTAGGCCAATAGTAACCTGCATGCAGTATTTTGTGTGCTGTCGTAATTCCTCCAAAATTTCCTCCAGCTGGTCCATTATGGAGTTCCTGCAAGACTTTCTCTGCTTCAGATTTTTCTAAGCATCTTAAAAGTACAAAATCAAAATTTCTCCTAAATAACACATCGTTGAATAAATTCATATTTTTTGGCTTTTAATCTTAAAGCTTGTTTTTTTTTGTAACTGAGTTGATTCATAGCATATCTATTCTTCAAATAGAATATAAGATCAACATATTCTGATTGTGCATCGTTGAGGCTTACCTTTGATATTTTCACATTTTACTTGAATCTTCCTCTGATGATAGATGGGATGCTCTTGTAAGCATTCTGAAAAAAATTGGACCTCTAATAATTTTATAGGGTTTAATTTATACATCATATTCTTGTAAAGCGGTAACCCAGTTAGCCCTCTTTTCTCCTAATTCCCATGGCATCAAGAGTTTTCTTACTGCAGAGAATAGAACTATGATTTTAGTGTGAGTCTTTAGGAGAAAAGGTTTGAAATTCTTTATAGCTTTAAAGACAGAAAATGCTTGTTTTTCGATAGATGTATAATTTAGTTTTGCACCTTGAAAATTTGAACTAAAAAATGATATTGGTGCTTCAATTTTTTGGTCATTCAGTTGTGTTAAAACAACAACATGTAATGTTCCCAATCTAGAATGGCTAGCAATCCATGGCTGGAAAACACATTTTCTAGAAATGGAGGCAACAAGATTTGAAACCAGGACCTGGATCCCTTAGATCAATACATCTAAGAATGAAATCCAAGAGATGGCTCCAAAGAAATCCTTCTAAGGTGGTTAAACATATATACCACACTTAGATGTCCTCCGAAAATGCCCAATGAAGGGACTGCAGCATATGCAAGAACAAGATATGGAGAAACAACATTATTCTATGAAGTCTACACACATGAAGAAGTAGATAGCCAACCAAAATATAATATAGCAGCAACTGTGTACAATGCTTTGAGGAATCACTCACTCAAGCTAGGCAATGAAAGCCTCAATTAGACATGTACAAGACAATACATCTACACTACTATGCAGGAAGCTCATATGACTAAAATAACGTAGTTAATTGGAGATACTACAAAAAAATACATGAATATAGAGCAATATGTCAATAACGGCTCAAATAAATGAGGGGGAGAAAGCTCTCAACCCCTGAAAACACTAATACACAATCCTTGGAAGGATTGGCTACAATATACATCAAAATGGAAAATCTGTAGAAATGTCGGAGTTGATGGGTAGAAACTGCAACTCAATAATAGAAATACATGGATATGGCTGAAGATTATGCTCAAACTGAAACAAACCCCCTCCAATCGATCTCTCAATGCAAGGCTGATCCTGGCATTGAAGATCTTGCCCTCCAAGAAGCTGGTGCAACTTCTCACTGCAAGTGTGCACTGAAATAACGCAGTCTTGAGGATGGAATGCGCTGTCTATGATGGGAGATATTGGCCTTGATGCCAAGATGTGAAAAATGGCTCTGAAATCCCTTTCACTAACCCCCTGGAGCAATAGAAACTCCCTCCTCTGAAAGATAATCCAAAGAGAAGTGTTGTGGAACCCTCCACTGCAATGCCCCAGCAACACTGCGTTATACTTGAGCAGAAATAATGTAGTATCTAAATAATGGATTTGGCCTTGAGCCAAGATGTGGAGAATATGAATTGCAATCCTTCAAGAGGCCTCTCAAGAAGGAGAGGAAATCCTAAACAGGAATCCATCATGCTAAGCAGCATTGCAACTCTGTTGAACAACCGGAGTGTGCAATTTGTCTAAATAGACAAATAATCAAATGATCCAAGATGTATTACTATGGCTGCCCCTTCCTCCTTTTATACAAGTGAATTCCTCTTTGCCATGGACCGCACACATTAGGGTTTCATCCACAAGGAATCTTTCTCCCTCCGAAACTGCGATGTCTTCTCATGCAAGCTACACCTCTTAGGCAACTTTGTTGACTTTGTCAAACTTGACCTTGTCCTCATGAAAATTTCCCCTTTTCACACTGGAAGGTGAAAAATAAGCTGCTCCAACGATCCTTTTCACATTATGAAGGATATTATTCCTACTTATGGGCCTTTTACCCATTTTGTTCACCTCCTAGATGAAATAAGCAAAAATCAATGTTCCAATTTTCTTTATGAAAATTTTGGAACATTACAGTCCTCCCCTCTCAAAGATTGCTTATCCTCAAGAAAGTGCAAGGATAGACTGAATTCCTTTCTTCTCCTCTCCCTGTAGAATTCCTGTATGATTATCTCCTCCAAGGAAGGTGATTTTATCTCATCAATCAAATCTCCACAATGCTCCTCCTCAGCATGTAAGTCAGCTATCAAGCTATCATCATGTGAAAGTGAAATACTCAAGAGGATAACAAAGTGATATCTAGAGGTCCCATTGAAGAATGGGATTTGAAATGAAATGGGAACTATATTTCCCA
The DNA here is from genome assembly GCA_034641835.2 of Pinus albicaulis. Taxonomy (NCBI): domain Eukaryota; kingdom Viridiplantae; phylum Streptophyta; class Pinopsida; order Pinales; family Pinaceae; genus Pinus; species Pinus albicaulis. The sequence goes on along the minus strand of CM076584.1, from coordinate 1,281,436,119 downwards.
TATGGATCCTCCATCTCCAAGCTATGAGCCATGCAAAATGAGCCACCTTCCAACTAGGAAACTCCTGGAAGCTGTCATCCACCTTTGACTCTGGAAAAGTAGGTGGGGTGAAAATATGCACATGGTAGACTATGTAGCCTACCCAATGCTATCCCTCTCTCCACTTATGATAAGTGTAGAGTGTTGGATGTCCATGGGCTGTAATAAGTTTTCCCTCAAGTGGAAAAATAAGGACTAGACCTCCAAATATCTATCCCCCAATGCTGCAAATCAAGCTGGCCCAAGTATCTCCATATATGATGAGTTGGAAGTCATCATCATATGGTATTTCCTCCATCATATGGCTCACCTCATAAAGAGATAAGTGTGCTATCAAGCTGACCATATCATATTTCATGTTCCCCTTAGAACATGTAGTGCAAATAGTGTGAGGAATTTCTCCGTCAAAGGACACATCCACACAATGTGTCTCTCTCCCAAGCATGCTCCTCATATAGACAAAAACAGTAGAATAATAGGGAGAAAAGATGAGAATCATGCTTGCTGCCATATGCAAAAAATGTGAAGGAAAATGGTCCCTTAGGTGCAACCAACGTAGCTTGACCCTCAATTGCGATAGAGACTAATAAAATGAGTGGTTTCTCAACCACTTTCTTGCTGCTCCAATCTCCTCATAAGTATGGAGGAAGTGAATGATGTAAGGTGTAAAATGAGCATCTCCTCCATGATATCTATCTTCCCCAAGTCCTCTTAGGGATTGTCCATCAATCATGCTCATGGCCTCATCTAAACCATGTGGTCTAGAAAAAAGAAGGCTTCTTCTTGGAGCATCATCCTGCACATATATGGTCAAGGGACATATACATACATCATATAAATGCTCATGTAAAAAAAAATGAATACCCTTACCATACTCTCTGCTCATAAAAATGGAGTGGCTCATGGATGAGTCTCCTCTCATCCTCAAAGTGGAAAGAGGTGGTTGTGCTAATTCCTCCATCTCTATATGATCTATGTATCTACTCATATGCTGATATATCTCCTCCTCAAAGCGCATCCAAAAATACCCCTCCATAATGGGGTGGTATGCTCTCATAGAACAAGTGGGGCTGAAAAGTAAATCCTCATAAGCTGCTTGTAGCAAATTCTCCTTGAGCTTGGGAGCTCTAGGAAAGAAGATCCTACCATGATAAAAGATGACCCCATCTCTAACTGAATACTCCTCCAAGTGCAACTAGCCATCCAAGATCATGCAAGTAAAAATATCCTTGGAATACTCCAACAACAATTGGGAGTTCCAATATGGATCTATCCTCCATAGTGATAGTGTTGATGATCTCTCATGAAGAGCACCTGTCATATGGTCACCATCTACTTTGACATCTCCCATGCCAAAGATACAAGTTGGAAGGCTGCTATCCTTGCCCTGCTGCTTCTGCCACAACGTAGAATCTGAAATGGAAGTGGGTGATACTGATGTTGAGAGAATTCTCTCTCTCTCCTTGAGTCTACCCCAGACTCCCAGCGTTGTATCAAGCTCTCTCCAGGTCTCCAACCTCCTGAAATCAATGATTGGTGCCTCAACTGATGAAGCATCCATCCTCCTCTGCTGATCCAGTGGTCTCCTCAGCAAAATGTCTCCATGCAATGAGACATCATCATCAAGAGATGACTGAATAGATGAATGGAGATAACCCTCCATGCTTCCACTGCACAATCCAATCACCTTATTACACTACTACATTTGGGGGAAATTCCGACACTTGGTTTCGACGATTTTGACCAAATGTCGGAAATTTCCCCAATTTTTTTCAATCCCGCCCGAAATCGTCGCTATACCGACATTTATAGAAAAGTGTCGCAATTCCGACACTTATACAAAGTGTCGCAATTGTGACGTTTGGAGGAAGACGTCGCAATTGCGACAATATGCCCCAAAGAGTCGCTATTGCGACGGCTGCCTCCAAACCTCGCAAGTGTGACACAATCTCTAAGTCTCATAATTGCGACGTTTGGAGGCATCCGTCGCAATAGCGACGCTTTTTCCATCGTCGGTATAATGACACCTATATGAACGCTACATAAAAATACGAAACTTATATGCGCGCTACATAAAAATGATTTTATTAAAAATATGAAACTTATATCCGTCGCAATAGCTACATTAACGTCTGATATCACACTCGCATTCACCCTCCTCTCTTGCAGAACAACATTCGCCCTCAGCTCTTGTAGAATAGCATTTTCCCTCGGAATTCGCCCTCAGCTCTTGCAGAACAACATTCGCCCTCAGAATTCGCCCTGAGCTCTTGCAGAACAACATTCTCCCTCAGCATTCGCCCTGAGCTCTTGCAGAACAGCATTCGCCCTCAGCTCTTGCAGAACAACATTCTCCCTCAGCATTTGCCCTGAGCTCTTGCAGAACGGAATTCGCCCTGCATTCGCCCTCGGCGTTCGCCCTCAGCTCTTGCAAAATGGTAAGTTCTTATTGCAGGCCCTTCCTCCTATAGTAGGGTTGACTCTATTTGGGTTTTTTTGGTCAATTCCATTGGATTGTGTTAGGCTGTACGGTTCTCTCTAGATGTCAAGAATCAAGATTCAATACCCTCTATTATCTTCATCACCCAATACAAGATTTAAATTTTTCCCAAAGAAACGCTTATTAATTTGGTAGCCATTATTTCTCCCTGCTTTAAAAACCCTACATTTAAATGAAAATAAGCATTGCATTTCAACTACAAAAATATATTAGTGTTCGCCCTCAGCATTCACCCTCAGCTCTTGCAGAACAACATTTTCCCTTAGCATTCGCCCTCAGCTCTTGCAGAACAACATTCGCCTTCATCATTCGCCCTCAGCTCTTGCAGAACAACATTCTCCCTGAGCTCTTGCAGAACAGAATTCTCCCTCAGCATTCTCCCTGAGCTCTTGTAGAACAACATTCACCCTTAGCATTCTCCCTGAGCTCTTGCAGAACAACATTCGCCCTCAGCGTTCGCCCTCATCTCTTGCAGAACAACATTCACCCTTAGCTCTTGCAAAATGGTAAGTTCTTACTGCAGGCCCTTCCTCCTATAGTAGGGTTGACTCTATTTGGGTTTTTTTGGTCAATTCCATTGGATTGTGTTAGGCTGTAGGGTTCTCTCTAGATGTCAAGAATCAAGATTCAATACCCTCTATTATCTTCATCACCAAATACAAGATTTAAATTTTTCCCAAAGAAACACTTATTAATTTGGCAGCCATTATTTCTCCTTGCTTTAAAAACCCTACATTTAAATGAAAACAAGCATTTCATTTCAACTACAAAAATCTATTAGTGTTCAAATGTACATGTGTGCATCACTTGTGTAGGGTATTCCTTTTCCACTTTCACATTATCTAAGAATGTGTGTAGTATAGTTCATATTTTTTGTGATTTAGATTATCTTGAAAAAGGAAAGGTAAATTATTTCCCATGGAAAAAGAAGGCTTTCCCTTTTTACTACTGGAAATGGTACAACAAAGTTCCATTTCTACCCGAAACTCCTATGAAACAGGAACCAAATAAAGGCCATGTCCTCAATGGACATCATTTGGTTTTGAAAATGGCCATTGCACCGTGTTGTTTCTTATATTACATCACGATAGTTTCTTAGGTCATTTCTTGTTTCTTGAGATGAAAAACAACCAAAGAAATCGTGAAGATCCTTTCAAGAAATAAATGACCATTTCTCAATCGTATCTCAACTATTTTTTATTTTATTCAGTGGTTTCTTACTTTGAGAGAAATTTGACACTTATATAAGGAATATAACATAAAAACACAAAATGGGAAGGAATTGATGAGGTATATGTCCTTTAGTTGTTGTCAATTAAGAATTGATAATACACGATGCATGTTCTATACTAAAAACTAGATTCCTTCCTAGAGTTAGGACATAGAGTATTGAATCAAAGTTGTAGTTTCTAACTTCTTGTATTGGTTCATCAATCTTGAAATTCAAACATTGCATGTCTTCATTGCTTCATGTTTGAATAATTTTCATCATATCGTACAATAGGAAATTAGGAATTATGATTATTATTACTTTATGGATCTGTTAAGTTAATTTTAAGTTTGCATGGTTTAGTGTGAAATTATTCTAGTGTGCCCCTAGGCCTAGGTGAAGGAATGCCAAGGACTGAGAACCCTAGTTTTTAAATGGTATTGTTTCTTATACCCCAAAACCCCTCAACATCACTTCTTATTAGTTCTTAACAATAGTGTTGTAAACAATTTGAGAATTGATATAGAAAAATCTCGCACTTCTCAAGATAAATTCCTAAAGCTAAAGTGTGATACCATGTGTAATTCAATAGCCCCATTGTCACCTCACCAACCTCTTTTCACTTCGGGCTAGCTCTCCTCCAACTAAAGGGGGGTTCTCCCTAGTAGATGTTAGGGATCTAATGGCCCAACCAAACCAAGTCAAGAGCCCCCTAACTCTCCATGTTTACTACTATAAATCAAAATATTGAACAATAGGGTCAGACATGCATCCTGAAGATAAAATTGCCAGGGTATTTTTGGGTAATTTCAAAGGGAAAGTCCCCAAACACATATAATCAAGGAATTATAACGTGATTTAAAAAATTAAATATCAGCAAAATCGTTTAAAGGATATTGAAAGGAAAAAGGTGATGGAAGATAGAAAATGCCTTACTTAAATGCTCTAAGGATTTTTCAATAGTTTCTCCAAAAGCTTCAATTCAAGGCCCTTCAAGATCGTCTCCAACAATGCTATACCATCAGCTTCAACAATGTTGCTCCAAAAATGTCCTCAAGGTCTTCACAACAAGTTTACTAGAAGTTGCTCCAACAATATATTCAATAAGGTCTTCATTGTCAACTCATCTCTTGTTTGGGTGCCTTAATGTGCAATGACATGTTTCCAGGACTGAATTCAATGCAAGGCATATTTGAAACTCTAACTCTGTCTTCCGGTGTCTTATTAGAAATTATTTTAGTTTTCATTTTGTGTTTTCAAGTTAGATATTGTTTTCAAGTTTTTAGATCTATAATTTTATTGCAATGTGGCAGACTGATCAGGGTAGTACAGGAACAACCCCGATACGGGATGATCGCGGAAAGAGGCCATCGGAAGAACATGTAAAGTGCCAACATTTCTCTATCTTTAGGTATTTTAGTTATTTACATAATTGAAATAATATTAATTTTGTTCAAATATGCAGACACCTAGCCATGGTACGCCTGATGATTCCCTCTTTGAGGAAGAGCTTTCTTCATCCCTATCTCCGGTGTTCTTGTTGCAAAAAAATGCACGAGATGCAAGGTCGGAATTTAATACTTTGATAGACGCGCCTCAAACACCTGAAACAGAAGAGAGGATAAAAAAACTTATGAGCCAGCTAGAAAGATATCAGGTAATAATAAAAAGTCAAAAGGATATTTTTTTTGTTCTGCATGAGATGAATTGTGATAGTTTGATTTTTAATTTTTACATTGACTAAACTAACAAAAATTTCTTTTGTATGTAGCGTTTTCTGGCACTTGCTGAACCCGGTGTTGGTGGTAGTGGGACACAAGGGAAAGATATTGCCTAGCAACCCTCTCATACACCTTCTACTCCTTTAGGTTCCAGCCAAGAAACACACCTTGCCCAAGCAGACACCCAACCAACCGCTGAACGTGTTGGCAATGATGAGGATGATATGGCCAACTACATTATTGCATTTCCTGGAGCTACACGTGTCAGCTCCACAGGGACCATTAATGGCACGTTGTTGGTGAATGATGGTGTCCCTATAAAGCACGTACAACTCCCAAGTAAATTTTAATATTTTAACTATTTCATGTACTTTATCTAAAATATATTTATCATGATTTTTATTTTTAAATTAATGATAATATATATATTTTTTTCTGTGTAGGAAACAATGAGTTCTATAGGTTTTTGGATAGCCATGCGTTGGTAATTTTTGGCCCAACCATACGCACAGGGTGGAATTCCCAGAATTCCAACCTGAAAAAATAACTTCTAGATTATCTAGAAGCCCTTTTTGGGGTCGGCACATTTGACAAAACAATAGTGGCTCGGGTAGCTGGAAAATATTTGAAATATTCCAGGGACACCTATAGGACGCAATTGCAATTTAACCCTAGATACGAGCGTCCTCTCACAGTTCCAAAGAGTGAGTGGAGAGCACTCATCCATGACGGAAAAGAGAAAGGGGCGAAGAAAGAAGGAAAAATGCCAACTGGACCCGCAAGGTAAATTACAACTTTAATTCAATAGCTTTAATTTTCTCTATGACTAAAATAAAAGTGTGCTACGTCATATCTAACTTCAATATTTTGATGCTAGGTTGCTTGACACCTCAAAGGCAACGAAAGCTAGGATTGAAAAAAAGGGCCATCACAAGCTAGGCCAGGGCGGCTACTTGAAATTAGCCGCAAGAATTGTAATTGAGTAGCTAAACATCTTACAATTAATTGTATCGCCTTCCAACGTTTTTGTAATCCTATAAAATATGATTAAAAATACACAATCATATGTAATTTAGGGTGATGACTTCAGAACAGAAACTGCAAAGGAAGATAAAAATATCGCTTTCCATTTCGGCTATCAAGCCGTAGTTGAATGTTGCAGAAGTTTGGGGCAGGTCCCAAGATCCAGAATGCCTGATAAGGTAAAACATTAACCTTTCAATATGTTTGTTTTCGTCCATAAATTTAATGTCTAACAACTTTGTTTAAATCAGGGGAACAGCACTACCGACGAGGCAAATAACCCAGTTTTATAGCCAGATGTAGATGATCCTCACATGCAACCTAATCATTGTAGTGGGGACCAGGCCGACAATGCTACTATCAGTGAGGGCTGTGACGGTAATTAATTTCCACTTATAATTTTTTCTAATTATACCATGATGGTTGTCCTTATAACGTTTTTTGTTTAAATGACAGAGAATGTTTCCCTTGAGGATCTTACCACCAAAGAGGAAGACAGGGCAACAGTCCCAACGACGACAACTGGTGCACCAGGTAAATAATCTCATTGCAATTTTTTTTATTAATATTTTTTTTTTTTCTAAGTTAGAGTAATCTATTAACAGTGAAAAATATAGTACATCTAGCCTAGGCCATAACTGTGCCTACAGAGAGGCAATTTAAGCTGACAGTGACTAGATTTTGGCAGCCCTGCAAGGGGCGCCAACTTGTACAACCCAAGACAGAAAAAATCCCACGCAGGGGATCGAGCTGGTATGTCATGAACTTGAATCTAGGAGCATAGCTATAACACTGGACCATTACAAGACTAGACTACTGAAGGACTGAAACTGGTCGTTAACAAAAATTGGACCAGAGTTGAGAGAAACATTGAAACAGCAAAACACTCCCTCAGAGAGGGCCGAGATAGAACAAAAGAAACAAGAAAGGAGGAACGGATTACTCATCAGGAGCAACCTCCTCGATTCTGCATCCGAAGTCTTCTGGTTCGCTTTGGGCATGGGAGAATTCATCATTGTGGTGGGCAGCAGTGGGAGCTTCAGTGATAGTGGCCTGAACGCTAACTGTTTCATCCGGCAAAGATGCCCTGGAAACCTCAGGCTGACCCCCCGTGTCCTGCTGCATCGAGTCCATATGAGCGTCGTCGACTGGAGCTTGCTCTTCGGGCGGATTCTCTGGCAGAGGCTCCTCCAAGAAGACCACGGATATAGCCACAGTAACGCGTGGTCTGTTGAGAGCACAATCGAACGAGAAGAGGGCCGTGTGCGACTGAGCAGGTAGCGCATTCCCTGAAGGCAAATCTAACCTGCGGCCAGAACGGAGCAAGCGCCCACGGAGGAGGCGAGGGAGGCTGTCAGAATAAGCACAGGTGTCAGACGGGGAAGAAGAAAGGGAAGGAGAATGCCTTCTGGCAGTACGAGAAGATCCCCTCCTGCACCTCATCCTTTGCCTCAGCCTGGGCATTTTAGCCGCTTTAACCGAATTGGAGCTCTGGAGCACCTGAGGGCACGTCACTGGAGGAATGCCCAGAACCACCGTTGTAGACAAATAAGAGCCAGCTACAGAAATGTGAATGCTTTCATCGGGCTGCAGACAACAGGTCAGACGGCTGCGCTTCCCTGTGGTGGTGCGCTCTCTGGCTCTGTCCAGAACAGAGTTACAATGCGAATTCATCGGCTGGGGGACTAGCGGCTCCATGGCTTTTAACGTTCCCTTCCTGCAACACTCCAAACGCCGCATTGAATAACCAGGCTTGCAAATCTTATGCGAGGGGTTGTTGCTGTAGTCGAGGCTGCCTCGAACCTCCCCTGCGATAATGAGAATCACCTTTGTTTGGTCAATTTAGTGTGTCCTAAATTGCTGCATTTAATTGTCAATCCGGGAATCGTAAGCTGATGAAGTGCGGGGCACTATATGTGCAAGATAACCTCTTTCTTAACTTTTTGTCGTTTATGGTCTTTCTAAGGTGAAATGGAAATTCTAAAGTGAAAAACAAGCTTGGTTATAATTGTTCAAGGAAGTGATATCCCCTATAATGATTTACCAATCTCGAAACTTTAAAAGAAAATTGAAATTACAATGACAAAACTTTAAAAAGAAAGTAAAAGTGTACTGCTAAAATGAAAAGTGCTGCTAACCTAATGAATCAAAACAAGAAACTAGTGAACATGAAAACTAAACTATTCTTGCTGCCAACTGAACACAAAAGAAACTACGCTTATGGAAATTCAAAATTGCAATGAAATAAATCTAAATCAGATTACATCAATTCATTTTCTGACCCTTCATCATTAGACCGGCTATGACTTGCGGAAGTAATCATAAACAACTTGTGTAACTGATATTTAATTCGCAGAAAGTAAACTAATACTAAACCATACACACATGATTCAATCCCTCGCCATCAGTCCAGCTGTGGCTTTCGGAGGCAACTGAAGATGTCATATATGATTTAATATATCTAAATTTGCAGAAAAGAAACTAATACTAAACTACACATTTCATCATGCAGCCCCTCACCATCAGTCCAGCTGTGGCTTTCGGAGGTAACTGAAGACGCTAAGAGCAGCTTAATATATCTAATTTTGCAGAAAGGAAACTAATACTAAACTACACATTTCATCATGCGGCCCCTCACCATCAGTCCAGCTGTGGCTTTCGGAGGTAGCTGAAGACACTATGAGTAGCTTAATATGTCTAATTTTAACTACTGAATCAGATAAGCAAAACTGAAGTGTACAAAACAAGACTGAAGTTAAACAAAAGCTGTGGAAAGAAAAATAGCAGCAGAATAATATCAGTTTCATATCATTAGCAAAAATACTATGAAAATGCCCCGGGCTGTCTACCTAAAACCTGCACAAGAAAACTGATCAGTGATTTAATAATCATAAAAACATGAAAGACAAGAATGCAATGGAAATTAATGAACAGAAATGAAGCAACTATGAAATATGGACATGTAATGGGTTATGATACAATGACTGTTTAAAGAAATGAAATGAAAAATATAAACATTAATACACAGAACCTCGGCTGAGCAGGGGCCCTCTACGCAGCTTTGGTAACGATACTCAACACAAATTAAGTTGAAAACAGAGTTTTTCACATTAAAAAGCAAGTCATTACAGACTGGTGGTATTACGGCTCAAGGCAGCGTAATCACCACATAACAGAGTACGCACATCAACTATCAATTAACAATTCAACAACTATCAACTCGGCAACTATCAACTTTAATTCTACGTGCGTATGCAAACGCTCTATATAAAGCAATAAAATGTAACTGTCTCCTGAAGTTTATGATAGTAGCCAGCACGTAGACCACTAAGGCCACGGATATAGGAGTATGGCCATGTTGGAAAACGGATCTATGGAAGGTGGGCGCTTGAATTCAACTCCAGAACTTTGCACAGATGTCAATTAACCTCCGCAAGCTTGGAAACGGTCGTATGGATGTTTATATGCCACGAAACAGAGTCCAGCCGACATAGAACTCCATAGTTGACTTCCACGTGGATGGATTTGACCGCGGCTTTCCTTGACGAATTTACTTGAACCAATAGGACACGAACCATGTCCTTGTCATTCCTAGCCTGCCCATGTGGCTCGTTTCCTTCGTTGACACCTGTAACATTGATTTCCACAAAATAGCTGCGGAAAGTTGCAGCGGCTGCGGAAAGTGACAAGTTTCAGCAGCTGTATGAACAAAATCTAAATCAAATAGAAAACACACAAACATAATTAAAAACCATGTTAGATACCCTTTTGCACATGATATTTGACAATTTTGGAGGTTTAGGTGAGTGAAAGAGATATCAAAAAGTGTATGGAAGAGAGACAAATTCGGGACTCAACATACCCCCACTGTGAAGGTGTTGCATGTCCTCATGCAACCAAAATTTTGACACTCTTTGTTCAATTCATGTGCCTTGATACTTCAGCCAACACATCTAACCCCCTTCTCTTCTTTTTTTGGTACTGCCATCATTCTGGGTTTCTTCATGAGGCACCTGAATTTGATATTCACAAGTGCTCTGCTCAATTTTTGGCATTTCCTTTTTAGCTTCTTATTTTTCTTTTGCCAAATACCCAAATTTAACATAGTATTGTCATGGATAATCTTGTCCAGTTTTCCTTGCTCTTTGAGTGTTTCATTTTCATTTTTGATATGCCGATTCAAAAGCTCAAGCTCAAAAATCTCCTGTTTTAATGACTGAACCAAGTCATCCTGCAATGTATGAGGCTGAATAGAAGAGGTACTTGGGCCTGTGGCTGCCTTCTCCAAGGATTCTATATAGTCATAGACCTCCTGTTGTTTGGGGTCTACTTCCGGTGTCTTTTTCATTGGACTGTCCTCAAAATGCTGCAAGGGAGAATTATGTTCAAAATTTGGCTGAGGAGAACTTTCATCAATATTTTGCTGAGAATAAGATGGAGTACGCTCATTATCTGATTGGGAGTGAAAGGAGTCAGGTTCACTAACTGACTGAAATGGACTATGGTCAGCTGGAGACTGTTCAGATGTCTCTTCACCCAAATCAATGAAATGAGGACCTCTAATTTGTGTTTTTCTCAGTTTTCCCTTAAGCCTGCTGCTTCTCCTCACATGCTGTGGTACACTACCCTTTTGTTCTTGTTTTCCTGTTTTTGCCTTTTTGGATAGAGATGATTGTTTTTGAAGAAAAATTAATCTCTCAGATAGAATTTGGTGATCTTCTTCTTCAGAAGAAGAAGTTTTATGGACAGCCTCAACAATTTCTTTCCCTTTTGATATTATTGGCTTCTTAGTTTTGATTTCCTTCTTCTTCCTTTTTACCAATCTCTCTTCTCTATCATTTTTCTTCATAGTAATAGTAGAAGTATCTTGGATTTCATCTATTGTTCTTTTCCTTCTACTTCTTTTTGCTGTGCTAGCTGCGGGAACTTCCTGTGTAGGAGCAACTTGGGTTTCAACATCCATTTTCTTTCTTCTACTCCTTCTAATTGGATTACCTTCAGGAATTTCCTGAGGTTCTTCAAAGAAGTTTCTTACTAAGAATTGTTCCCATGTATCTTTTCTTTCTTTTAGCTCCTTTTCAATCAAAAATTTTATAAGCCCATGATGATATAAATGAGGCTCTACATCTCCTAGGTGTTTTTGCACAGTGACAGCCATTTTCTTCAAGCTATTGAATAGGAAATAAGGAAGATTGAGAGTTTGGTTTTCAAGGAAATTCATCAATATCCTAGTATGATACATGTACATAGAGCCAAAACGGCCTTCACATGTGATAAATTTCTGAACAATGAGTAATAAAGTGGCCCATTCATCTTTTATTGCATGCACTGGGATTCCTCTTTTGAAAACAGTGATATCCATACCTTGATTTCGGAGGATTGTTCTCCATGCCTCATCACCGATACTTTTGTTTTTGAACCACCGTTCTCCTTCCTGAAGAAGCTCTGTGGCTGCTGTTATTGATGCTTCATTGACTAAAAACTTGAGGTCTCCCACTTCTGCTTCCAAGCCATCAAATGATCTTGCAAACGCTTTGGTAACTTCTCTGTGGTAACCCCTGAATTTCTGAATAAAACGCAGCCATTTAGCTTTTCTCAACATCTCTTTTGCTTGTGGAAATCCCTCTATAAATTTCGGTCCTTCCGGCTCTGCCCTTAATAATTTTCCCATTTTACTTCTCTGAGCTTCACGGCTTGCCTCTGTGAGGGTTTTAAGCGGAAATGGAACGATGGAATACACGAAGTCTAGCACAATACTGTGAGGATGTTATCACAAAACGGAAATGAGCACTATAAACAGAATGAAATAAGACTGTGGGTGGATATACGGGAATGAGTGTGAGCAAAAGGAACGGAATGGAATGAAACAGAGAGTGAGAGTGAGTAGAGTGGGGTTTTGTAAACACGACAGAGAAACGACAAAGAGGTTAACAAAGTATAATGCATTCGGCCGCATTTTGAATTTTTGGTGGCTGTGTCATAAATATGAACACGTTTCAATCAATGATTATGGAGTTATGTGGCTTGTAAGAGTCCTTTGTCAACTCAAATACGTATCATTATCTTCGGTGGGCTATTTGAACATGAGTAAGAGTCGGAATTTCAATAATGAAGCCGTTTGTGAATAAATGCAAGAGGATAACATAGAGATCGTGGAAGGTTACGGACTGTCAATATAATCATTGCGCATTATGGGTCGAGCTCATAGTTTAAAATTACATAAAAATGTGTTTTTTTATACTATTTGAAATAAACTTTATTCATACCTTTGGAATCCTTGCTTTTGCCCTTGGTCTTCAGCTGATTGATCTTCATTAGTGTCTTGAATGTTCCATTGATCCTCTCCTGCATTTTATTTCATGATTTTATGAAAACAACAACTAACTGTACATTCTTTCTGAAAACAGAGTAGTAGTAGCTGCGGAATCTGCTCCTGGCTGCGGAAACTGGAGTCAGCTGCGGAAACAGATGTCAGCTGCGGAAACTGACACAGCTATTACTTGGCTGAAATAGAAATGAACAAATGACAAATGACCAGGTGGAAATGGCCATAAAAAGATTTTTATTGATGGAATGGATGAAATGAAGTAAAATGAAATGTAATGAAATGAAATGAAGTGAAATGAAATGGAGTGGGTGGTGAGATGAAATAATAATAAAAAACAGATTTTTTTTTTTTTTTTTTTTTTGGAAAATATAGAGTGTCAGGTGTCCCTGATTTTCACCCCATATTTTCTGTATAAGACTGCCAATCAATGATTGGTTTTTAGGCTTATACCATTTTTTTTTCTTCTTCTTTTTTTTTTTTTTTCTTTTTTTTTTTAACTTGAAAAACAAAAACTAGCTTGGTAGAGAAGAAGGATTCTTCTGTACCAGCCTGATTGCAGAACTTTCTTGAAACAACTTGACAAAATCCTCTTTAGAGAGTGGCTTATGATAAAATTTCAATCTATGGCCATTCACTAAAAGAGGAGTTTGAAACTCATCAATGGTCTTGATTCTTACAACTCCATTGTTAAAGATCTTGTCAATCTCATATGGCCCAAGCCAATGAGTCTGAAATTTCCCTTGAAAGTCTTTAAACTTGGAGTCAAATAACAATGCCCAATATCCTTCTTGAAACTTCTTCTCTTTGATATATTTGTCATGCCACTTAGTTCTTTGATATTGAACTAGATCGGTTCTTAGAATTGCTTCTTGTCTGATCTCATCTAGCTCATTCAATTGCTCCATTCTATGCTTTTGAGCTTCTGATAAGTCCATTCCCAACTGAACTGCTATCTTGAAGGTCTTGACTTGGAACTCAATAGGGAACAAGACTTCTTTCCCATAAACAAGTTCATAGGGAGAATGTCATGTTGTATTCCTCCATGTAGTTCTGTAGGCCCACAAGGCTTCTGGAAGCCTTTCTGCCCAATCTCTTCTATGTAGATGAACAGTTTTGGTAATGATACTTTCAAGAACTTTGTTTGTGGACTCCACTTGACCATTTGCTTGTGGATGGTAAGGAGTAGATTTTCTGTGCTTGATTTTGTATTCTTCCATCAACTTCTCCACCAAATTTGATGTGAATTGGTTCCCCTGATCTGTTACAATTTCTCTTGGAACACCAAAGCGAGTAAAAATATCCTCATAAAGAAAATGAACAACTGAATTTTCAGTAGCAGATACTAATGCTTTAGCTTCTACCCATTTAGTAACATAATCAGTGCAAACCAATATATACTTCTTTTGTTTCGATGGTGGATTAATTGGTCCAATGAAATCTAAAGCCCATTTTTCAAAGGGTTCAATGAGTACCTGTGTTTGCAGTGGCATTTCATTTGAAAGGGTAGGTTTCCCTACTCTTTGGCAGCTATCACACCTTTTGACATATTGTTTTTCATCTTTGAAGAGAGAAGGCCAATAATATCCCAAGGAAAGGATTTTATAGGCCGTCCTTTTGTCCGCAAAGTGTCCTCCGCATGGTTCATCATGACATGCCTTAAGAATATCAGGCATTTCATCTTCCCTGACACATCTTCTGATCACAAGATCTGGCCCTGTTTTAAACAATTCGTTATAAATCCATGAATATCTTGAACTCTCCTGAATAATTTTTCGTTTTTCTCTTGGAAATAAATGTGAAGGTAGTTTCCCTGTAACCAAATAGTTAGCAATATCTGCATACCAAGGGGTCTTAATAGTTACTGCAAACAAATATTCATCAGGAAACTTATCTTCTACAGGAGAATCTTCTTTAGTATTTTGAATTCTAGACAAGAAATCAGCTACTGTATTCTGTTTTCCTGGTCTATCCAACACAGTAATATTGAATTCTTGCAAAAGTAAAATCCATCTTGTCACTCTGCCATTAGTAACAGGTTTGTTCATTAAATATCTAATTGCAGAATGGTGAGTATGAATAAAAGTTTCATAGCCTGTTATGTAATGTCTAAACTTATTAATTGCATGAACAACAGCTAAGAACTCTTTTTCAGTCACAGTATAGTTCAACTCTGTGGGAGTCAAATTTTTACTGGTGTAATAAATGGCATAAAGAATTAAATCTTTTTGACCCAACACAGCTCCAAGAGCTGTATCTGAAGCATCTGTAGAAATATGGAAAGGAAGTTTCCAATTTGGTCCTCTCAAGATAGGTGCTTCGGATATTCTTGTTTTCAAAGTTTCAAAAGCTGATTGACAATCAGGATCCCATTTAAATTCACAGTCTTTTGTAAGCAATTTGAAGAGTGGAGATGCTATTTTAGTGAAGTTTTCTATAAATCTTCTATAGTAACCGGTAAATCCTAGAAAACTTCTAACATCTCTTTGACAATTTGGAATAGGCAACTTGGAGATGACTTCAACTTTTGATCTATCAACCTTAATCCCATCTCCCGAAATATGATGTCCTAAAACAATCCCTTCAGTAAACATCATAAAGCATTTTTCATGGCTTAATGAAAGGTTTGTTTCTTTACATCTTATGAGAACTTTTTTCCAAATTTTCTAATGCCTCTTCAAATGAATTACCATAAACTGTAAAATCATCCATATAAACCTCTACACAATCATGGATTAGATCAGAAAAAATTCCTAGTACTGCTCTTTGGAATGTTGCGGGTGCATTACATAACCCAAAAGGAAGCACTTGGTAGGCAAAAGTTCCCCATGGACAAGTAAATGTGGTCTTATCTTGATCTTCAGGTGCTACCTGAATTTGATTATAGCCACTAAAACCATCAAAAAATGAAAAGTACTTTTTACCTGCTAATGTATCTAATACCTGATCAATAAAAGGCAAAGGAAAGTGATCCTTCAAAGTTGCTTTGTTCAACTCCCTGTAATCAATGCATATTCTCCATTTACCATTCTTTTTAGGTACTATAACCAAAGGAGAAACCCATCGGCTATCTGAAATTGGATAAATGAAGTTTACATTGAGAAGTTTTTGGAGCTCTTCTTTCA
Source organism: Pinus albicaulis (assembly GCA_034641835.2). NCBI lineage: Eukaryota > Viridiplantae > Streptophyta > Pinopsida > Pinales > Pinaceae > Pinus > Pinus albicaulis. The sequence goes on along the minus strand of CM076584.1, from coordinate 1,281,420,176 downwards.
CTATCTCCCTAAGATTTGGATCCATCCTTCTTTGAGGTTGTCTGATTGGTCTACTGTTTTCCTCAATATAGATATGATGGATGCAAGTCTTAGGATCAATACCCTTCATGTCAGTATACTCCCATGCAAATGCGGTAGAATGTTTTTGCAAGATTCTGGTTAGTTCTTCTTGTTGTGACTTCTCCAGATGTTTGTTGATATTCAATGTCTTTTCTGGAAAAATCTCAAAAGCAGAATTACCAAATTCTTCCATAGAGTAAAGAGACATTTGTCTTGATGATAAATATTCTATGTCAGATTCCAACTGAAATTGTGTGGGGTCATATTCTGAAATTATCTCAAAATTTTCTAATGTGTTCAGAATTTGACTATCCTCACTAATCTCAGAAATGGTAAAGACGGGTTGTATAGTGTTCTCATCATCGACCCATTCATTGTCTCCTATTTCTGTAATTGCTCTTGCGGGAGGATACAAATTGAATTTCTTTGTCGAATTACCATTAGAAATGTACATGTCTCCGGATCTACAACTAATAAAAGCATCAGCTGTGGCCAGCCAAGGTCTTCCTAAGATAATTGGATGTCCTCCTAGATTACTTTTGGGAGTCAAAATCATAAAGTCTATTGGATATTCCCAAGAATCTAAGGAGACTGAAATATCTTCTAATACACCATCTGGTTTAATAACCGATCGATCTGCAAGTTGCAATAAAGTAGGTGTAAAAAGAAGGTTAGGAAGTTTTAACTGTTCCATAGTCTGTCTACTCATAATGTTGATAGCAGCCCCTAAGTCAATCAATATGTTTGGAATTTCTATCCCATTTATATGTGTCTTGACAATTGGACTTCCTGGATCTACATATTTCTGCATGGCAATTTTTCCCATCATAATGTCTGCAATCTTTCCTACCAGGTGGATTCTTCTTGTGTCCTTTAGCTTTCTTCCTGGTCTTTTGAAACTCAACTCCTTTATGGGTTTTGCTAGAATAGGAATTTCTCGAATGGCTTGTAGCAATGGAATCTTGATACAAACATTCTTCAATTCATCTAGAAAGTCATAGTTAGGCAACAAGATTTGTTTTTCCACCCCCTTATCAATTTGTAATCTTTCCGGAAAAGGAGGTGTAGATGAAGATACAGGTTGCTCAACTATAGGAGTTGTGGATGCTAGCTTTTCTTTTTCTTTTTGAATTTTTGAATTTTGAAGAGATTATTCCTCAGAACCCTTATTGACTTGAAGAGAGTCCTCCTCAGAGGTATCTTGCTCTTGAATGTATATAGAAGGTTTTTCTAAAACTCTACCAGATCTGAGTTGTACATCGTTGAGAGGAACAATCATATAGGTAGGAAATTGTTGTCCTTCTACCATATAAGTATTTTGAGGATTCTTATTGTTAGGATTTGGCAATGGCTGAGCTGGAAGTTGATTTTTCTTCTGTTGGTATGGGAGCATGAGTTGAGGATTTATATTTTGTTGAGAAGGTTGTTGTTGTGGAAATGGCAATGAAAGTTGTTGTGGATTTTGGTTTGGAAATTGTAGAGCTTGCTGATTTTGAAAAGATGGAGGATATTGATAAAATTGAGCAAATCTCCCATAAGGATTTTGCATCCCTTGTACCCATGGCTGATATGAGTTTTGATGTTGGAGCCAAGGTTGTTGCCAAGGATTCCAATTTGGTGGGGTTTGAAGATTCATAGGGTTATTAAACCCTTGAGATTGTTGTCCCTGCCAAGGTCTCCTTGCGACAAAACAGAGAGATTCTACTGAATTTGGATCTTCTTGAAAAACAGCTTTGAGTCCGGGGATTGAAGGACAATCCTTGATCTCATGATTTTCTGAGCAAATCATACATGTTTCTACAACTTTTGCATCCAAGGGACATTCCCTTAAAGCATGTTTCTTTCTACATTTCGGACAAAAGATGGCTAAAGCATATGTTTCTGCTTTCTGCTTGTTTTGGATTTTAAGGGTGTCTAGTTGTTCACTAAGACCCCCTAAGATATCAGTTTTAAACTCATCAAGCATATTACCAATCTCTGCCCTACTTAATGATCCAGTTGCAGATTTGTTAGCCCTAATAAGAGAAGAATCCCTAGGCCCTTTTCCAGTTTTAGATCTTCCCCTTGAGAATTGGATACATAGTTCTGTTATATCATGAAATGGGAGTTGAGAAATGTCTCCTTTACCCATCATGTTTAAAATTTCTATCCATTCATCTCTAATGGCTTTCAATAGGAGGGCTTTCAAGGTTTCATTATCTAAGTTGCTCATCTTTGCTCTTTTCAAGTTGTATTGAAATATTTCAATTAAGTCTTCCAAATTTTCATCTTCTTTTTGCATCATTTTGAATACCTCATCCTTGTGATTGGTGGGCATACAATAGTCCAAGTATCTATCCAAAAATTTTTGTTTCATATCATTCCAAGTCCTGATAGATTGAGTGGCTAATCCCATGAACCATTTCAAAGCAAATCCCTTCAAAGTTGAAGGAAACAGTTTGAGTTTTTGAGAATCTTCCATATAATCATAAGTTCGGCACACTACTTCAAACTCAAACAGAAATGTTTCAGGATCCTCACTTCGTAATCCATAAAAGTTAGGGAGAACAGATGGTGACATATTTTTCATTGTTGCATGAGTTTCCTCATCAACTATAGGGAATCCAAGAAAATCGTCCCTATTTCTACCGTTATTTCCTTCACCATTGTTATCTTCATTATCTTCTCCTCCTATACCTCCACCTCTATTTATTACTTCCTCTGCCATGATAGTTTCTTTAGAGTCCTTATAGTCCTCTAGTTCTTCTATCAAGGAAGGATGAGAGAAAGTTTCTTTGTTTTCCAAGTAGGCTTTAGTAGGTGGTATAGGAGAATCCTCTAATTCAGTTGTTCTTTGACTTCCAAAAATCTTCAGGCTAGGGGTAGATGGTGGTGAATCTGGTCTATGCCTTGAAGAAGATGGAGTTGTGAAAATCGAACTCTTGGCTTTAGCTATAAACCTTCCCCTAGAATCTCTTGCTCTATGCATGTCATTTTTTAGTTTTTTTTTTTTTAAAAAAAAGTTGGGCTAATAATTCTCTTTCTGATCTTCCAGATCACACTAGGTGCAAGAAGAGAGCATACTTAAGAAATTACTAAACCAATAACTCTCTTTTATGATCCTCCAGATCACACTAGGTGCAAGAGGAGAGCATACTTCAAGAAGTTATCAAGTTTTCCCTTCTTTTATGATTTTATGTGTGTTTTTTTTTAAGAAATTGGCTACCTAGTTACACTTCCCCGGCAACGGCGCCAAAATGTTTGGTCAATTTAGTGTGTCCTAAATTGCTGCATTTAATTGTCAATCCGAGAATCGTAAGCTGATGAAGTGCGGCGCACTATATGTGCAAGATAACCTCTTTCTTAACTTTTTGTCGTTTATGGTCTTTCTAAGGTGAAATGGAAATTCTAAAGTGAAAAACAAGCTTGGTTATAATTGTTCAAGGAAGTGATATCCCCTATAATGATTTACCAATCTCGAAACTTTAAAAGCAAATTGAAATTACAATGACAAAACTTTAAAAAGAAAGTAAAAGTGTACTGCTGAAATGAAAAAGCTGCTAACCTAATGAATCAAAACAAGAAACTAGTGAACATGAAAACTAAACTATTCTTGCTGCCAACTGAACACAAAAGAAACTACGCTTATGGAAATTCAAAATTGCAATGAAATAAATCTAAATCAGATTACATCAATTCATTTTCTGACCCTTCATCATTAGACCCGCTATGACTTGCGGAAGTAATCATAAACAACTTGTGTAACTGATTATTTAATTTGCAGAAAGTAAACTAATACTAAACCATACACACATAATTCAATCCCTCGCCATCAGTCCAGCTGTGGCTTTCGGAGGCAACTGAAGATGTCATACATGATTTAATATATCTAAATTTGCAGAAAAGGAACTAATACTAAACTACACATTTCATCATGCAGCCCTCACCATCAGTCCAGCTGTGGCTTTCGGAGGTAACTGAAGACGCTATGAGCAGCTTAATATATCTAATTTTGCAGAAAGGAAACTAATACTAAACTACACATTTCATCATGCAGCCCCTCACCATCAGTCCAGCTGTGGCTTTCGGAGGTAGCTGAAGACAATATGAGTAGCTTAATATGTCTAATTTTAACTACTGAATCAGATAAACAAAACTGAAATGCACAAAACAAAACTGAAGTTAAACAAAGACTGTGAAAGAAAACTAGCAGCAGAATAATATCAGTTTCATATCATTAGCAAAAATACTATGAAAATGCCCCGGGCTGTCTACCTAAAACCTGCACAAGAAAACTGATCAGTGATTTAACAATCATAAAAACATGAAAGACAAGAATGCAATGGAAATTAATGAACAGAAATGAAGCAACTATGAAATATGAGCATGTAATGGGTTATGATACAATGATTGTTTAAAGAAATGAAATGAAAAATATATACATTAATACACAGAACCTCGGCTGAGCAGGGGCCCTCTACGCAGCTTTGGTAACGATCCTCAACACAAATTAAGTTGAAAACAGAGTTTTTCACATTAAAAGGCAGTTCATTACAGACTGGTAGTATTACGGCTCAAGGCAGCGTAATCATTACATAACAGAGTACACACATCAACTATCAATTAACAATTCAACAGCTATCAACTCAGCAACTATCAACTAACTCTACGTGCGTATGCAAACGCTCTATATAAAGCAATAAACTGTAACTGTCTCCTGAAGTTTATGATAGCAGCCAGCACGTAGACCACTAAGGCCACGGATATAGGAGTATGGCCATGTTGGAAAACGGATCTATGGAAGGTGGGTGCTTGAATTCAACTCCAGAACTTTGCAGAGATGTCAATTAACCTCCGCAAGCTTAGAAACGGCCGTATGGATGTTTATATGCCACGAAACAGAGTCCAGCCGACATAGAACTCCATAGTTGACTTCCCCGTGGATGGCTTTGACCGCGGCTTTCTTTGACGAATTTACTTGAACCAATAGGACACGAACCATGTCCTCGTCATTCCTAGCCTGCCCATGTGGCTCGTTTCCTTCGTAGACACACAGCAACATTGATCGATTTCCACAAAATAGCTGCGGAAAGTTGCAGCAGCTGCGGAAAGTGACAAGTTTCCGCAGCTGTATGAACAAAATCTAAATCAAATAGAAAACACACAAACATAATTAAAAACCATGTTAGATACCCTTTTGCACATGATATTGACAATTTTGGAGGTTTAGGTGAGTGAAAAAGATATGGAAAAGTGTATGAAAAAGAGGCAAATTCGGGACTCAACAACCTTCATACCCAACTCCATTAAAAGCATGCGATTGTGAATTTTATCTGCGGCAAGTGGGAATCACGTGTACCTGCAGGGATGGCATGTGGCCTCCCGTCCGACTACTCCTGTCCTCTCACGCTCATTAACATCATTAACACCCACATCCGGGGATTTTTTTTATTAATATTACCGAAATAGTTCAATGATATTTAAAAACTAAAAATTAAAATTTAATATTATCTGTTTTTGTAGGCGATGCCTCGTCACTGGATGAGACCAAACATCGTGACTACGCAACTAGGTCAGCGGCGACAACTGGTGCACTACGTAAATAATCTCATTGCAATTTTTTTTATTAATATTACCGAACTAGTTCAATGATATTTAAAAACTGACAATTAAAATTTAATATTATATGTTTTTGTAGGCGATGCCCTATCACTGGATGAGACCTGTATACGGACGACGCAATCAGCTTGGCCGCGACAACCGGTGCAATCTCGTAAATAATCTCATTGCAATTTTTTTTATTAATATTACCGAACTAGTTCAATGATATTTAAAAAACCGAGCCGACAATTAAAATTTATTATTATCTCGTTTTTTGTAGCGATGCCCCATCACCTGATCTCCAACAAGTATGGCTCAGTGACAAAAAATTTGCAGGTCAGAGAAAAAATTATGTTTAAAGGAAGGTCACCTGCACGTGAAACTTCACTACGGTGGATCTTTCCTTGTCCACTTATATTAGATTTTAATGTGTTATTTAATTTTTCATGGAGGGTTGTTTTGGCATATGGTCTGGCATTCAATTGCACACTTACTGAAAGCATTGTCAATTTGTCTTGCAGGCGGTGTGAACAAACTTGTTGATCTTGTTGGAGTCACCCTTGGGGCGAGGGGCAAAATGTTGTCTTGGAGAGCAAGCATGGTTCTCTGAAAATAGTTAATGATGGTGTGACAATAGCTAAGGAGGTAATATGTAGATGTGTGCTCTGGTTTTCTTTTTAACGTTGTATTAGTTCCCCCTCTTAAATGTCTTAGATTTGGTAGGCATAATTTGAAAACTCAAAGGTGAAAGGAAACATATTTGTTACCCAGTGGTCTACTTGGCCTATGGACTAGCCACAATAGAGTAATGCATAAAGATTTTCACAACAATAAAAGGAAAGGGTTATGGCTGAGTCAAATTTTATTGTTATTGACAGTGTAATGAAATGTATCTCAATGCTATGGTTTTGGCCTTTTTATTGGTTGAATTAGAGGACCCAATTGAAAATATTGGGGCCAAGTTGGTAAGGCAAGCTGCGACAAAGACAAATGATTTAGCTGGGGATGGAACCACAACATCTGTTGTTCTTGCACATGTTGGAATATTGAAAAATTCCAGAACAATGAATGGAGAATAAATCTCCCTTCCTCTAACACAGAGAAAATAAAAATTTCTTTGACAGGAGACAGAGTTTCAATACTTTGAAAACAAAATTCTATTCCCTTTAATAACTCAAAAACAAAATATTACACTTCTTCCTCACTGAGAGGGATTACAAAATTATGACTGCTACAAAACGCAGTGCATAAAAACAACTCACTGTCTGTTCAAAACAAACATACTCTGTCTCTAAAACACTCTGCTATGTTTTTCACTTTCGCACTGCTGTGCATACACACTTAAAAAGTTACACTCAGTCTTTCACTTTTTACACACTGTTGTGTAATAAAAATTTTACGTACTTTCTATAAAAAAAACTACCAATTTTTTTTTTCCTTTTTATTTTGATATGTCGTAACATATAAAACATATTATAATAAACCCTCTTTAAAAAAAAAAAAATTAAAACTAAATTCTATGGCCCACCTTTCATTTCTCATATGATATATATATAATATATGTTTAAAACATATGTATATATTAAAGAATACATAAAATTAAACTATCAAAACATTAAAAAACCCCTTCCGTCGAACTTCAAAAGTCTGAATAGATTGAATTTCAAACCAAATTCACGTTCCAAAATGGGATGCTGACGTCTGCCTAATTTGTAATGTGAATTCTCAATCCAATGTGCCTTATAAAAAATTCAGGTCCGGTTTTCAGGTTTTTAGATTCCCTTCAATTTCATGCGATCCAATATTAATGCTCCACGTGTCATCCTTTTGAATTTACAAAACTGGGGGGTAAATTTCTGTTTGTTTAATTTCTGGTTAGTGAATTGCGTTAATGCTGGTTGTTGTGTTTAAATACAATCCTGTACAGAAATATGGCTGCGGCCGTCTACAAAAAAAAATTGCAGGAATTTTAAATGTTGAATTAAATTTCTAGATGGCATGCAAGCAACCTCCAAAAAAAAATGTTGCTGCTGCATCTGTCCTTCTGCTGCAGCAGTTGAAGTTAAAATTCAACAGCACAAGGTTTAATAAGTGAGGGTGTAAAGGTAACTTTTTGTCAATAGTACTGGATTAAGATCATCTATTCATTTTTGTAGGGTCTTATGGTGTTTGGTTTTTTAGTTTTGGGTTGGGCTTATTGAGTCTAAGATAGTTTTTGAGTGAAAAAATTGCTATCAAGTATTAAAAAATTTTGGTTGTTTTGTCAAAATTTATGAGCTTGTTAGGAAATACAAAAATGACAATGGTTGTATCTTAAATTTGTGGAAAATAATTTGAAATGAAACCTTTTTGTTTAGGTTGTTGCAGCAGGTGCAAACCCCGTTCAAATAACTAGGGGCATTGACAAGACAATAAAGGCCCTTGTTTCAGAACTCAAAATTTTTTCAAAGGAGGTAAACGCTTGCCTTTTGAGTAGGCTGGTTTTCCTTTTTGCTGATGGTTTGGTGTATCTAATTGAATTAGTTGCCTAAGGTATTTTTGGTTGCAAACTCCTTTTCATTTTTCATACAGTATTGGCCTTGTGGAATATATTTGATTGTGTGGTCTTGTTAGATCTACAACATTTGTAGTTGTTTAGTCTTATGGCCGAGGTGCACTTTTATTATGGAAATAGTTGATGCAATATTGTTATTTAATCCTTACTGTAGGGTAGCATGTTGAGAAGTTTCTTGTGAAACATTTGGTATTCAAAATGACACTTGATCCTATACAACATCATGCAATTGACTTCAAAATTAATATTCAAAGTGTGCTAGACAATTCTTGCAAAATTTCAAATATTTATGTTGTTTTAAACCATTATCTTTTTCATGTATTGGATGCTGAAAATGAGAAAAAGACTTTGGTATGAAACCAACGGTGAATAATTTCCAGCAAAACAACCACTTCCAAGACATGATTTAGAAGTAGAACATATGTACTTATGAAGCATAGAAAGATATCCTTGATGCATTGTCAATGTTTGGCTAGGGTTATTTTTGGAGAAAATAACTCCTTATTCCTAGAATAGTGATCTTCAATACCACTATACCACTTGTGCAATCCTATGAATAATTATTTAGGGCCATAACATTTTTGAGCTAATTCTTTATTCTTCTTTTTCTTGAATGAAGATTGCTTATAATGCTATAATCTAAAATATACCCAATTACCCTCCTCAAATTATCTTTCACTTCAATGTTGTTCCCCTTGTTGTTTTATCATGTTTCATGTCATTTGAAGGTTTTCCATAATAATTTTCAAAGTTTCTTTAGTATTTTCCATATGTGACTCTGTTTCCTATACTTTGGACTTATCTTGCAAAAAGTATGAGATACTAGGAGTTTGATGTCCATAAAGGGCCTTAAATGGGGAAATTTTAGTAGATGTGTGATAGGTAGTATCATATTACCATTCTTCCTTGACGAACCCACTTCATCCATTAATATTTCTTTTCTAAAGAGTAACATTTTAGATAACCTTAAAAACATTTGTTAACTATTTTTGTTTGACCATTTGATTGTGTTTGATATGTAGAACTCATGGTAGCTAGTGTTTCTCCACTCATATTAAATAATTATTTCCAAAAGTTTCTTGTTAATATTAATTTAGGAAAACCATGAAGACTATGAATTTCTTTCACGGACACTTCTGCCACTTGGCTTGTTGTTTATGTACTTTGAGCTCTACAAAAAAAATCTACAAAATTTGTCTATATAAATGACCACAAAAATGTAATACTTACCTTTATATTTCAGTAACCCCGTAATAAAGTCTATTGATATATCTTCTAGTCTTTGAATATGTATGTGGAATGGTTGAAGTAACCCTAGAGATTTTACTATCTCTCTTTTATTTATTATGCAAACCTGACCTTCTCTTACAAAATTTTGAATATATTTCTTCATTCCTTCCAAAAATATATTTTTTGATCCTTTGAGATGTTTTAAGGAACCCTGCATCCTACCATCAGAGAGACATGGGACTCGCTTAATATTTGTTTATTCAAATATGATTGCGTGTATAAAAATATTCTACATTTGCACCAAAGTATATCTCTCTTTCACTCCCAATGCTCCAGAGAGTTCATCCCATCCTTTATAAATTTTAGTTTTTGTTTAGTACTATTGTAATTTTTCCATTATGGAAAGCTTCTTCTAGCCACATATGAATAGAAAATGTAATTGGATATAAATTTGAGGCCTCCTCTATTTTAGAAAGAGCATCATGTACTAAATTTTCCTTACCCTTTTTGCAGATTATCTCAAAATTAAAACTTTGCGTTTTTTCTCCTCATTTTTGTTAATCTTCTAATGAAAATCATAGCTTCAAAAAATACTTTATGCTATCATGGTATATCTTGACTTTAAAGTACCTCCCAATGATATACTATCCCCATTTTTTATTGCATGTAATATTGTTTCCATTTATTTTTCATACGTAGATTTTACCAAATATTTTCTTTGAATTCCTTGCTTTTAAAAGCCAATGATATCCCTTATTGTGTTAATGTTACATAAATTCCTTGTCCTAGTGCCTCACACTCTACTATGAATGTTTTACCAAAAGTAGGTGCAACCGATGTTGGTATAGAAGACATGGCATCCATTAAAAGAGAGAATGCTAAAGTAGCCTCATCATTCCATATAAATGATATTTTCTTCAAGAGATATGTGAGTGGACTTGAAATGCATGCATAATTCTTAACAAATTATCAATAATATCATGTAAGTCTAAAAAATCTTCTAAGAACCTTGATTTTCTTAGGAATAGATCATTTTGTAATAGCTTGCATCTTTTGAGGCTCCAACTTCACTCCTTCTTTTAAAAAAATATGAACCAAATACTCGAATTCTTATTTCCCAAAAGCACATTTGGATATTTTTACATAAAAATGATTGTTCTCAATAATCTATATAACTTTTCCACATGTTTAGTGTGGTATTCCCATGATTTATTATAAATATGTGTATTATCAAAGAAAACCAACACAAATTTTATAAGATGGGATCAAACTAAATTGTTCTTAAGTCGAGCCCGCCGGACTTCAAACGACGATAAACCATAATTCAAACCAAATTCGCTTTCCAAAATAGCCTGCCGATGTCGGCCAATTTTGTGACGCGAAAACCAATTGAATTCCGCCCTAATATTTTTTGGGTCCGAAGTTGGGCTGGCGTATGGAGGGAGAGTTGTGACATGAATTTCTTATCAAATTCGCCCTAATTTTTTTCGAGTCTAGATTTCCACTGTGCGAGCGGCCCAAACAAATATCCGCTCCAATCAATTTCTGCCATGTGCCCTCAATCAAATGTTGCCCTATTCCCGAATGCGGGTGCATTCGATGGCGTTTAAGGCGATGGGACATGGATGTGGCGATTTCATATCAATCGCATTAAGTTTTAACGCTGTTCAATTAAGTTCCAAGGTTTTCACATCTAATCACATTAAGTTTTAACACTGTTCAAGATCGGACCTCCACTCCTGTTAGTGATTCCACATGCTCCAATATGATCCGGCCTTCGGCTCTCATTAATGATCAGAGATTAATTATGAAGGGCGTCCTTCGATTACATTGCAGTCGGGTTGATAAAATGGCATTTCGCTATGGTTTTTTAGACGAGTCGGTTGCTGGGTTACACTGCCTGCTCACTGTGACGAGAAGGAGAAGTGGCCAGCTGAACTGCTGCTTAGACCTTGTTGTGTTAGGAAAAATACTGAGAGGGGGGGGGGGTGAATCAGTATTTAGGGCATACTCAAAACTTTATACTTTTTCTTCCTTTATAACCCATACGCTACTTTCCTGAAACCAACTCGCGTATATACAGAGATCTTATTATGTATTTAATTCTTTACTTAGATCAATGCATCATTTATTCATCAAATGTTTAGTTAGCAGTAAGCATGTGCAGTAATAACAGAATAAACCATCACACATAAACAGCACACATGAACACCAGGATTTAAGGTGGAAACCCAAGTCGGGAGAAAACCACCGCTGCCGTCGTCTCAGTCTTCAATATTTTATTATAAAGAAAACATCGTACAACCATGTACTGGCGCAGACTCATACCAGCACGCAGACACCCACCTGCAGAAGGCTACAACCTTATCTCGTTTACCAGCCTCTCTTGGAAGGGAGCTACAACCCCCTGCTCTCGTTTACCAGCCTCTCCTGGAAGGGAGCCACTACCCCCTGCTCTCATTTACCACTCGGAAGGGAGCCACTACCCCCCGCACTCGTTTACTAGCTACCACTGGAAGGGAGCGACAAACCCCTCACTGAAGGCTTCGAACTTCAGCACCTCTGCGGACTAGGTTTCATCAATTTTCATACTGGATCCAACAACTTCCATACAACACATCTTGTAGGCCACTTTTCATCATATTTTCAGACTGGAGCCACTCCACACATTTAAGCTCAACATTCATCAAACTGAAACTTATAACCCCATTAATTCATTCATTGAATCATCAACCAATAAACCAACAACTTGATCTTCAATTAACATAATCAGAACCATATTCATCATTCAAACAACCCAGTTCTGTATGAATACATCATTGACAGATAGCAGTAAAACAACAAAACAGATCAAACATTTCATTCCACTTACTTCAGCAAACCCTAGATTCCATACACGCTTTTACTTCACTGAACCTGCGTATGTACGCGCTTTCATGCAGACCAACCCGCGTATACTTTTGTGCATTATTTAGAAAACCCTATCTTCCCATACACTCTTTTCCTTAAGCAGACCCGCGTATACATGCGCTTTTGCTGAATCGAACCTACATATACATCTGTAACTTTTCAGGACTGTGCAGCTCTTCAGATCAGATAAACAACTCAGATTTCATCCTTTACTTCAGAAAGTATTTCGCCTCATCTCATATCTAAGCATTCCATAAACAGATCTAGAAAATACATATACATTTCAGATCTAGAGATCCTTCTTCATCATTTTCTTCATAGGTGCTTCATAGATTCAGATCTATTAATCAAGAACAGAGTTCATCCATGCATATATTCCTTAGAGAGATTTATTCATTCACAACCCTTACTCATGCACCCTTGCACAATGATCTTCTTCTTCTTATATAGATTTAGCCTTTATCAATACCATGAGTCAAAACCACACCACTTCCGATGGTATTCCTGGATGGGATCAAATAGATAATCAAGTGCTCAATACAATGGGTCAATACCATGGTAACACCCCTGGATTTATAAATTTAGAGCGCAAATAGCCATACGCAACTTGGCATGTATTTTTCCGCATGCATACGCTACTTCGCCTTAACAAACCCGCGTATGCCTTGTGACATACCTTGTTCAACTTTATTCTGGCACTTTCTGAGTTCCTTTCTTCTACTACTTCTGAACTGATCTATAGATACATCAGATTTAAATTATTAACAACTTATCAAGTCAGTTTCCATCACGAACAACTTCATTAAGCAGGTTCCATCAAAGTCAACACATTGTATCACATTGCCAATAATCTCCCCTTTAACTCATCAAGAAGGTTGTCATCAACTTTATCAAGTAGGTTGCCATCAAGGAAAACACTCTGCATCATATAGCCAATAATCTTATTTCATCAAGTAGGTTGCCATCAACTTCATCAAGTAGGTTTCCATCAACGACAACTTATGCCAACAATCTCCCCCTTTGGACTTGATGGCAACTATGATGGTGTTTGATCATCACAAAAGATAGATACATTGAATATAACCATTATGCAAACACCATGATGCTCTATCCCTATTCAAACACCATGCTACTCTCCCCCTTTGACATCAAGGGCAAAGGGCGGATCAAAACCAAAACAAGGTTTTTCTCCTCATGTAGAAAGAGGAGCTCTGTAGATCTAATGTGCATTGAAGTTACCATGCTCCCCCTGAGTTCATGCTGAATCTTCAAACATATTTTTTCAATGAAGTACATGACTCTATGACCTTTTCTATCACCAAGGACCCATACTTACATCAATGATCCAACCAAGTGGATTTACATAGTTGACTCAAGTACCCAACCAAGTGGGTTTACATATTTTGACTCAACTACCCAACCAAGTAGGTTTAAAAATTTGAACAAGTCCTTACATGACTGAATATTACAATTTTACATCATAGGTCTCAACAAGACCTTTTCATCAAATTACAGATATGATTTTTTATAATCAAGATCAAGGAATCTCAATCATGAGATCAAATCACAGCGAATCAAGAGAATGCCAACAATGCATCCTTTCCACATGACCAATGCTCCCCCTTAGCTTGTGCATCCTGAACACTTTCAACAGCAAATCATCAAGGCATCTTCATCAACAATATTAGAGAATGAAACAGAATTATGAAAACTGGAACACCACCAGAGATACCAAACAGTACAGCAGCTGTGCTGAAAGAATGCTGACCCAGAATAATTTTTTCAGCAAATACCCATACGCGGTTTTCTGTGTATGAACTCACGTATATATGCGACTATCTTTCAGGAAATCCGCGTATCCAACTTAATCTTCTAAAATTTAATCAGATCTGATCCTTTGCATGGGAGAGACTATTCTCAACTTCTGTCTAAGATATTCGAATGCTTCCTTGGAATATATGAGAGAAGAAAGATAGGACAGTGTAGTTGTGTTTTCTAGTTTCATCCAACAGTTGTAGCATAAGCACATTAGTAACCACTCCTTCAGACTTTTTGCAACATGAACATATTCTTCCCAAGGGGAATTATCATACCAGAACAACTTCTTCAATAGACAAGATGTGTCAAGCAATCATCCATGTGGTCTTTTATCACCAAGATCTTCAAGATGTATCATGATGTAACATTATGTCAATAGTCATCAACAACAAACTCTGCATGATCTATCCTTATCTCTGCATCATAAAACTTTCATCTCATCCATGTGTGAAAACAAAAGATATTCTTCAGCAAAAAACAATCACGGCTCATCCATAATCTCATAATAAGAAACCATGTATCATGTCATCATAATTTTGAGCAAGAACTAAGGAATAATCAGATACAATGTCAACAATGCAATAGATGACCGGTGCTCCCCCGAACCCTCCTTTTCTTGAGCCGAATCACTATCTCACCGTTTTCCTTAACAGAAAAGAATACGCTTCGTCTCCAAAGGAACTCTCATGTATGCGGCTTTTGTTCACGAAACCCGCGTATGGAAAGTGAAACAATGAAAATTTCCACAAACTTTCATCCCTCGAATTTGTACCACCTGTACTGTATTCTTCACATCGATGCCTCCGTCGAAATAAACATAACCGTAATTGGTCAAACCAACCATGGGAATCATCATACATTAAGCCCCCCCCCCGTGATATATACACATGACATTACCAATCCCTATAATGTATCTCACATCACCCCTGCAGTATTTATGAGAAGTAAGCTTTAGAAGCAGAAGACTGTAGTAGGATTATTATCCCCTACATTTTTGACCGGTCCTCCTTCCTTTTCCAACTTTGCTTGAAATTTCTTATTGTGTGCTGGAAATTATCCAATTTCTTAGATCTATTCATCCTGCACTCTTTTTCTACATGTCTATACTTGTTACAAGCATAACATCTTGTGTGACCAGAAAAGTAAGCATAGGGGTCATAATGTGTTTTTCTATTCTTTCTTCTATTGCAATCAGCTGCTTTATGACCAAACTTACGCATGAAAAACAATATCCTTTAAAGAAACTAGAGCACTTTCTCCTGTAGAATTCGTTTGTTTGTAATCGAAATGATCCGTTTCTCGCAATTGGCCGCAACATGCCCATAATTATGACATTTAAAGCATTCAACATTATTGACCAAAGGAGGGAATGATTTCTTTTGAGAGTTCATGATTGTCGGTTGACCTTTTGCTTCTTCCAAAACTTCAGGCTTTGCATTGATATCCTTTGAATCTTTAGTACTTCCTTGTGAAATAGATTCTCCTTTAACAGTTTCATGAAAACCAAGACCAAATTTAAGAGAAGGAGACCTTTGACTACTAAGAATATTGTCCAGAATCTTAGTACTATCTTGAAACCTCAAGAGTTTATCCTCTTCTTCTAATTTACCTTTTAAAATGTTTACCTCAACCTCTAATATTTGGCATTTCCGCTTCATACTTTCTTCAACCCTTCTTCCTTCTTCTACTTGATCATTCAAATTTAAAATCTCTTCTTTCAACCCATTTTCTTGTTCTTCAAATGTTTGTAGTAGATCTTCATTCTTCTTATTTGATTTTTCCAGATTTGCTTTTAGAGAGATGATTTCTGCTTCAAGTCCTTCTTTTTCAAATCATTGTAGAGGTTCCTCATTCTTCTTATTTGATGTTTCAAGATCTACTTTTAGATAGATGATATCTGCTTCAAGTTTTTTACTTTGATTGGTTGCATAAACGTACAACCTTTGATACTTGTCTATCTGTCCATTTAGTATTTCTATCTTTTCATTCATTCTAGAGATCACATCTTTGTAGATAGATTCCTTCCTTTTAAATTGATACCAATCATTACTTTCATCATTTGCTTCTAGACTTATTTTGTTACTTTCACTATCTTCATTATTGCATGCACAAGAAAGTGGATCACAAGAACAACAATCAATACTTGTTTCCTCTTCTTCATTTTCTGCTGCAAATGTTTTCTGAGGTATATTCTTTCCTTGAGTAGCCATCTTCTTTTGCTTCCTTGCCATGAGCACTTTCAGATCTTGGTCAAAATCTTCTTCATCTTCACTGGACATTTCATTATTATCTTCATTTGTATAATAACTCTTTCCCTTTTCAAGTTGTTTCCCTTTAGCATGATTTTCTTCATACGAACATTTAGCAACATAATGACCAATTCTTCCACAATTAAAACACTTGAAGGGAAGCTTACCTCTGAATCTTCTAGTACCTAGTTGGAGTCTTCTCACAAAATTTGCTTCTTCTTCTTCTGATATATAACTTGATTCCTTGAAAACTTCCTTTTCTTTTCCTTTTTCACATGCCTTAATGACAACCTCTCTATTTTGAAAGGTACCTTCTTTTCTAATTTCAAAAGCAGTTAGAATACCATGTAGTTGAACTATAATAATATTTTGCAGATCTTTCCTTTCTTCAATAGCAGATAATTTTGACTCAAATTTTGAAGTCAAAGATCTTAAGAATTTTTCCACCAAAGTAGTATCAGTTATGATTTCACCCAAACTTCTCATATGATTTACAATATGATACAAACGTAAAAAAAAAATGGCAATACTCTCATCACTATGCATCCTTAAACTTCCATATTCAATTCTAAGAGTTTGGAGTTTTGCACTTTTTACCTTTGTATCTCCTTCATAGCTTGGGATGATTTTGTCACATATTTCTTTTGCTGAATTTAGCTGCATCACTTTAGCAAATTATGGTTCAGACATGCTTCGTAATAAAACATTGACTACTTTGGCATTGATCTCATATTTCTTCCTTTCTGCTGCATCAGTAGGAATACTTGCTGGATATTGATAATCTTCTTCCACGATTGCCCATACTTTTGCACCAAGACTTTGCAGATATGCTTTTGTTCGTATCTTCCAGAATAACATATTACTTCCATTGAATAGAGGTGGCCTTAGAGAGAGTACTCCTTAACAACTTCCCATTGCGACGGATCTCCTTCAAGCGATCAAGCTTCTGCAGAAGGACCTGCTCTGATACCAATTGTTGGGAAAAATACTGAGAGGGGGGGGGGGGGGTGAATCAGTATTTAGGGCATACTCAAAACTTTATACTTTTTCTTCCTTTAAAACCCATACGCTACTTTCTTGAAACCAACTCGTGTATACACATAGATATCCTTTATACAACTTGCGTATATACAGAGATCTTATTATGTATTTAATTTTTTACTTAGATCAATGCATCATTTATTCATCAGATGTTTAGTTAGCAGTAAGAATGTGCAGTAATAACAAAATAAACCATCACACATAAACAACACACATGAACACTAGGATTTAAGGTGGAAACCCAAGTCGGGAGAAAACCACCACTGCCGTCGTCTTAGTCTTCAATATTTTATTATAAAGAAAACATCGTACAACCATGTACTAGCGCAGACTCATACCAGCACGCAGGCACCCACCTGCAGAAGGTTACAACCTTATCTCGTTTACCAGCCTCTCCTGGAAGGGAGCTACAACCCCTTGCTCTCGTTTACCAGCCTCTCCTGAAAAGGAGCCACTACCCCCTGCTCTCGTTTACCAGCCTCTCTTGGAAGGGAGCCACTACCCCCTGCACTTGTTTACCAACTACCACTGGAAGGGAGCTACAACCCCCTCACTGAAGGCTTCGACCTTCAGCACCTCTGCGGACCACGTTTCATCAATTTTCATACTAGATCCAAAAGCTTCCATACAACATAACTTGTAGGCCACTTTTCATCATATTTTCATACTGGACCCACTCCACACATTTAAGCTCAACATTCATCAAACTGAAACTTATAACCCCATCAATTCATTCATTGAATCATCAACCAATCAACCAACAACTTAACATAATCAGCAGCACATTCATCATTCAAACAACCCAGTTCTGTATGAATACATCATTGACAGATAACAGTAAAACAAAAAACCATATCAGATATTTCATTCCACTTACTTCAACGAACCCTAGATTCCATACGCGCTTTAACTTCACTGAACCTGCGTATGTACGCGCTTTCATGAAGACCAACACGCGTATACTTCTGTGCATTCTTCAGAAAACCCTGTCTGCCCATACGCACTTTTCTTTAAGCATACCCGCGTATACACGCGATTTTACTAAAGAGAACCTACGTATACATCTGTAACTTTTCAGGACTGTTCAGTTCTTCAGATCAGATAAACAACTCAGATTTCATCCTTTACTTCAGAAAGTATTTCGCCTCATCTCAGATCTAAACATTCCATAAACAGATCTAGAAAATACATATACATTTTAGATCTAGAGATCCCTCTTCATCATTTTCTTCATTGGTGCATCATAGATTCAGATCTATTAATCAAGAATAGAGTTCATCCATGCAGATATTCCTTAGAAATATTTATTCATTCAAAACCCTTACTCATGCACCTCTTGCACAATGATCTTCTTCTCCTTATATAGGTTTAGCCTTTATCAATACCACGAGCCAAAACCACACCACTTCCAATGGTATTCCTGGACGGGATCAAATAGATAATCAAGCGCTCAATACAATGGGTCAATACCATGGTAACACCCCTTGGTATTCTAAATTTGGAGCACAAAAGGGCATACCCGACTTAGCACGTACTTTTCCGCGTGCATACGCTACTTTTCCTTAACAAACCCGCGTATGCTTTGTGACACATCATATTTATCATTTTTATGGCACTTACTGGAATTCCTTTCTTCTGTTACTTCTGAGCTGATCTGTAGATACATCATCCTTCCTTTTAACACATATATAAATCATCATTAACTCATAGGTTTCTTATCATAGGCAACTCATCAAGTAGGTTTCCATTAAGAACAACTTCATCAAGCAGGTTCCATCAAAGTCAATACATTGTATCACATTGCCAACAATCTCCCCTTTAACTCATCAAGAAGGTTGTCATCAACTTTGTCAAGTAGGTTGCCATCAAGGACAACACTCTGCATCATATTGCCAACAATCTTATTTCATCAAGTAGGTTGCCATCAACTTCATCAAGTAGGTTTCCATCAAGGAAAACATATGCCAACATGCTGCATATCTACATTTATCTCGGTCTGGTCCTTGTCTGTCTTCCTCTGTTTCTTGGAATTCTGCTTCTCCATCTCCTCTTGTGCCCACTGCTGAGACTGCACCCATGCCTCGCCTGTGTCAAAGGATGTGTTGCCACAGGGGGAGCACTAGAGGTCAACCCCTGTGCACTCCCTCTATCCCCTCAACCGAGTCGAATTTCCAGTCCAGTGATTATCACGCAGGTCGCTATCCAGATACTAGAAGTGGGCGGGGTCGGGTTCTAGGATCTGGCCACCATATGGGCTCCCCTGCTCCTCATTTCCCCACAACTTCACCTTCTCCCACGACGCGCACTACTATTTTTTCCTTTAATTGCTCTCTGAACCGCCCACGAATCACAACTTCAATTACTGTGGTTTTCCGTGAGGAGGCCCAAATGGAAGAACAATGCACCCGTCTGGTGGGTCTGAGCTCAGAAAAAGCCGACCAGCATTCGGGCCTTCAGGAGGGGAGAGGTGGCATGACTGTGGAGGTAGCACCTAGCGATCCTGGACCGTCCGAAGGATGGTGCCGAATCGTCGAGGAGTCAGAGGAGTAGTTTGGTTAATTTGTTTTTCTTGCTTCGCGGCCCACTTAATTGGGCTGCTTTTAGATTATTTTACTGTGCTAGACCTTTGTAATATTTTTGAATTCTGTAAATTAAACATTCAAGACTAGTTTCCTCGTATGAGGGAAGTATTCTTAATTTTTTGATTTTTTGATGACAAATTTTCCATGAGTCTGGGCAATGTTTTTGACTTCGGTGTAATTTTATTCCCACTATTAATAGATTAACTTTACTTAGAAAAAAAAAATGTTGCCCTGTTTCTATTTTAAACCTATTTTTTGAAATACAGAGCCATGTTTATATGGTCTACGTATTATACTCTTTCTTTTTATATCTACAGGAACCTTTTTGCTATGAATAGGGTGGATGCTGTAGCGGGCTACTAATGGAAACAAGCGAGCCTGAACCTTACATCTCGGATGCAACAAATGGTTACCAATTTTGGAATCAAGCGAGCCTGATCTTACAAGTGAGCCTGGGTTTCTGCAGATGGTTTTTATTTCTGGGAACAAGTGAGCCAGAACATACAATCGACCCTGGCTTGATACATATTTTTGCTCTATCATGGATTCTTTTTGTGTGAGGTGTATATCAACAGTACATGTCTTTGCACATTTCCTATATCTGCTTTATGATACTATTTTATGCATTGACAGGTTATCACTCTGCCTTCAAAGCTAGCGATGTTGGTTTATTGATATGGTCTGATGGTATTTTTATATTTTGGACATATCACACTCACATGATTATCATTTTTCTCTGTTCAAGTATTTTGGGTACTTTAATTTGTATTTGGAACAATGGACTTCGGTACTCTATCTGTTGCTTTACTATTCTACATACTGCTATTTCACTTTCTTATAGATGCCTCGGGCATATTTGGATTCTTTCTCAGATTTTTCGATAATCTCCATATGGACCGTTACTGGGTTTTATATCATGTCCCTGTATGTGACATGGGGTATTTTTCTATCATTGTCTGGGGTGGGACTTCCACTTTTCTAGATGGATATTTGGGTTCCAATCTTCAGATGTGAAAATGTAATGACTTCATGGAATGTTTTACTTCATATAATATATTCAAAACATTGTTTTTTCTCTTGTGAAAAAAAAATGATTAATGTTTATCACTCTGCCTTCAAAACTAGCGATGCTGGTCTATGTTGCTGGTTTATTGATATGGTCTCATGGTATTTTTATATTTTGGACATATCACACTCCTCACATGATTAGCGTTTTTCTCTGTTCAAGGATTTTGGGTACTTTAATTTGTATTTGGAACAATGGACATCGGTACTCTATCTGTTGCTTTACTATTATACATACTACTATTTCACTTTCTTATAGATGCCTCGGGCATATTTGGATGCTTTCTCAGATTGTCGATAATCTCCATGTGGAACGTTACTGGGTTTTATATCAAGTCCCTGTATGTGACATGGGGTATTTTTCTATCACTGTCTGGGGTGGGACTTCCACTTTTCTGGATGGATATTTGGGTTCCAATCTTCATATGTGAAAATGTAATGACTTCATGGACTGTTTTACTTCATATAATATATTCAAAACAACTTTTTTTCTCTTGTGAAAAAAAAATTATTAATGTTTATCACTCTGCCTTCAAAACTAGCAATGCTGGTCTATGTTGCTGGTTTATTGATATGGTATGATGGTATTTTTATATTTTGGACATATCACACTCCTCACATGATTAGTGTTTTTCTCTGTTCAAGGATTTTGCGTACTTTAATTTGTATTTGGAACAATGGACGTCGGTACTCTATCTGTTGTTTTACTATTCTACATACTGCTATTTCACTTTCTTATAGATTCCTTGGGCATATTTGGATGCTTTCTCAGATTTGTCGATAATCTCCATGTGGACCATTACTGGGTTTTATATCAAGTCCCTGTATGTGACATGGGGTATTTTTCTATCATTCTCTAGGGTGGGACTTCCACTTTTCTGGATGGATATTTGGGTTCCAATCTTCAGATGTGAAAATGTAATGACTTCATCGACTGTTTTACAAAAAATGATTAATGTTTATCACTCTGCCTTCAAAACTAGCGATGCTGGTCTATGTTGCTGGTTTATTGATATGGTCTGATGGTCTTTTTATATTTTGGACATATCACACTCCTCACATGATTAGCATTTTTCTCTCTTCAAGGATTTTGGGTACTTTAATTTGTATTTGGAACAATGGACGTCGGTACTCTATCTGTTGCTTTACTATTCTACATACTGCTATTTCACTTTCTTATAGATGCCTCGGGCATATTTGGATGCTTTCTCAGATTGCCGATAATCTCCATGTGGACCGTTACTGGGTTTTATATCATGTCCCTGTATGTGACATGGGGTATTTTTCTATCATTGTCTGGGGTGGGACTTCCACTTTTCTGGATGGATATTTTGGTTCCAATCTTCAGATGTGAAAATGTAATGACTTCATGGACTATTTTACTTCATATAATATATTCAAAACAACGTTTTTCCTCTTTTAAAGTTTCATTTTTTTTAAATTGAACCCGCTGTCAGTATACCAACGCCTTGTAAGTGTCGGAATTGCGACAGATTAAAAACGTCGGAAGAGCGACAGTATAAAAACGTCGGGCGAGCGACGTTCAAAACGTCGGACCACATTTCGTCGGAATTGCGACAGTTTACAAACGTCGGAAGAGAGACGCTCAAAACGTCGAACCACATTTTGTTGGAATTGTGACAGTTTACAAATGTCGAAAGAGCGACGTCCAAAACGTCGGACCACATTGCGTTGGAATTGTGACAGTTTACAAACGTCAGAAGAGCGATGTTCAAAACGTCGGACCACATTTCGTGAGAATTGCGACAGTTTACAAACGTCGAAAGAGCGACGTTCAAAACGTCGGACCACATTTTGTCAGAAGTGCGACACTTTTTAAGTACGTCAGAATTGCGACGGTATCGCAAACGACGTTTTGCCCATCCTCGAACTGTCGCTCTTGCGACGACTATGTGTCGGAATAGCGACGAATTGGCCGTCGGAAATTCCATCAAATTTTCTAGTGTTAGGTGCATCAACCTCCATAGATGAATATGGATGTGTACTCCTCATCTCATGATGCTGGGCCTTCTCCCTTCTTCCTCCTTGTGTCTCCATGGTTCCACACCTCCTCAACAATGGCACAGATAGAACATGAGTTGTGCCTTGATCTCCACACATGAGATACTGTGGACTTCCTTGCAAATATGCAAGCATCCCTCTATGTGGAGCAAGAGCTCCTCTTTCCTCTGTATGAGGTACTAGATCAACTCCAGATCTAACAGCGTTGTTGCTCTTAATCTCTACAACATGAATGGGAAATCCTACGATGATTGGATCCCTCTTTGAAAAATAGACCCTCATGCCTCTTTGCTCAAAAGTGTGAGAAGAAAGCTTAACCTCTGGCAAAGTATGGTGCAAGTTTTCAGCCTCCCTCATGGTTCTTTGAAATAGCATCGTGTTTTCATGCAAGGGTTTTGTTTGAGTTTTGTCATTCAACTCCTCCATGAGTGTCTCATGAATCCCTCTATCAAATATTTTCACTAAGGCTTTAGTGAAATTTGCATAAGATGTAAAGTTTACATTTCTTAAAGAAAAGGATTCAAATATCCACCAGGCATAAGCCTTACCTCTCAAATGCAGCGCTGCAATTCTGATGGCTTCATCCTTCGGTATTTGGTGCGGCTGCAAGAAGGTATCTAACTCTTCCACCCAAGCTTTAGTTGAACATGTAGGTGAACCCTGAAATGTAGATAGAATAAATCTATCTTTCTGCTCTTTTTTATTCACCTTCTTCTTGCAAAACTCTGAAAAACTGAGATGATCTCTGAATTTTTGAGTTTGAAACTCATACTCCTTTAGGAAATCACTAAGAGTTTTCCTCCTAGCAACCTCTTCTTCTCTCCCCATATCGATTCCAGCAATCCTGGGCATGTGACTGCATTGTGCATGATGGTGTGTAGCTGCTGGCTCACACTCCTCATATGAAAATCTAGAGTTTTCTTTTGAATCAAACCCTCTAGGAGATTCTCTATACTTTCTCCAGATCTCCTCATATTCTTCATGGATCATATGTATAGATTTAGGAAGAAGATGGGTAAGCTTATCCCATTTTTATTTTTCTTCTCCAAAATATGGAGTCTTTCTTCTGCTTATTTCTTTGTCTCCTTGATGAGAATAGGAAGTGCAGGGCTCTTCCTCTTCTTTCTGCATATCCTCCTTGGGGAGGTTCTCCATGGATCTCAAATATGATGAGATTAAACTCATCCTCTTCAATATTATAATATTCTTGGGCTTAGACTCATAGGCTGAGCCAAAAAACCTGGCTCTGATACCATTGTAATGCTCCAAAAATGGAACAGCTACACTATTGGGAATAATTTGAGTTATTACCAATGTGGAGCTTTAGAAAATTATGAGCTTGGAAATTTATCACAGCTCAATAGATGTATAATAACATTATACCAATAGATGTAAGAACCTCAGCAAGATATTGACCAATATTCTCCTTCCCGGGTAGGGAAATGCAGCAATACTGGGCATAAAATAGCTGTCTTCAGCAAATAATGCTATATAATTTGGGAATGGGACTTGGATCCCTTAGAAGACATGATATACAACTTATATTCATAATTATAGATGAAATAAATGATTCTATATCATATAAACAGATCTCCCTGAATGTATGCAGCTAAAATAAGCCAAAACCCCATAGTCTAGCTCATGTAGCAACTATTGAAACAAGGAATGCGTTATTATAATGAGGGTTTCTGAAAAAAATGATGGAATAACTCTGATATTATATTTATATTAACCAAACAACATAGAAATGGAGGTTTACCCTCTTATACAACAAAACAAGATAATCGACAAAGGATTCCGGCAAAATACATGAAAAACAATAGCACTGCAGAAATAACACAGTTACTGCCTCTCTGTACTATACATGTCTAACTATAAAATGAAATAGATGAATACTACAGAAATATGGCCAATGGCCTCTCTAACAAAACTCCTGGAGGGAAATGAGCACCCCCTCCTCAAAGATTTGCATTAAATCAAAGGGTGCAGCTGCTGCTGCATAAAGGACGTAATTTTCTGAAGGATACTGTGCTATGGCTGAATGTGGATGAATGGACCCAAGAAAAATACTAAAATGAAGCTCAAATCCTTCTCTATTGATCCCTTAAGCAAGCAGATCCAAAGAGAGGATGGAATTCCCGCACGGGAATTCTTTGCACTAAGCAGTGCAGCAACTCTGGCTAAACAGCTGAAGTATGCAATTGGTCTCTAGACCAAGAAATATGAATACATGAATGATCTCCCTTTGATGCTATGCCTTCCTTTTATCTTTTGTGAGCCTCCTCACCCCGGACCCCACACAATGTTGAGGTGACTTCTTCATGAAGCTTCCTCTTTCAAAACTGCGCTGCCCTAGCTTGCTTCCCTCCTTTTGTGGCTGCATTGTTGACTTGGTCAACTGATCCACCTCTAATGCCTCTTTTCACACTATGGATCTTCAATCTAGTTTACATATGTGTCTTAGGCTGATCCTTGTTCACATTGAACCGGTTTGCTTAGGTGATCTCTTCCTCCTCAAGAATGCATGTTGACTTAGTCAAACTTGACTATGTCCTTATCTATTTTTCCCATGTTCACACTTGTAAGTGTAAAGTTCAGCTCCTGAAGTGATCCCCTTCCTTCTGAAGGTGGAAATTATTCATATTTTTATTGTTCATGGGCTCCCTTACCCATTTATTCCTCTCCTAGGTGAAAGTAGCAAAATCTAATGTTCCAAATTGCTATGTGAAAATTGGGGAACATTACACAACATATGATGTATTTGATGAAAAAGTGTATAATGTAAAAGGATTAAGAAAATTGGGGGTAGTCAGGAATGGAGCATTGCCAATTTATTTTTTAATCAAATCAAATGCTTATGTTTCATTATGTCTCCATTTAAAGACATAATTTTTCTTAATCATGTTCTATAAAGGTAAAACAATTTGTGAAAATTCAGGGACAAAACTTTTAACAAAATTAATTTTCCTAAGAAATGACTACATAGTTTTCTTGTTATGAGGGAAAGGAATTTGCTTGATCTCTTCAATTATTTCAAGATCAATATAGATACCAATTTTTGACACAATGAATCATAAAATTTTTCCTTCATCTAATGCAAAAAATGATTTCTTTGGATTCAATGAGATGCCATACCTTTTGCATCACTCGAAGACTTGCTTTAGGTCATTGACATTATTGGTTGCTTGTTTAGAAAAGACTCTAATGTAATCTAAATAAATAACCACTGTTTTATTTATGAGTCCCCTAAAAGTTGTATCCATAGCTCTCTGAAAAGTGGCGTCTGCATTAATTAATCCAAAAGGCATATTTTGATAGGCGTAAGTTCCCCACTTAGTTCTGAACGTAGTTTTCAATATGTCATCTGGATGTACGAGAATTTGATTATATCCCGAGAATCCATCTAGAAAGGACATGATTTCACAACCAACTACTGTTTGTAGTACTTGTTCCATGGTTGGTAATGGAAAGTTGTCCTTCTGACAAGCTTTGTTTAAATTCCTAAAGTCAATGCAAATTCTAATATCACCATTCTTCTTCCTGACAAGTACCAAATTTGATACCCATTTAGAATGCCTAACTGGAAAGACGATTTTTTCCTTGAGGAGTTTGTTCAATTATGTTTTGATTTGATTTTCCAGATTTGAATGAATCTTCCTCAATTTCTACTATATAGGCTTTTCTTCTGAGATGATAGGAATTGTGTGTTGAATCACATAAGTGTCATATGTTTTAAGTTCAGTATAATCCCAAGCAAAGACACTTTTATACATTATAAACAATCTGATAAATGATAATATTTCTTCGGAAGATAGACCAAGACCTAGATTTATATTTTGAGGTTTTTCGACAGTTCCTAGATTTACTAACTCAAATCTTAAGGTAGAGCTTTGTGTTTTTGAGTTATTCACTCTTTTAAACCTATATTTTAGATCATATAGGTCTTCTAACTTGACAAAAAATTTAGGAATAGGATTTTCATCTAGCTCTTTCTTAATCTGAATGTCACGTTCATTTTCATCCAAAATTTTACTATCATAAGATCCTTCAGATGTTAAAAAATCTATGATATCTGAATCATTATTGAATACTCTCCAATTGGTAATATTATTAGGAATAAATGGTCTAAAAATAAATTCAATAGAAAATCTATCGGGACTAAATTCTTGTGATGGGATTAACTTCGAGGCTACATTAGCCAGTAGATATGCACTAGCATTCTGCATTCTAGGTACAAAATAAATGTTGAAGGCTAATAAATGAGTGGTTAATTCTTGGAAAAGAGATTGATAATGCTTTAAATGTCCAGAATTACACTGAATAGTATCTCTTACATTTCTAATTATGATTTCTGAATCTCCTAGAAATTTAAGATATTTGATATTAAGATCAATGGCTTTTAACAAGCCTTGAACTAATGCGTTATATTCAACTACATTGTTTGTACAATCAAATTATAATCTGCAGGCTAACATGGTCTTATCTCCTTTTGGGCTTATTAAAATAGAACTCGCACCTGCACCATCTTCAGATTTAGAACCGTCGAAATAAAGAGTCCAAAACAAAGAATTAACTACTTTTCTAGCTGCAAAATTTATACTATCTAGCTGGGAAAAATTCTCAATTTGAGAAACTATTGCATTATCAAATAAAGGTGATGGCTGAGCATTGAAATTTCCCAAAAATGACCCTGATGAGTAGTTTCCAATAATTTTTTTATTGAACGCTATTGGCTCATTTACTCCTTCAAGATTAGTGACTGTATGATTCATGAACTTTTCACGGTCTACCCGATTTGATTTGGCTTTCCATTATATGGTAACCATATATGTGATCAGTCTGTTGCAAAATAACCATGAAGTTTTTAAGACCATCCTCAGCTTAAAAATAAGCCGTAAAATTTAGGAATATCAACCACTAATATATAAATTATTTGAGTAAATTTGGGGTTTAATGACAATCTGATGGAAACCGAATTTATTTCTCTTACCACCTCTACTTTGGTTCTATCAAGTTGTACAATATGAACAGGTGAACTCTGTGGAGTTATGTTCAACTTAGTACAAAATAATTTTGGCATTATGTTTGAGGAAGCCCTTGAGTCTATTAAATAGTTATGGACGTTTTTGTTGTAGATCTCATAGGTTAAGAGAAATGGAGGAGTATGAGATATGGATCGATCACCTATCATAATTAAGTCTGTAGCATCAATTTTCATTGAAGAAGAAGGTGGCTTACCCATTTCATTAATAGATTTTACTATTACTGGAGTAGGTAAGTTTCAAGCAGGTACTACATTTAAGTCTCTAAGTAAGATTTTTTTTTGCTGCTTCAATTTAGTAAGCTCATGGATTGAAATGTTGGCCCTGGTTTACTTCATATCTTCAACTACATTATACTCAATGGTTTCTAAGACTACCATTGTCTTAGATGTAGGTGGAGCATCTGAAGTAACGGGGCTTGTTTGTGTAGCCTTTGAATTATACTTTTTTCTTACCAATTTGTCTTTAGCAGGAGTTGAAATATTTTGTTGTTGATTTGGCTGTGTTGCATCAGTAGTATTTTTGCTCCTTGTGCTCACAGGTAAAGCTTCAAGTTGTTCTTCATTTGGTACGATGAAATCCCACATTCCATTTAGTTCAACTTCTTCTTCTTTGTCATCTTCTTCTTCCTCTTTTTACTCTTCCTCTTCTTCTTGATCAGATTTAGCATTAGATATGATATTTGGAGGTTTAGTATTATAGGATTGGCCTTTCTTAAATTTTCTGAAAGTCTTTTTCGAGGTAGCATTTTCAACGACTTGTTTCTTAATATCTTCCATCTTGTTTGTTATGGTTTTCAAATTTTTTTGAAGACTTTCTACATCAAAAGGATCTTTTGGTGCCTTATTTTTAGAATCATCTTTGAAAGACACATTCTTTGATTTTTTATCTTCTTGAGAATTCTTTTTCTTAAGAGCAGTTATACGTTTCTCTACAGATAGAGATTCTTTCCTATTTTCTGCAAGTGTTGCCAGTTTTTCTCTATACACAAAAATAACTATATTAGATGGAAGATATGAAATATACCACTCAATTTGAACTTCTTCACCAGGAACTGCTGTAGTAGGAATTTTATTGAGTAATTTATCAAATCTTGAATTTAAATCTTTTATCTTCTCACATGTTTTAGCTTTTAGATTTGAAAAATCATTGATGAGCGTAGCAGTGGTGTTTTCATCCCAAAAATTAGATAGAAATTTTTATTAGAACATATTCCAGCTAGTTATAGAGTAGGCAGGTAGTGAAAAATACTAGGATCCTACAGATCCTTTTAAATTATGTGGAAATAATCTTACAATGCAATCCTCTTCAACTACTCCATTTAAATTGACATGTAACATAAAATTATGCATGTGCTCTTCTACTGGAGACCATTATCAGTATTGAATTTAGGTAGCCATCTTTCAGGAATTTTGAGAAGAGCATGAAGAGGAGCGGGCATGTTTATAGCCCCTGGATTGGTCCACGGGTTTACATTTGGTGGAGGTGGTTGACCTGCGATTAGATTTTGGATAGGTTAGTTGGGTGGATTTTGAGTTGAAGAAGAGGCAGGCTGAGTGCTAGGACTAGTTGAAGGGATAGTAGTTTGACTACTGGAACTAGTCAAAGTAACATTGATTGTTGGAATGGAAGTTCTCGAAACGAGCAGAGGTAATGGAGGTGAATGTTATAAGATCTCGCTGGTGATTGAATCTGATTGGGTCCTAATTAGTCTCTTTCGAGTATTATCGATGGGAAATTTAAAAGGGAGAATTCCTATCTTTTGACTTTCTGATCGAGTTAATATTCTTTGAGGTTGTAAAGAAGATGAAGTACTGATATCTGATATTTGAGAAGATTCAGGCTTTTCGGTAGAAATAGATACCTTCTCTAAATTTTATATCAAAGACTAAACTATTGGGAAGATTGATGGGAATCAGGAGACAATATGAGTTGCGTATCACTAGGAGACTTAGGAGAAGGATGATCAACTTTAGATTTTAAAGATGAGGATCTAGATAATTTTTTGGAAGTTGACGGGGATCTAGAGGGAGAGAGACTCTTCGATTGACCTTTAGATTGATCAGATATGTTTTTCCATTCACAGGTGTTCAAGCCCTCCTTCTAGCGCCAGAATGTTGAGGCCTTAGAATTCCGTTGCCAAAACATGGGGGAAAACCACCTGGTCCAGACCTTAAAGAAACTCCTTTTCCATTTGGTGTAGTGGCTCCGAATGGGGGTAATGGGACCAGTTTCCCAATAAGGATGATTTTGAGGGTGTGTGATTATATGACATGCAAATGGAAATGATTTTAATCTATCTTATGCATATATATAAGCTATTTATTCGACTATATACCTAGGATGTTTCTTTCTTTATGCGATCTGAAAAGATATCCTTCAATTCTTAGTAATATAGATCATTTAATAGTTGAAAGAGATGAAAATTATGTAAGATGGTTATTCTAACAAAATATTTTGACTAGAAGAATTTTGAAAAATATATCGCATTCATAATTGTGATTATACATTCAATAAGAAACTACAAACAAATATTAGAACATAAGTGCATGTAACATTCATCTATGCTAACATTCCAAATATATAATGTAATAAAAATATGAGAGTCAATCTATAAAGAAAAAATTAATACAAGTGAATAGAAGTACCATATGTAAGAATTTCTACTCATGTAAACTAACAGTAATTGATCTCCTCCTTCTCACTTTCAAGAAATTTAACGAGTACAGTAGTGCACCATCAGTTAAACAACTTTAATTGTCAAAATATAACATATGTGTTCCGTTAATTCATCAAAGCATTCAAAAACTTACAATAGTGCATTCTTTGAAAAATTTCTCGACCCTTCTCTAAATGCATGAGAGGGGTTTAAATAATATACTAACTATGTTCTAAAATAGGTTATTAAAAAAATATAGAGGAGGTTTCAAACAACCATCCTCGCAGGCCTAACTTAAACTACAATCTAGGAAAATAAATATCAATTTTGATTTATGAATTTCGCCCTTTCTTCTGGAAAAGGTCACGAAGTTGAAAAATACATATCATAGGATTGAGCTGAGCTGGCTGTGAAATCCTCGATCAGACTTGTCCCTTGAATACTGCGTTTGAAATTACGGGTTGTGATATTTTTGTTGAATCTGTTAAGGATTGCAGAATTTGATAGTGATGATAAGGTTTGATCATAAAATTCCAATAATTTTCTTGATCAAACTTATTTACCTTTTTAATTACTTCATCTTGTGTGTCTTATTTCTTCTTCCACTGTGTTTCTATCTGTTTTACTTCTTAGAACACTTCATATGTGTACTCTTTGAGAAGTTCTACTTTCACCAGTTGTTCACATACAAACTCAAAAATTTCATTTGATAATTTTGATGTTTTCATTGTTGCTTTCTCTGCCTGCTTGATTTGTTCTTCCCAATATCTGAATAGGATCTCCTTATGAAAAGGTAGACCAACTTCCTTTCCTGAGTCTGATGCTTGCCATTGAATGTGTTCACTGATTTTATTTTCAAGTATTTCACATTCAAGTTTTTGGATATCTATTTTCTGGATCAATATTTTATTTGAATCATAATAAGATTCAATCATAGAAGCTTGATGACATAATAATTCCTATTCTTTCTTTAACTTAGAATTTACATCCAATGTTTTTTCTATGAATTGCTCTAATTGGGGTTGGCTCTGTAACTTGGTCATTAATGTTTCCAGTTCTTCTTGTTTGTCATTGATTTTTTCTTGATGCTACAATTTAAGACTCTCAAAATCCTTTTGAATTGGGCCATATTTGCTTTGATTTGCTCATTGTAGTTGTATTTTTATTCATTTAAAAGCCTCTCTAGTTCTTGTACTCTGGCTTCCTTTTGCCTCAAAAACACTCTAACTTCAGTAGCTTTATCAACGGTGGCAGTAGCATATGCCCCTGCATATTGTGATAATTTAGTTAGATGTTCTATAGGGTCATCTAAGGAATCCTTCCAAAGTACGTCAACTGATTCATATGTGAGGTTTGAGACTATTTCATCAGTTATTCTTCTTTTTTTCCTCTTAAATACAGTCATATAGCTAGGACTGTAGAAGATGTTCAGTGAAATAATTTCTTCAACTTGTAAAACTATTTTTTCTGTAGGCTAGGCTGGTATGATCTCTCTATCATAATTTTCTAGAACTTGTTGTAGTGGATTAATAGTTTCCACTATCTTCTGAGAATGTTCAGGTGTTTGAAAACTAGTTACTTGATCAGTGTTGGGATTAGCTTTAGGTTTTTTTATTGCTTTAGAAAACTCTTCCTATTCAATACTAAAATTATTTGTTTGTGACTTTTCAGACTGATCTATTATTTCATGACTGTGCTAAACTTCTTGAGAAGTTTACTCTGTTCCATTACTTTCTTTTCGCTCCTGCGTCTCTATCTCTTGGATTACCTGATCAATTATCTTTTCTAAGCTATCCTAACTGGATTCAGATTCATTTTCAGAGTGATCCAAATTGTGATACTGATGCTATGATTGACTTGATTCATCCTCAGACATGTCTTTTGCTTTATTATCCAAGCTGATACTTGGATTAGGTCTATTGACATCTTTAATAGTTAACAAATTGAGAGGGACTTTCTCTAGTCTCTTATTTCTATATACTTTGAATGCTTCCAAATCATCTTGGCTCAATTGTATTGATGAAAACTTGGTTATATCATAAAATTTTTCCATGCCTTGGAAGAGATCATCAAATCCATCTACTTCCTTTACAAAAGGCTTCATTTTGAGCTCTGTAGTGTAATTTTTAATTACATCATTTGGATCGTATAGCCTCTTTGAAATTTCTTCCAGTTTCAATAGGTTAATTTTGGAAACCTCCTTATAGGTATGGCCAATATAAAAAAGTTCAAAAGTGCTGCACTATATAGGGAAATTAGGCCAAACGACCTTCTTAGAATCTTTCAGTTGTTTAGTGATACCATTAACAAGCTGGTAAGATATCTATCATGTAATAAACTTATCAGGAACATAATATGGTAAAATGTGGGGAGAAGCATAACTCCTAAATACTCTGACATATGTAAAATTCTCCTCTGCAAACCACCTAGCCACAGAAAGAATATTTGCGCTAGCCTCTTCAGAAACCCTAGGGGCCTTTTTATTGAATATCATTTGGTGTATAGGCAATATGACTCCATGAAATTTTTTATATAAATGCAGGTGGAAGTATAAATCCTGAAGGTATGGTAAATGTTGATTGGGGTAGGGTCTTAGGTAGTCCATTTCCATCCCGTGGTAGGAAAACTAGAAGAAAAGCAGATTGCATCCGTGACATAGGCAGACATATAAAAGGGAGGTATTTCTATAGATGAAACACTCCTTTTATTCCTATATTCTATGATGTGTTTGGCTAAACTATAAGATAGGATGTTTGGCCAATTCAGAATTAAGGAATTGACGATTGTGTCAATCAATGGAACCCATTCTACTGAAAACCCAGTAGTATCAGGTTTTGTAAACAATCTACAAAACATACTGACAACATAAAAATAAGGGTAAGGAAGTTGGGCAATAGAGTACGTACCGAGTTTATCTCCAATCATCTTTCCCTGATCTTCCTTCCATTATTTTATGACTTTTGTTAAATCTGGGTTGTTTGCTTTAAAGCTTTGCAAAAAAGCTTTGTCATAGTTTTGTTGTGAATCTGGTAATTAGTACATTGCTTTCAAATCATCTGCCCTGAAAGAACCAATATTCTTGTTTCTTGAATCCTTAAAATTTATATCTTTTTATGTTTAAGTGGTTAATTTCCCACTTAGACATATCTATGTAAGGGATAAATTTTGGCCTTGTGGCTATCTTGTGGACGAATGAACATGCAACCTCAAAATCAGTTGGATCTGAAGAAAGAGATAATTCTGCTGAAGAAATTTTATCCATCACTATTGACTTTTCATTTTCGAAAAACTGATACATTGCTTCCCATGACAAACTACCAAATTCCTAGTTGCAGGTGGTATTTGAAAATAAGGAGGCCATGTCTGAATCTTTAGTAGTCAGTATTTGAGCAATAGCTTTGTCTTCCTTGTTCATCTCTTTCTTCTTTGTTCTGTTGGTTAATTTCCCGATTTTAAGTATACAGAACAATCATTAGAAATATATGGAATAAAGAGATAAATTCGTCATTAATTTATTTAAAAATATGAAAAAATAGATATGAATCTTATCAAATATAACAAAAATCATCGATGATTATTTCAAAATCGAATTTTTTACACCTTCACACGAAATATCTAGCAATCAACTTTAAGCCGTTAGATATCGAATTTTGTTTTGATATGACATAAATCATTTTGCATGCTTGAGTAATCAAATTTTTTCAGTTCACACATCGCCATATAAAAATTTTACTGTTTGTGATGTTTACCCATAAATGCTGCGAAATGTGATGTGCGCAAACTGCACATCACAAATTTTATGCGATAGTGATTTTTTTTTGGTTAAGTGATGCGAAATGTGAATTGCGCATTAAAAAGTCAAGTGGCCCTGCTTAATAGGACTTTAGAGATTTATTTTTGTTGCTTTGTTGGCTCATCGAGTCCGTGCAATCACACTTATATCGAATTTCTTTATGAGTTGGTTGTTTTAAAAAGGTGCAATGCGATAAAGAGATTATAATGATAATCCAAGTATTTTCAAGTTTTTAAAACATAACTTTGAAAAAGGTTAGCGGATTTCCCAGCTTGCGTAAATTAGAGGTTTGTAAGTATTTTTAAGTTTTAAGCTATGTGGTTTGCGATGCGCTAAAGGAATAAAGAGGAAAACTCAAAATAAAACTTTTATTTCCTAATTTTTTTTATTTTTAAAGCTAAAAATAATTTTCCTATTTATTTTTAAAGGGTCCCCATTTATTAAAATAAATGGGGGGTGTTGTATAGCACAACACATACTAAAATTATAAAGGATATCAGTAACATACTTTCCTTGACCAAGGAATACTTTCCAAGTTTCTTCCATACTTCCAATCCAGATAATAATGCATTAACCCAATATCCTCCATGTCATGTTCAAAATCCAACTATTTCTTACATTGAATAATAAGAGGCACAACACCTGTAAGAAAAAAATCATCCACATAAAGTAATAGGATCATAGGTGCATTCTTCACAACCTTAAAATAAAGTTTTGGATCAACATCGCTCTTGGTAAATCCCAATCTCGTCAAATAGCTATCAATAAGAGAATACCAAACTCTTGGAGCTTGCTTGAGTCCTTACATGACCTTATTTAACCTAAAAACATGAGATTCCTTTCCATGTACCTTAAAACCTTGAGGTTTCTCTATGCACACCTCTTCCTCAATCACACAATTGAGGAAAGAAGCATTCACATCAATCAAACATATGTTCCATCTGAATGAATTATTAAGAGAAATAATGGATCTAACGAACGTGTGCCTGGAAAATAGAGAAAAGGTCTCATCATAATCTTCTCCCTCTTTCTGGGAGAACCCTCTAGCCATGAATAATGCATTCTATTTTTCAATACTTCCATAGGGCTTGAGTCCTTACATGACCTTATTTAATCTGAAAACATGAGATTCCTTTCCATATACCTCAAAACCTTGAGGTTTCTCTATGTACACCTCTTCTTTAATCACACAATTGAGGAAAGAATCCTTCACATCAATCAAATGTATGGTCCATCTGAATGAAGTATTAAGAGAAATAATGGACCTAACAGACATGTGCTTGGAAATTTGAGAAAAGGTCTCATCATAATCTTCTCCCTCTTTCTGGGAGAACCCTCTAGCCATGAATAATGCGTTGTATTTTTCAATACTTCGATAGGAATTATGTTTGATCTTGTATGCCAACTTGGAAGTCACTAACGAATTTCCTTCCAGCCTTGGCAAATCTCCCAGACATTATTCTTCATGATATATTGATATTCTTTATTCATGGCCTCCTTCCACTCTTGTTGGCTAGCTTCTTCTTCATGAGTGGAAGGCTTTGCATTAATTAGGTTATTCATGAGAGCTGCATATCTATAAAACCTTTTAGGTTTTTTAATTTCTCTAGATGTGCCATCAAAATTTGCGTGTCCTTATTCTTCTTCCAATGTAGAGCTAAGACATGTTGATATTTTTATAATATATGTAACAATAATTGGTTCCACTAGTTCACAAGGCCCTTCTGGCTCTGCAAGATATTTTGTAGATCTCGAATGCTTATCCTCATGCTTTAATTCACCATAAGAATCTATGGAAACTTCCTTGGACTTCTAATATGCCACATTTTCATCAAAATTGGCATCCCAATCGATGTCAATTAGTCATTTCTCTATAATGTAGACTCTATAGGTGTTTGATCATTTACTATAACCAAAATATAACATTTTTTTTCTTGAAGGTTCTAGCTTGTTCCTCTTATCTTTAGGAA
Organism: Pinus albicaulis; assembly: GCA_034641835.2. Classification (NCBI taxonomy): domain Eukaryota; kingdom Viridiplantae; phylum Streptophyta; class Pinopsida; order Pinales; family Pinaceae; genus Pinus; species Pinus albicaulis. The sequence goes on along the minus strand of CM076584.1, from coordinate 1,281,383,601 downwards.
AAATTATGTAGAGAGGGCAACCAAATATTCTCATCTGTCCAAACTCTGTATTTCTTATTGATAATTCTTCTTCAGGAGTCTCATCTTCCAAAATTCAATGAGGAATTCTATTTTGAATAACACATTTTTCAATTCTACTTCTCCCCATAAAAATATCGAAAAATCTTGATCATGCGTCATGGCCTTGACAGATTCTTCAATGGACCTATTATTTTGTTCGGATATACCATTTTGTTGTGGATTATAGGGGACAATAAAACCATCTTAATAAAAACTTTATTATAGAAAGAAACAAGTTATTTTTAGGGGTATTCGCCTCCACTATCATATCTCAAAATCTTGATTTTTATACTTGTCAAATTCTCCACTTTAGCTTTAAATTCCTGAAACCTTGTGAATAATTTATCCTTGGTCTTCATGACATAAATCCATTTTTTATAAGAGAAGTCATCAATAAATGTCAGATAGTAAAATTATCCTACACGTGATCTTACAGGCATAGATACACACACATCAGAGTGTATCAAATCTAAAACGTCTTTAGATATATTGTTACTACTTGTAAATGTTTTATTGATATCATTTTCAAGTGCACAAACTTTACAAACTCCTTCATGATCTATTTTCAATTTAAGGACACTTGAGACTATTTGAGTCAATTCAGGTAATTCTCTATAATGAAGGAGACCATATCTTCTATTCCATATCTTACTTGGATTTATTTAATCATCCACTAGGGGTTGAAAGAGTTGATTCACAAGTCTATACAATATTCCTTCACAAATCCCAGTAAACTTAGCATCATCTATAATAGAGCACTTGGACCATATAATTATTTTTCCATTATGTTGTATCGGCTACAAAAACCCCAAAATTTGACCCATTTCAAACTTTGCGAGATTGACGTGCTAAACTATAGATATTTTTCTATGGCATCTAATTCTCTCCTGTATCTCGAGGTTCTTTTGGGACTTAAGAAAATCCCAATCTACAAGGCATAACTTAATTTTTTCTCCTAGATCAACAGTCGCACTAGGAGACCTTAAACTAATATTTTTTATTGTGATTTGAGACTTAGCCCTCCTCCCAATTGCATGTGACCCTACTCTATGCATTGACTCATCTGCTTATCACATGATCACATTGAAAGAAATCTACAACCTTGTGACCCAGTCTTGTGTGTGACCTTGTGACCTCGATCTTAGCATGACTTATGACCTTGCACATTCTCACATTGTGAATGTATCATAATTAGGTCACATACGACCCTCTCCATAGGAACCCTTTGGGTGCAATCCCTCTCCTCAAATGTGCACATTTCTTCCATTTCATTTCAACTCTACACACGGAGCCAACAGAGTGCCTCCCAAATGACTACCTTATGACCACTAGGTAGGTGTCTCTTTGCTCCACTCATTATCATTTTTTAGATCACATTTTCCACCTTCTACCATCCTTGCACTATGGATCTGAAATTTCATCATAAAATCCCTCATTACTCCCAAAAACTCCACAAGGGCACATAAAACTGTCGTTTTTGTCTCACCTTGCTCCCAACCGTATCTCTCAACCAATTTCTCCCACTACACAGCTCCACTCCCCTCTCTGCAAAGTAAAATTGGATTATATGGTGATGCAAACTTCCTTTATTAACCTCCTTGACCTAAAATTTTCCTAATGATTGTTTTCTTACAGCTACCTTATCCCTAAATGACACAAAATTCATTCCCCTCCTTTATTTATCTCCAAAAATCATCACCCCTCTTATCATCCTTATCATTTTCCTTCCTTGCTTGCTTCGTTTTGAAGCCCAAATTGAAATAATTAAGGAAAATTATCATTTTATTTTATTTCTCATCGACCTTGCTTGTAGCCTATGCACAACTTGTAAGTTGTGACCCTTACTAGGTTGCAAGTTGCAACTTTTACTAGGTCACCCTTTCTCTCATAAGTATATCCCTCCTCTCGGTGACATATGATTTGCACCTCTACCCTCTCCTATAGTTTCACAATTTCAATCTTAATTATGTGGTACTTTGGAACTTAGTTCGTACTATGACCATGTGAGTATCCTCTCTCACCCCCAATCACACAGTCGTAAGGTCACATTAGAGTATCAATCCCAAACATGATTCGATGACCATGCGACTTGTTATTTCTACCAATTTTCTCAGTTTTATTGCAGTCGAAAAACCACACTTTCATGCTCATGAGACTCAACTCCTCTACTATTTAATTTCCAATGTGACTTGAAGACCTACTTATTCCTTTGTGACTCATCCTTTTGGAATTTTTTATGACCTATTAAGAATTGTGATATAGTCATTCAGCTAAGTTGTGATCAAGTGACTCACTCATTTTGTACATGTGACATTTTATCCGTGTTTAGTAGGTTTTATTCATGTTAACCTCATTGTCTTGGGATCACATCTTTGAAATTCTAGGTGAAGTTGATCTGGATTTAATTAGTTATTATTCCTTCTCTAAAGAGATGACACTACTGGTGGTCAAGATTTCTCACAGAGTTTGGGTAGGAGTTCATATAGAGTGTAAAACATCATAGAAGGAGTCATGGATATCCCACCTACTCTATCACTTTATTGTGACAATAGATGCAATATAAATAAGGAGACAAAGTTAACTTGGTGGGAAATATACATTGATTTTTCTAACTAGGATATCCCTTGAGATAGAGAATATTTCAGAGTTTATATCAATATCAAGATATCTTAGTTGCATAAGGTAGTTTCACACCCACTTATATTCCTGTCTATTGAAACTATCGAGTGGATATTGAAAAGTGAAGGTGTTAGTCATTGGGAAATCAAGAAGTATGATGGATAAATTATAGCATATTTTTTTTCTGTCAATATTGCTAGCTACTACAAGTTGCTTGAACAAAAATAATCATTCAACACTAGGTGCCTAGTAGATTTCAATGAAACTACCAAAGATACCAAAGACATATTGAAGTCATGGTGGGAGGAACCCACCAAGTTTAGGGTTAAACTAGATAAGATTTATAAGACATGAGGCCTAAGAAAGGTGTATTGTTTGATGGATTCTATGATGAAAATTGTTTATGGGAGAGAAGATATTGATAACTTCCTTGAATCATGGGTACCCCTTATGCATACAATTTTCATTAAAGGTACCATATTTAATTGTTAAAACATATTTGCATCCATAAGATGAATATTTAGAATGTCAAAGATCCAGAAAAGTGTAATCCATCGAATTTTTACATGGATTCTTATCTTCTTGATGCATTTTATGCAACGTGTCAGTTTGAAGGATGGAGTTTGAGATGGAACCCAAAGGTACCTAAGTTATTTCATATCTACTATAAGTGCTTTTGGAACCCAGGATACAAGTATTCATTTGAAACCATTTCATGATATTTTATTTCTGCTTTAAATCAAGCACTCTTTGGTCATGAGCCACCTTGTATGTTAGAGCAAGCACATAATGCCCTCATCGAGGTAGAATATTGGTTTCCTAATAGCGAAGAAACTTATATTAGGGTTTTTGATACATACAAGCCTGCCCATGCTCTCCCAACATTAGTGATAGATAGAGTGCTCTTTCAAGAGGTATGTTACCAATTGAATATCAGATTATCCAAAACATTGTTGAAGGAAATGAAAATGACGATGACCTATGTTTCCTCTAATAATTGGAGAATAATCTCTTGAAAAATTCAAAGAAGATGAGGAAGAAGCTAAATAAATAAAAGGTTTCTCTTTCACTGATATAATTCTCTGAAAGTATGACCTAATAGGTATTGCAACAACACATTCCAAATTAGCACGTTTCAGGTGGTCTTATAGACACTCTATAGGAAATGAAGAAGACAAGGTCAAGAAATTCTACAATGGTCCTAGGGTATTGGGCCCAAATGAACAAGAAGAAGAAATATAATAAGAACAAATGGATGATGAGGACATATAAGGCATGATTCATGACGACTGAATAAATTTTATGAAGAGGAAGAAAGAGAAACAAGATAAAAGTGAGAAACAAAAGGGAAACCAACAAAAGGAAACCAGTCAAGGAGAATATAAACAATGAAATCCAAAGGATCATTTGGAATAATATGAATAAGGGGAATGGATAGAAGAAAGGAATTTATTAATAGCCCAAATAAAAAAAGAAATGAGGAGAATAAGAGAAGAAGAGAAATTCCAACAAATGGATTAAGGTAGAAGGTGAAAGAGAAAGAACTTATGAAGAAGCAATAGGATGAATAAAGGAGGAGAAATTTGGAAGAGGAAGAAAAACTTACGAAGGAGGAAGAAAAAAGATCAGAGGAAGCAGAACAAGAGAAGAAATAAGAAGAGGAGGAAATGAGAAGGAATCAAGAAGAGGAAGAAATAAAATGAAAGGTCGAAGAAGAGCAAGAAGGGAAAGAAAATGAAGGAAAAAAATAACAACAAGAAGAGGAGGCCAAAATGAAGCAGGAGGCTCTTGCCAAGAATATTGAACATGATCAGCTCAAGGAATAGGAAAACAAAACAATAGATGAAAAATAGTGTCAAGGGTATGATATGCAAGTATAGTTTCCTCCTTTGGAAATTCCTCCTTCTACTCCAATTACCAGTGGGCATCTTATACATGATAACTAGGAATACCAGAGGAAGAAGAAGTGGAAGTTTTAGATATCACATGGCTTATTTTCAATCAAATCCAATGGAAAATGAGGAAATATCCCAAAAAAAACAAGAATTGAATAGAAAAATAGAAGATGAGAAACACCAAAAAAAATATTAAGATAGGAGGATACAAGAGGAAGAACTTCTCAAGAAACAATAGGACGAAGAAAAGAGAATAAAGTTGGAAGAGGAAGAACAACTTAGGAAGGAGGAATAATAGAGAGCACATGAAGTGGAATAGAAGAAGAAATAAGAAGAGGAGGAAATGAGAAGTAAGAAATAATATGAAGAGATAAAATGAAAGGTTGAAGAATAACAAAAAAGGAAAGAATAAGAAGACAAAAAACAACAAGAAGAAGAGGAGGCCAAAAGGAAGAAGGAGGCCCTTGCCAAGTAGATTGAATATGCTCAACTCAAGGAACAAAAAAACAAAATAATAGATGATCAACAATTTTAAGGGTCCATGATGCATGTAGATTTTACTCCTTTGGACATTCCTCATTGCAGTCCAATTACCGATGAGCATATTCCACCATGATAACTAGGCATCCCAGAGGAAGAAAATCATCAAAGTAGCTTTATTTTGGACCCTCCAGTGTGAAAAGGGGAAAATGCACGAAGACAAGGTTAGAGTTGACCAAGTCAACATCGCAGCCATAGGAGGAGTGTATCACTTTAGAAGACAGCGCAGTGTGAATGAGGAAGAGGATATTTGGTGGAGGAAACCCTAATGAATGGGACCCATGGAGAGAGAGCTTTCACTTGTTTAAAAGGAGGGCAAGGCAACCATTGTTATTCATGAATTGGATTATTGATTTCATTTTCTATGCAAACATTGTGCATTCTTTTGTTGTTTAGAAAAGTTGGCAAGGGAATTCTTGTTTAGGATTTCTTCACCTTCTTGAGAGGCCTCTTGAGGGATTTTTATTCATTCTCCACATATCTTGGCTCAAGGCCAAAGCCACCTCCTTCAGTCACAACGTTATTCCTGAAGCAGGATAACTTTTTGTTGCAGGGTGTTGCAGTGAGGACTCCACAACACCATTTCCTTGGCTCATATTTCAGAGGAGGGAGCTTCTATTCCTCTAGGAGGTTAGTGAGGGAGATTCCTGAGCTTATTGAAGGTCATTGGAATCCATACAAGCACTTCCCTTCACCAAAAACACAGTCCCTTCTCTAGAATGCATTATTTCTGAGTGCAATTGTAGTGGGGACTTGCTCCACTATTTTGGAGGGTGAGATCTTCAGGGATTGGATCAGCCTTTCACTTGAGAGATCCTTTGGATGATATTCAGACACCATTTTCAGCATCATCTGCTATCCACATCCATTTTTAGTTTCTGAGTTGCAGCTGCTGCCCAGCAACTCCAACATTTTTGCAAATTTTCCATTTTGTACTTATTTCAGCCAATCCTTTTGAGGATTATGTATTGTTGGTTCCAGGGGTTGAGATCTTTCTCCCCCTCTTTTATTTGAGCTATATAATGTCATATTTGTGTATTGACAATAATTTGCAGTAGTTCTACTTCCTGGACTGCGCAGTCATAGCCATGGCTTCTTTCATGTAGCAGTATTTCACTATTTGTCATGTATATGATTTATTGAGGCTGCACTGCCTAGCTTGAGATATCGTTTCCTCAAGATATTGTACACATTTCTGTTGATATAACCTAATGTAATGGTTATGTGGATCTTTCGGCATTCTTGTATTAATGCATTCACTACTATTTTCCAGCTCATGTTTATGTATTGCTGATCTCCACATTGGTAATATCTTGAGATATTCCCAATAGTGTAGCTGTACCGAAGTTGGAATATTACATGGGGGTGCATGTGGATCAACCCAAGATCCAAGTAATTCAGTATTTCCATCCCCAACCACTCTAACAGAGCTCCGCATATTTTTTGGTCTTGCCAATTTATACCGTAGGTTCGTGTTGGGATTCTCTCATGTCACTTGGCCCTTGAGTCATGTCACCAAGGGAGGAGAAAAAGAAAAATTATTTTGGTCTAAAAATAAACAGAAGGAATTCATAGAGTTAAAACATCATCTTTATTCTGCACGAGTACTAACATTACTTGGCTTTCAATATCCATTTAAGATCGAGACAGATGCCTCTAACTATGCTATTGGGGCAGTTCTTACTCAACAAGGGCATCTAGTGGAATATCACAGTGAGACACATTCTCACACAATCCGGAAGTATCCAACTTATGACAAAGAGATGTATTCCATTATTTATGCTTGCCGACAATGGAAGCATTACATTTTGGGGAAGTAAATGGTCATCCACACAGACCACCGACCCTTGCATTTCATACAGACACAAGGGAAGTTGTAGAATGATCACTGTAAAAAGTGGTCCAAATACCTTCAACAATTTCATTTGAACATCAAGTACAAGAAGGTCAGTGCCAATAATGTTTCAAACTATCTCATCTGACCACCGATCATGACGCTAACCACTGTGATCAAATCTTATGGGAATGAGACTTTCGGTTGACCTCTTCTCTACAAAAGCACTCCAAAATTTGGCCACACATACAAGGCACTCTTAGAGGGTAAGAACGTTCAACATTTTCACCACGAGGATGACCTGCTATGTCACCTGGGACACCTTTGTGTTCCTTCAAGTGAGTGTACCAAGATTATTTTGGAAGCACAGTACAGTCGAGTCACTGGGAATTTCGGGGTCGATAAAATAGTGGCGGTATTGTATAAGTATTTCTATTGGCTGAACCTTCAACAAGATGTCAGGAAGTACATTAGGTGCTGCATTTCCTGTGCCATTGCCAGATCAACCATCAAGTGGAAAGGCCTCTATACTTTTTGGCCTGTATTAATCGCTGTTAAATGACTAAGATGGTGCACATAAATTATCAATTCAGGGACATATTTTATTTCAATGACAGTTACACTATCTGTGCCGATACATCAAACCAAAAGAAAATCAAATAAAGATAAATTGTTGTTGAAAAAATTGCTGAACGAAATCACTCATGCTAGAATAAAAACAATCTACAAGAATGTAACCATGCCTCAATTAAATGTACCTAGCACACCATGCAACAATTAATCCAACTGGTATTTCTACTCACATCTTTGTAAAAACATAATAATATTGAAATTGAAGCAGATGTACTCATATCCATAATATAAAAAAAAAAACCTTCCACCAATATGTAAAGAAAATAAGAAATACGGTACATCTACCTTAACCATTGCATTCCCTACTAAAGAGGAGGGCCCTTCCTCCCTAGCAGGGCACAGGAAGAGATAAAGACTAATGGAAATTAAATAGACAACACCTGTTACAACAAAAAAGTGATATATTTGCATTAATGTGACCAAAATTATAGAACCAACAGTAATATTTTTTTCTACTAACCCTTTGACCTCAAGGGTTGAGAGTTATATAATGGTTACATGTTCAGAAAAACAAGGAACAGATCAGTCATGAGAATCTTACAATTCTCATGCTGATCAGAAATAAGATACATATAGTGACAACCACTTCATAATAAAAAGTCTAATTGGAAGAATATAGATTAAAATAAAAAATGCCCAAAAGTTTTCATCCTAAGGTACAATAGGTAATGACTTCTACAACTGTCATTGAAAATGACAGTTGTAGCGTAACAACAATCGAGGACAAGTCAACATCTAGGAGTTGACGATATCTAGTCAGCAATAGAGCTGTAACAATAGTTTATATAGTGGGTCTGTAATAGCACCGTGATGTAACAACATCATGGTGTAACATCTCACTGTAATAGAAAACTTTCACTAATTTTGTATGCCTCATGCTCCAAATATTTTGTGCTAAGAGTAACATCTGGAAGGACAACAAAAGACCAAAGAACTTCTTCCAACATTTATCCCTGTTAGTCATAAAAAAAGACATGATACATCATAATAATCGATGAAATGGAAAGATAATCAAAATAAGGTAAAAAAGCACTGTTTAAAATAGAAAATAATGGAAAAAGGCAAAGATAATCCCAAGGGTTGAGGTCACAAGGTAAAAAAGGGGGAAACATATGTAGGAATTAAGTACAAAAATGGCACCCAAAATCTCCCCCCAACTGAAGCACTTGCATGTCCTCACGCAAACTCTCATATCCCATGAGAATATCTCATGTGCAGGTCAGTGAGGTCATAAGCTCTAGCTTTGTCTTCATCCGGAGACCTGTACCCTTGAGTAGCCATCAGTTTTTGAACCCAAGACTCTGCTTCATACCTACTTAGTTCATAATGAATCTAGTAATCCTCTATTGGTAGCCAAATGAAAGGGAATTTAAATCTTAGCCCAAGCCAGGAAGCACCAAGGGTGTGTATTATATGGGCATATACTAGTACATGTGTAACAAATACCACAAAGTTCTAAAATTCAAACGGGTCCCCTTCCAACAACTCAACACTTTTTACTTCCGTATACTTCAAACACCTAATCAGGGCTCGACTCTTCATTAATGAAAACCGATTAAGGAAAAAGTCCACAATCCTCCTTCTGTAAGCGGTAGTAGGTTCCCTTATCCCAGGAGTGCTAAGAATCCTTATAAATTTCCTCCTTAATTCAGTGGCCCATCCTGGTTCTGCTTGGATCCATAATGTTGTCTTTTATTCATTAGCATCCATAGATTTCGTGGACAGATGCCACTCAATATGATTCCTCATAAATGACACAAAGGCTCGTAACTAAAAACCCCCCATGTATGAGACTATAGTTACCACCATTTTCATACTTGCATGCTCACAAATGATATTATGCAAAAATAACTCACACAGCAGGCTTTCCTCATCAAAATCAGAAGCACGTAAGACATCTAAAAATGTGCGAGTGGAAGAACCTAGATAGGGCCTATTCTCCATGATGAATTTTAACTGAAACATGTAATAGCGTTCCCATAGGAAAATGGGGTAAGATGGGGAAGGTCACCTGCACCCCAACAAATTGAGGGCAATCTCATGGAGTTTTTTCTTATCCACAGTCAGATCTTGAACCTGTTGTTGTAACAACAACAAATGTTCCTTCTCTTTCTTTAAGGCTTCCTTCCACTTACATTCTTCCCAGCCTTTCTTCAGTTCTTATTTCATCGATTTTTCCTGTAAAGCACATATCTCCTTCTGATGTTCTTTCAATGAGATCACCCCCTATTGAAGGGAGATTGCATCCTGTTTCCACTTCTGCAATTAGAAAATAAATAAAATTTTCTTGGAACTCCATCCCATGGAAGGACCCGACGTTCCTCTACATTCAACATAAAAATCAGTAGTTGGTGTAACAACCTCTGTTGAATGGGTCTACTCCACCTCTACTACTGGTTGTTGTGTAACAACAACTTCATCAGTGGGTTCTTTTGTATGAGCCCCTTATTTTTCACCTAGACTAGACTCTTTGCCTAGTGCTGGTTCTTATCTAACAACAGTGGCCTCCACAGGTTCTTGTGTATCACCCTCTAAGTCAATTACTATGGGAGGCTCTGCTTCAATTGTTGGTTCTTGTGTAACAATAATATCATTAGCAGGTTCTTGTGGGACAACCTTCCGAAGTTCTATTTATGTTTCCATTGGGCCAGTGTTTTCCCCACAGACCTTATACCCTACCATTTTTAGTCCTTGATCACATGTTGTGCATACGTATAATAAAATTTCCTTCCCCTCAGCTAATATTTGTTTCAACTATTCATTTTCCTTTCTTAAATTTTCAAGTTCTAAAAGTAGAACATGAGTTTCATCCTCACTCGATGAAGAGGGCTCTTTTCCTTCTTCTTCTGATCCTTCTACCTCTTTCTGCTTCTCAGCTACAACCAATGGTTATGTGGGCAAGCTAACTCTCACCCTCTGTTTTAGCCATCTGTATCCAATCAGCTTGTCAGTGGGTTCTTTTCCAATTCTGACTGTTATGTCTCCGTAATTTGTTAGATCAGAAAAACCAAATGTACAGGGGTAACATCAAACCAGTCTTTGGAGTCCTAGGACCTAGCCTTCCTAGACTCAGAGAGGGCTATCTATATCTTTGTGTAAAGGGTGTAAGTTGTATGCTTTTAGGGTTTTGATTTTAGGCTAGTTATTAGGTTTATGGGTTGTTTGTTTGTTTGGTTGAGTAGGTTGTCAAGAAGAATAGATAGAGTGAGAGAGGTTTAAGTCATTGGGCTATGGAGTCTACAAAAGGTCTTGAAAATTTTTAACAATGGGTCAAGGGTGTATCATAGGGAAAATCTAACAAAGTCAAATGGATCTAAAAGCTTATGTGAATGAAATGAACATCAAATTTTGAACATAGTAGGTGCAAAAGGGCAGTTAATAATCCTTAAAAAAATACCTTAACAAGAATGGTCTTTAAGATTACTAAGCATGAAGAAATAACCAGAGACAGGGCATACCAATAACTTCTTTGACCAAACCCTAGCAAGTAAGCATTAAGAAAACAATCCAGTGAACAATAGAAGGCAAGAAACTTGTAAATATTCTAGTGATTTCACCTTCAAGCTAAGAAAACATTTAACATAAACACATAGCAGAGATCAATAAATAGGGAACTCCTAACTTCATTAATCAAGCTATAAATACCTCCAAAGAAACCATTTAGGATAAAAAAAAAGGGCATGGAAAATCATAGACCTCTTTAGCTAAACCTAATCAGTAATACTTCAAAGTAAAAGACCTTAAAAACAATGTTTAAGTAATAGCAAAGGGCAGGAATAAATATAAAACTAGCTTGACATTTTATTCATTGAATCATTCTTAATATAAACAAACTAAGTGGGACTAGAGAGAATTCAAGGATTCTCTAATCTGACCTAGTAGAAGAAAACATAGAAGCAGTAGAGAACAAATAGAGCTAAGGTGCCTCTAAACAACATTTCTTAGCCTAAAAATTTTGTCCTACTGCAATAGAAATATGGAACAAAATGATAACATAAGAAAACAAGAACTAAATAAGGAACACATCACCATTAACTATGTTCATGAATCCTGCAAGTGAGCCTTCTCCATTGTCAAGCAAGTCAAGGCATCCACAAAAACCAAAGACAATTTCTCTTCAATATCAAAGTCTATGTATTACTCTCAATAATCATCCAACATGTACAATGAGGCCTAATTGTTGTATTTAACAAGAAAGGAGGACCAAAACCATAACTAGGGTTTCCAAAATGCCATAAATACATCATAAATGCGAAATTTGTCCATTAAGACCATGCAAGGCCCAAGGCACAAAATATCTAATGAAATAAATGAAAAATAACTTCAAACACCTAACTTTGGAGTGATTTTCCCAAAAAACCACAAATATATATTTTCAATAAATTTGTGTCTTTTGTTGACTTTGTAGGCAAGGGCACAGCAGTGAGGTCCAAGGGCGCAACACATGCACCAGAAAAATAGGTTACCTTGTAGCTGTGTTTTGAAGGCCTTCACGCTGTCCGAATGAGCTCCGTGATAGCTAGTTGGAAATATTGTCATGTATATTTTCAAAAAATATATTTATTTTTTCATTTGGTGTCCATTTACCTATCCAAAAACTAAATCTCCCAAGGTTTCTCAGGGCGCAGCGCCAACTCCAAAAATTGGGCAGAATGGTGAATTTTGGCATGTTTTTGACCCTTTTGGAGGACCAAATATGCTCCAAATGATCTGAAATTTGGTGTGTATGATGTACTTGGAAACGTGAACCGAAAAATGCAACCAATCCTCAAGAAAGTGTCCCAAAAAGAGCACTGCGCCCTTGGCCCTCCAAAACAGTGAAAAACCAAAAGTATCAAAAGTTGCCAAAATTTTGAAATTGCCTTGCTTATGGTGTTTGGGATGCCTGTAGGGAAGCATTAGCAAGGATTTCAAGGTTATTCTGGCCTTTTCCTCCTTGAGAGCTTGAATTTTAGGAAGGTCTCTTTTGAGCTTGGCCGTTGCAATTTGATTTCTTAAGGCATAGTGCTTGGCCATCTTCTTCTGAAGACCAAGGTCTCTTGTGTATTTTCCAGTTGATCCTCCAAGTGTATACTAGCCCTCTCTAACCAAGGTTCTCAATCATACTCTATCTCCATGGAAATCAGCTCACTTGGAGTGAGCTGCTCTACCAATGCTATTTATTGCTCCTTCTTGGCTAAGGCCTTCCTCAAGCCCATTGTTCTTGGCCTTCTCTTAGACAACTGCCCTTCTTCATCTTCACTTTCATCAAAAACACCCAAGACTTCATCTAGCCTAAACTTGGTCCTTTCAGCCTCTTTCTAGGCTCTAATTGCCCTAACCTCATAAATGGCATTTTGTGTCTCCAGCTACTTGTTTTCAATCTCATAATAATGGATGAAATTCCTAGCCTTAGCTAGATTGGCTTGCAAATCTTTGATTCAAGCATCTTTACCTTTGAGAAACATGCTTGAGATCCTTGCCTCATTTTAATTATCACTGTCAACATGAATGAGTTCAAATTGTTTCTCAATCTCATGCTGATCTTCTTCTTCTTCCTCCATGACCTTTTCTTTGCCTTTATCAAGCTGCTTAGTTGACGTAGAATGAATTCCTACTTCCCCTTTGGTAAGTTGAAGGAAAAGGTTCAATCTTGATCATTTCAGTGCCTTCACCATTGCTGCCATGATGACTGTCATTTTCATTGATATCCTCACTTTCCTTATGGCTTTCAGCAGCACTGTTCCTCTCTGTCTCTTTTTCCTCATTTGATCCATAGATTTGTTGGATTTTTGACCTATTTCCATCATCATCATTCCTTCTTTCATGGCTGCTCTCATGGCTACTGCCATCTATCTCCATGATCTCTACCTTATCACTAATATATTTGTTGTCATTATCACTGACATTGGCCTCATTTACATCAGCCTGATTTTCATTATCTTGACTGCTAGGTGCTTCATCATTGGTTTCTTCACTACCTTCATCACCACTATGAGCCTCACTGTTTTCAGACTCAATGGCCTCTTCTTCCTTAGTGCTTGATTTATCACTGCCCTCTCCCTCATTTGCATCTTCTTCACTGATATTAGCCTTGCTGCTTTCTTCATGGCTCTTTTCCTCACAATATTTTGCTTCTTCACTGCCTCCTTCTGCCTCGCTGATATTTGTTTAACTGATATCAGCCTTATTTTCTTCTCCTTCACTGATATCTTCCTCCTCTGACATATTTCCATCATGGTTCATTTCCTTGCTACTTTCTGCATCTTTTCCCTCACTGTTTTCTGCACTGCCTTCATCCCTGTCATAAGCCTCATCTTCTTTACTGATTTGTGTGCTATCATTATTGGTGTCATCAAGGATTTTAGAGCCACTGTCATTATGTTCAATGATTTGTGCCTCATAATTGCCAACATCATCACTTTTTTCTGTTTCCATGCTCTCCGCCTTATCACGACCCTCTGCTTCTTCATTTTATTCCTCTTTACTGTGTTCTTCATTATTTCTTGATTCATCATTGCCCTCTCCCTCATTTTAATTTGACTTCTCATTGTCACTTCCTTCGTTGTCTTATGCATTGCGAGAGAGTGATGAAGGAGGGTTTCCCTGAGGTGAAGGGATATGTGTAGATGGTGAAACATGTTTAGCAAGAGATGATGGAGGAGTAGGGACAGGAGGATGAGGTGATGAAGGAATATTTTTCTGAGGATGGGCTTTTCAATTGGTAAACACTTCATGGGCAATGAAAACCTTCCGTAGAATACCCTATTGCTGCAATTGATCCATCACAACCATTTTGATAATAGAGTGGTGAAAGAGGATTTGCATCTGCTATGGATGGTCTCTCTTTTGTACAATATAGTACATTTTGTCAATACTCTTGTAGAGGTGGTAGGGTAGATGGAGCATATTAACCCTAGTAAAGTGCATGAGAAACCTGATGTGATAGGAATAAAGCTGGGAGAATCTTCCTTCACATGTGAAATATTTAATAATTACCCTCATCATGGGTGCATACCTCTCAAGAAAATGTGAGAAAGGAAATATGGATTTATTGTAGTCTTTGTATCTGGGTTTAAGGTATGGCTCATAGTAGCTCATGTCTAAATTGTCCTACTTGAACCATTTTTCACCCACACTAGGTATCGCAGTGGCAATAGGAAATGGTATCTGAAGACAGCTCAAATTTTACCCCTTGCAAGGTTGACTTGTTTCTCATGCAGGTTAAGTATGAAGAGCCTAGTTAGCTCGGGGTGATTCTGCACCAGTTGTAATTTCTCACAAAATTCATAGCAGCCTACTTTTTGGAAGCAGGAGACAGTTAAGGGAGATTCATTTAGCTCCATTGTGTTTAGTGGTTCAAACCTGTTGATCCTCCCACCTTTGTGTTGATGCCTCCTTGGCATTTGGCCTTCCTCACCACTATCAATGTCACCTTCCCTTGACATTTTGATCACTTTGTTTTGAAAAAAACCCTAGGACTGCACAATGAAAATGAGATAAAGGGATGGAGGATGAAAGTCTTTGCAAGTGAATGATATGGATGGGTGAGTGAGGGTAAAGGTATAGGAGTATGAGTTAGAGGAAAAACTCAAGGAACACATCAGCTGCTTGTTACAATTCTTCTTTGACAATAACTTGCACTGATGGAAAATGGATATGAAGGAAGGCAATGAATTTGTCAATATTTTTGTAATGCAGTGGAATTATTTGGTGAATGGTGCGAGTGTAGGCATAACCTTAGGTGAGTGAATAATCCTTCAAAAAGGTACCCTTATGTTTGTCACTAACTCTCTTTTGCAGGTAGATGAAGGAGTATTTAAACAGTGGTTTTAAGTTCAAATTATTATTTTTCCTTAGGGATCCATTCCTTTAATTTGAAAACCATAAAAATGCTTGGAGAGGAGAGTAGGGTATCCACTTACTATTTAGTTTTTTTCTTGGAAAACACTTGGTGGCATCTTGAAGATGTTTTGAGATGATTTGAGGGTCTTCAAGGTGTAGGAGGCCCTCCTGGCGAAACATGCAGCACCTAGGCCACGGGTGAGTCGGGTCAAGACAAGGCACAACGCCTTGTGCCAGGCGCGCAACGCCAAAGCTTTTTTATTGGGCCTATTGGGTGAAATGGGAAAATGCACAGTGCATTTCCAGGCCCGCAGCACCACCTCAGAGGCATGCAGTTCCGAAGAAATTTTCACAGGGAAACTGCCAGTGACACAGCGCCCGACTCTAGGCACGCACCGCCGATCTGAACGCACAACACCTCAACACTTAGGAAAAATTGACTTGAAAACCTGAAATTTATTACTCCTGAGCATTTCTAACTCTTTTTCAAGGGAACAATGAGAAATGAAAAACAAAATGACCCTTTATATGCCTGGGATTTAAATTTAATCTTTGTAAACCCATTTCCTAATGTATACAGAATTTTTCACTTTGCCTCTTTCACTAACTTTTTGACCTTTTCTTGCAAGTGACATAGATAATGAAGTTAAATATTCTTTTTACTTCTTAATGCATAATATTCTCATTTGATATCCTTGGAGTCAGATTAGTCATGATATCACCTTCAAAACTTTCTGTAGCTTCCATTACAATTTCTTAACTTGTCTTTCTCACCTTGGCTGGCAGTTAGGAAATCTTTGTTCCTTTTGACCCGAAAAAATTGACACATTCATTCTGACATAGCAGCAACCTTAATATCATCTTTAGTTTCCACCTTGGAGCTTAACATCATGTTTTTCATCTTTTTGACAACTAATACCTTTGCAGGTGACTGGAATGATAATTTGACCTTCTTGTTACTCTTTGAAGCATAATAAACCCATTAAAAATCTCTGAGAGGATTTCACATATCAATACCTTCAAAACTCTCCTCTGCCTACACCATGGAATTCAAACTATGCCATTTTCCTGAAAACATTGAATTTACCTTTCTTACTAATCTTGAGGCATAACAGGTTTAGCTTAGCAACTCTTTAGGATGTTTACACACCACAGTTTCTCCAACCTAAAGTCAACTCATATTTTTCTTTGTAAGTGATTGAAAACTTTTGACTTTGCCTTTCTCATTGATACTCTTCACATCCTTTCTCTTTGAGGAAATGAGACATTTTACCTTGGCAACTTTGGGATGTTTACACACACTGGCAGCTTCTAAATCTTTCTTTACCTACACCATGGAGCTCAACATATCTTTTGATCATTTTTGGCATGAAAAACTCCTTTGGAAAAGTTTGGAATCTTTTACAAACAGTGACATCTTTAGAATCCCTTTGCTGTCATCATGGAGTCCAAACCATGGTTTCACCTTCTTTGAACACTTTCTCAAAACCCTAGGTGTCTAGAATGCTTGAAAAAATTTATCAGTGTTCTCTTCTAAGTTCTCTATAACCCTTTCAAGTTCATTCATTTCTGTCTAGTTAACCTCACCTTTTTCCCTATTTCATCTATAATTTCTGAAAATATTCTCTTCATGTTTGGTTTTTGGTGTGCCTTCTCCATGTGATTTGCTACAAGTGGTCAGTGTTTTGACACCTTGCTAGACCAATCAAGCTCAAAAAATCCTAATTCCCCTTAAGACCAAGTGCTTCTTGTCTTCCTTGCTGATGGATGCCTTCCTTGAGGAGCAGATCTCTTACCTTACCAAATTTCTGCTAATAGTCATTTTAACACTCCTGCAGAAGTGTCAAAGTTAACATTTACCTCTTGCAGAACTTGAACTTGATAAAGTAGTCCTCTTTGGATATTTTCTGATCTTTCTTAGAAAACCATATGCTAATATTCTATTACATTTGAGCCATCTTCTAGCATAGGAAAAGTAGTGCTTAAAACATCAATGATGACTTTACAACCTATGAAACCCTAATGACCTAGTGGTAGGGTCCTTTGACCATGATCTTGACTGAAAATTGGCTTGGAGCCTTCAAGTGTAAAAATAGAGTATTGAAAAAGTGGTGTATTGAAGATCCAAAATCCAATGTATTTGATTTATCTAAAGAGCCTACAGAGATAGTTTTGACACCATCAATGCTTGAGGAACCTAGTGAACATGGGAAGGAATAGGCTGAATGGTAACCCTAGATGGAAATGGAGGGATGGGCAAGGGAAAAATAGAGTAATGATGTTATAGGTGGTAAAATAGGATGGAGATGAGTGGCATAAGCCCATAAGGAGTCCTTTATGAGTGGTAGGGTGACCACGGAAAGGAAAAATGGTAGAATAGTGAAAAACTTTCCATAAGGATAATGAAGGCAGTGAGATTTCTAAAACTCACAATATTTAGGAAATTTTGTTTTTATAAATCTATAATCAATATTTAGTCATCTATAGATAGTAAAAATTACTAATGACTAACAGTGGCTCCACTTGGGGAGGGAAGCTCCTTTTCAGGAGGTGTCCAGGACCTCAGAGTTCAGATCTCTGAGTTTTAAAGACCAGTACCTTACTTGTACTTAGAATATCCCTTTTCCTTCATTTTCTGATGTTCTCTTGAAGCTATGATCTCATAAAATCTGAAATAACATGATTGCTTCAATCTTAGTTCTACCTACCCATCCTACTTTGCCTAACATTTTTTCTTCTTCCAGGTGCACTTGAACTAGAAAAACCTTGACATTCTTTTCTTTTTAAAGCATAAAAAAACTATCTGCTTGTACCCTTATCACTTCCAAAAGTCTAGATTAGGCTAATGAACTCTCTTATTCTCTACCTAGTCTATTCATTTGTCAAGATTGAGTTGTTTGAAAAATTTTATTCTCTAACCTACTAACATAAAATTCAAAACATGATCAAACTAGGATTAAGTAATCTGATTTGCAATGGGCTGTGGAATTTGGACAAGATGCACATAGACATTGTTTTTGTACAATAAAAAACTAGAAAACATGAAGGCTGTGATTCAGAATTGGTTATGCATCCCTCTCATTTTCTTTGGTTCAGATTTATGCTTTGGGAACCAACATATTTCCTAATCTAATCTATTGAGAAGCTGAGCTTAAATGGATTGACAATTTTTCTTTCACTAACTATTATAGGACAAATGACCTCCTCATCAACTCAGAGGATAAGGTAATATGGAAGAAGGAAAGTGACCTAGACAAAACCTATTTCTGCCAAGGTAATGCACCCCAAAAACTGTTAAGCTGTGTTATAACACTTCTGAGCCATGTAAAGGTTGCATTAGTGACTAGGGAAACGCTCTAGCTAGCCCAGAGGGCAGCATTACCCATTTTTAAACATAAAATAGGAAAAATCACTCGGATAATGATTGGAAAACCCAGCTATTTCTCATGGAGAGTCAGTACAAAATAGAAAATGAAAGGCACTAACCTCTTATTAGGCCTTAATAAAAGAAACTAGACTCTAAAGGAAGGAAAAAGCACATAAAGCTAAGGAAACATCTTTGTTTTTTCCTTTTCAAACTGGTTGAAATATTTGGGCAAGATTTTCCCTCTCCATCTTCTATAAAATGGAGCTATAGGTTACTAGTCCAAGGTTGAAGGTTTTTTGAATACATGTGGAGCAGAGTTACGTTGTTACTATATGGTAGTTGAGGATTGGTGAAGTGACATTGAGAGCTCACCACCTTGATCACCATCACATACAAGGAAAGAGAGAGAGAGAGATTGGAAGACTAAGGAGAGCTTGGTCCAACTGACATTTGTAATCCTCCTTTTTATAAATCAATAGAACTGTATCTGTTTTTTCCATTCTATGCTTTGATATTGTCATTATTTTCCAATTTTTAATATAACATGATATGAATAGCTTATATTTGTGTTATTTTATGTTTATCATATGCTGATTTGAGTTAATAAAAGGTATATTGTTGTAGAGATTACACAAGTGATTTATTTGATCGCAGGACCCAAATCGGAACTAGTGAAGGAGGATCCCTGCTTCACTGCTCAGTATTTTCTAAAGGATCCGGGATTGGAAAAGAGGTAATATCTCATCTCATTTTACTAATTGATATAAATCAGCTTGAACATATGTGCAGGATCTTTGTGAACTATATAGCTAATCTGACTATCTACCTCGGGCACCGGAAAGCCTAGAGAGGGATATTTGATAACCACTACCCAAGCATATTACCCTATAGCAGAATTGGTGACTCTTTTGGGGAGAAAACCCCAAGTTTCTGGACTATTCCTATCGCTCTACTTTTTTATTTCCTTCTATTCACATATCCTTCTGACTAGTTTATATTCTCAATAGACATATTAAAAGCTCACAGAGTTCAGATCGGACCCTGCTTAGCCATCTGAAAAATTTTACCCTGACTAATACTGCCATTTTTAGTCTTCCAGTGCGTTATAACATGGTATAGACTTAGAACCAGTGCATTATTCCCTGCATTAATGCGGTCTAGGCTTAGTTACAGTGCGTTACCCAAACCAAAAATTTGTTGTTCACACCTGTGTTGCGTTTCCTTTTGGTGGTAAAGTTCTTGGCTATCAGAATACCTTCTCTTACTGGATCCCTATGCTTGTTTACCAGCTAGAATTTCTATATTTTACTCTGATTTAAAAGGTTAATGTCAAAATTCATTTACTTTTTGAAGAGAACATTTTTTTTTTTTTTTTTTTTTTTTTTTATGAACTTAGCTGAATTAGTTCTGAACATTTTTTGGTTAAAAGACTTTTAAGACAAGATAAATAGATGTATGAATATTTAAGGTTGAACTTTGTTATTTGAATGTTTGGTGCATGGATGTTGAAAGAAAACCTCTCCTGGTAGAAATACTCTTCATCGAATTGAATATTTAGAGCATATTTTTGCATGGTTTTTTGAGTCACAGTCTCATCACATTTCATACCTCCACTCCCCCTCCACAAGACTAATAATAAAAGTACACTAAGAATCAAGTGATAATAAAATCAATCATATAAATTTTTCTGAGCTCACACGAACAGTAGTTCAGGCTAGGATCTTGGGGTAGGAGAAGTGAGAAAATCACCCAAGATCTCCAAACTTGAAACTAGAGTCACTAATGAGCAAAATCCTACTACACTCATATTATCAAGACCAATCCATTAATGGAGCTAAGTGTGAGAAAACACTCGGGTGCATAAGAAGGTAGCCCGCCTTCAAGTGCATTTAGTGGCATTCTATATATTGGGGTTCCCTTTGGGGATGTCGAAACTAGATCTGGGATTTAGGTTTTCTTCCCATATAGTGTGTTTCCTACGACCGTGACCCCCTTGATGATGTCCTTGATTTGAGGTATCCTTAGTGGCCAAAATTTGTATGGACTTATAGAAGGTGACTGGGACGGGTTGTCTTGGTACCTAACACAGACGTACCTACTCTATCTTCAGTCTTTAGGAGGGTACTTGTCTCCATGAGAGTACTTACACCTATCGTCGGAGGTGCGGGCAAAGATCTAGAGTAATCGTAACTGTACTTATGACCAACCCTCTCTGTATGCTATTGTGATACTGGGTTTCATCTCCAGCAAACGGTAGTACTTAGATAGGGAACCGTATTTTGGCTGCTTATTGATTGATCTTTAGAGATTCCTTGTTTCTTTTTTATTTTTTAGGTGTGTTGTTACTGTCATTGAGACTTTATAATACATAACAAATCATTATTTTTTTCTTAAAATAAATAGGTCACCGTGGCATCTTCCGACCATCATCGTCTCTCTCGATGACAACAAGGTCTCCATCCTTTGACACCAGAGGAAGAACTGAGTCTTAGTGAACCCGTTCCTTCCACTGAAGAGTAGTCTCCATTGGCAAACCCTGATTTTCACATAGCCTCGTATCACATGGAATTTCCAGAGGACCCTTTTACAAAAGGCGTCGTACCTCCTTACAATCCTCCACTCACTAATCCATTGGCACCTATGATAGTTCATATTACACAGCAAGAAATTTCTTCAGCCACACCAACATCCATTTAACCACTGGCACCTATGGGGTTGGTACCAATGGCAACCAACCCAGGTTTTCCACCACCCTCCCCGCCAGTAGTAAGTTCTATACCAATAATCGATAACCCTAGTAGTCAAACTCTACCTGATCCCAACCCTATAGTCATCACAACTGTCAGTGGATCCTCGAGTCCTTCAGAATCTACTCCTATGGTGACCACAACGGGACCCACGGTTCCCCCTCCCATGAGTGGGACTACTTCGGTTCCTTTTAGCAACCCTTTCGGCTGGAATCCTTTGTTAAGTTCAAAACCTTTGGCCTCCATACTAGGGGGCAGTGTCACGAAAACGAAAACAACAGGGAACATTTCGCTACCCCTGCAATCGTTAGGAAAAACCGAACAACCTATTTTTAATACTACTCCCTTAAGTGGTCTAAATCTCGGTGTAGGATCCACACCATTGCTTAATTATGCACATAGAAGCATGCCTCCGACTGGCTCTATTGCGTCCATATGGGCCAATCCACCCCAACATCCATCTAGATAAGGGGGGCACTTTTATCTTGGGGGTAACCAACCGTTCGCCCCACAATACAATATGCCCTACGGACAACAACCATATATCCCTACACCTCCACCCATAGGAAATTTTTATCAACAAATTCCTACTTATCCTATTGGTAACACGTTGATGGGCGGACCCTATGGTCCAAATAGTCAGCCAATACTTTCTTGGATAGATCAGGGGGAAAACACACAATTTCCATTTTTAGCAGCTCTAGACATCCCCGACATATATAAATTGAATAATGATCCCATCAATCACAACCCACTCTGGCCTCCAGTCCCACACAAGATTCCGTCTAACATCTCGAAATTCGACGGGAAACAAGGGGAGTATCCAGCTTCACACATCACCACCTTTCATCTATGGTCTGTATCTAATTCCATGGTGGATGATAGTATCCGGCTTCGGCTGCTCCCCCGCACTCTCACTGGCAATGCTACCAAGTGGTATATTGAATTACCATGCACCGCCATCAACACTTTTGGCACCTTAGCTATGGAATTTCTAAAAAAATTTCAATTACCTATCAGATATGAAACCGGTATGAAACTTTTAACCTCGCTGTGCCAAGACACTGCCACCCACATCTCCAATCACATTCATGAATGGAGGTGTAGGAGGAGGCTAGTCAAAGCGCGAATCCCAGATCATCTCCTAGCTAATTGGTTTTGTAAATCTCTCTTACCAACCCTAGCTAAAGACATTGGACTATTCGGTGCGGTCATAGAAGATCAATCCATTTGTCATGCCCAGCATTTAGATTTAATCTATTCGCAATCTGGCATGCTATGTGATTTACTCTCCCATGCCCCATGGTAATCCAAATTCTCCCGCTACTCAGAAACCCAGAGTCCACGTCGACGGTCTCATCGGCACAATCTCTGGCATAGCCACAAAAAAGTCTCAGGGGCAAACCTCCTAGCCATATTTGGCTTCCACTACCCCTAACCAGTCGACTACTCTTCCTACCGCTGAGGTAAATTCTGGGCAAACTTCACAAAAACCTAGTGGAAAGAATAAGAAGAATAAGAAAAACACATCTTCTTTAGAAGAGCAGCCAGACCATCAGAATAATCCCATTAAGAAAAACACTGCTAAAAATGAAAAAGGGAGGGAAAAACCCATGAAATTTCCTTGAAAAATCTATGTGGAGGACCACTTGACATTCAAATGTCCTCGGCTGCAGGAATGCACATATTTTATCGCAAAAAAGGAATCTGGGAGGACACCTTCTGTCCTACATAATCCCTTCCCTAATCCATAGCAGCAACATCAACACATGGTTGCAAACCACTACAACCCCCGCAAAGGGGCAATGGTGGTTCACATCCTTCCGGTGAAGGATCGTCCACCATTTATGGCATAGAAAGTGTTGAACTTTAGACATGAGCCAAACTTTATGGAAATTCTATCATAGATACTCAGGAACCTGGTACCAGTTCAAATCCACCGTCGCCCAACGATTTGCATATCGAACGGCCTGCTGTTGACCCCGCGATTCGTGCCCCCAAAGGGACACTCCAATGCACGACTCATAACACCTCTGCACATGCCACCCAAAACTACAACATTGTAGAAGATTTGGTGCAGGCACCATCAGCCATGTCTACTCTCGAAGTATTGCAAACTTGTCCAGCACAAAGGAAAGCCTTGCTTTCGACCATTGGTGGGATTGACCCCCAGGATTCTACAAATGCTATTTTTTACATGGATAAATCTAAAGCTTTCCTCTCACACCAACTTTCATTACAGATACAAGTTGTGTCGAAAGGGAGACCAATCCATCGTACTGTCATTGACGAAGGTGCTTCGACCTGCGTTATGTCAATTACTTGCTGGCTCACTTTGGGTTCTCCCACTTTGTCTCCACCATCCAATTCCCTTAAATATTTTGTTGTGTAACCATCTCCAAAAAGAGAAGAAAAGAGATATAAACGCCTTAGAAATGAGCCACTTCGAGGGGGCAACCTCCAATACATTACATAAATGAACAATTCTTGGATGATACAATTTACAAAACCTCCTTTCTATATATAGGAGTCCATGGGGCCATAATGTGATCCTAGTGGGCCACAATGTAATCCTAGCCGACCTAACAATAATAATTTAAGGGCACAATAATAACAAAATGGGGGTTACAAGGGTACAATAATAACAATAAAGGGGTTACACTAACAACAATAAGGGACTATACTAGTAATATGGGGACCTAACATGCCCCTCTCCTTCAAAAAAGTGTTGTCCTCAACGCTTGAGTAGCTCTGGGTGCTTCTGTATAAAATTCTCATCTTCCCATGTAGAATCTTCAGTGGGTAAGTTCTTCCACTTGATGAGATACTCTGAAATTGATCGATTCCGTAGTTGTCGAGTTCTTGTTTCCGTGACCGCTTCAGGTTCCAATATGATTTTTCCTTCCTCATCAAGTTCTGGAAATATTGTTTGAGCTGGAAGATTTTCACCTATAACCTTCTTTAAGCATGAAACATGGAAAACTGGATGTACTCGCGAAGAAGCAGGAAGCTCCAATTTGTATGCCATAGTACCAATCTTTTGCAACACCTTGTAAGGACCATAGTACTTTGACGATAATTTATTATCCTTCTTAGCTTGCTTGAGGGACATTTGTTTATATGGTTGTAGCCGTAAAAATACCCAATCTCCTACATAAAAACTTCTCTCGCTGCGATGTTGATCTGCCTGTTGTTTCATTCGATTTTGTGCCAAATTCAGGTTATCCTTTAAGAGTTGGAGAACTTCTTGCTGATGCTCGACGTGATCTTCCACTGCTTGAACCTTCAAATTTTTCCTTAAAGATGATGTGATCGATGGTGGATGATATCCATAAAGTGCCATAAATGGGGTCATTTTTGCTGCAGTATGGAAGGAAGTGTTATACCACCATTCGGCGAGAGGTAACCACTTGACCCATTGTGTTTGTTTATCAGATACAAAACAACGAAGATATCCTTCCAAACATTTATTTACTATCTCAGTTTGACCATCAGATTGAGGATGATAAGATGAGCTATGAGCTAATTGAGTACCCAAACAAGAAAATAACTCCTTCCAAAAATTTCCAGTAAAAATGGGATCTCTGTCATTCACAATAACCCTTGGGCTTCCATGTAGCTTTTGAATTCTGTCCATAAATGTAGTAGCAACTGTACTTGCTTTAAATGGATGAGATAATGCACAAAGGTGTGCATACTTGGTAAGTCTATCAACTACCACCATGATGACATTCTTTCCTTCGGACTTAGGTAAACCTGTGATAAAATCCATTGAAATCTCCTCCCACCATTGACTTGGAATGGATAAAGGTTGTAGAAGTCTCGGGGTCTTAATTGTCTCCACTTTATTCTGCTGGCAAACCAAACATTTCGCCACAAAATTTTGAATATCAATTTAAGGACATCCCAAAAAAATTCTTTCTTCACCCTGTGGTAAGTTTTTAAAAATCCTGAGTGTCCTCCTAAAGGAGAAGTGTGCAATTCCAGAAGAATATTTTCTTTTAGTTGGGAATTCTTACAAAGATATAAGCGATCTTTGTACCATAAGGAATCATTTTTCCAACTAAATGTATAAGATGTACTAGGATCTTGCTGCAACTTTTGAATGAGCGTCCATACATCTTTGTCCTTCTTCCATTCATCTCTTGCTTCAGTTATCCAATCTGGTTGGATAATAGAAATGGCACAAAGCAGTGCTTCCACCTCTTCATTCTTTCTTGAGAGTGCATCTGCAACAACATTAAGCTTTCCTTTTTTGTAGATTATTTCAAAGTCATAACCCAACATCTTTGTGACCCATTTTTACTGCTCTTCTGATGATAGTCTTTGTTCCAAAAAGTGTTTAAGACTATCATGATCGGCTTTTACCTTGAAGTGTCTTCCCATTAGGTAAGTTCGCCATTTCTTTAGTGCATGCAATATTGCTAACATTTCCTTCTCATAAATAGGTTTCTGTAAATACTTTCCTTTGATTGGACGACTTTAAAAAGCAATGGGTCTTCCTTCTTGCATTAAAACTACACCAATTCCATTTCCTGAGGAATCACATTCCACAATAAAGGTTTTTGTGAAGTCTGGCGTAGCTAAGACCGGTGCTAGGCACATTGCCTCTTTAAGATGTTCAAAGGCCTTAGTTGCTTCAGGAGTCCATGAAAATGCATCTTTCTTCAATAATGTTGTTAGAGGTGCTGCTATTCTCCCATAAATCTTAACAAACTTGCGATAATAGCCTGTTAACCCGAGAAATCCTCGCAACTGCTTTATTGTCTTGGGGACTTTCCATTCCTTAATGGCTTTAATTTTGTTAAGGTCTACTTTAACACCCTCGTGAGATATAATATGACCCAGATATTCCACCTCTTGTACTCCAAAAAAACATTTGGATGTTTTTGCATATAATTGTTTCTCCTGCAATAGTTTGAGCACCCTGTCAACATGTTCAACATGATCCTTCCAAGACCTGCTGTAGATTAGTATATCATCAAAAAATACTTGCACAAATTTTCTAAGGAAGGGTTTGAAAATGGAATTCATCAACCCTTGAAATGTAGAAGGTGCATTGGTAAGGCCAAAAGGCATGACCAAAAATTCATAATGACCCTCATGAGTTAGAAATGTTGTTTTCAAAATATCTTTAGTCTTCATTCTAATTTGATGATATCCTGAACGAAGATCCAACTTGATAAAATAAATTGCTCCATGTAATTCATCCAATAATTCATCAATCACAGGAATGGGAAATTTGTCTTTAATGGTGAGCTTATTGAGCTCCCTATAATCCGGACACATTCGCCATGATCCATCCTTCTTGTGTACCAACACTACAGGAGCAGAGAAAGAACTTTGACTGGTTGAATTATACCTGCCTCTAACATTTCTGCAATCATACGTTCAATTTCGCTCTTTTGGAAGTAAGGATATCTATAAGGCCTGATGTTTGGAGGAACACTTCCTGGAATCAAATGAATAGCATGATCATGATCACAAATAGGTGGGAGTCCTTTGGGAATTTCAAACACCTTGGAATGATTGTCCAAGACTTGTTGGAGATCTGCAGAAATAGATGATTTTGATGTTGGAACTTCTAGTGAGCATAATTGTGCAATTACGCCTCGTTGTTCTTTCTTTAGAAGCTTTGTCATGCCATTAGAGCTTATTATCCTTCGTGGCTTCCCTTCAATACCCCGTAATTCGACTTCCTTTCCTTCTGAAAAGAATTTCAAGAAAAGTTCTTGAAAATTAAAAGCTACCGTCCCCAAAGATTGTAACCATTGTACTCCTAGTACAACATCAGCACCTCCCATAGGAATGGAAAGCATTGGACTAGTCAATACATATTCCCACATGGTTAGCTTGATATTATGGCATTTTCCAGAGAAATTTATAGTTCCTCCATTTGCAACCATCACTTGACATTCTGGTGCTGGGTATAGGAAACAATTTAATTCCTTGGCTACTTTATAATGAATAAAATTATGGGTGCTACCTAAATCAATCAACACTATTACCTTTTTCTTCTTGATATGTCCTTCTATCTTGAGAGTTTGAGGAGTGGTAATTCCTACCAGTGCATTACACGATATAGTAGGATTCATTTCTTCCTCTTCTAGGGCTGGTTCCTGGTGTATATCCTCTTCTTGTTCATTTTCTTCTTCCTCTTCACAATCTATGTAAAATAATTTCTTCTCAGCACACTTATGACCTTTAGTGTATTTTCTATCACAACTGTAGCAAAGCCCTTTTCCTCTTTTTTCTTCCAATTGTTGTGGTGTCAACCTTGTAGGTTGTGGAAATCTAGGCGTAGCAACACTTCCTTCTTTATAGAATTGAGTGGTAGGCTTCCTTGTCGCCATAATTTTACATTCAAATTTTCTTGCCAACTTGAATGCCTTCTCCAATGAATCAGGTTCCAAAACACGAACTTCATGTTGGATGTTATCCTTTAGAGTACCTATGAAGAGATCAATCTTGTGTTCCTCTGGAATATCAGTTACCCTTATATTCAGTTTTTGGAAGTCCTCAATGTGTTGCCTCACTAAACCCTTTTGTTTGAGATTTATCAATTGGCTAAAGAAGGTGTTGCTCTTTGTATCCTCATAATGTGCTATCATTTCCTCCGTAAAAATTGACCAAGTGACAATTTTTTTACGGGAGAAAAGCCATCGATGCCATACAAATGTATTTTGTTCTAAATGTTAAGTTGCAATGTGTACCTTTTGTGTGTTTTGAACATTATGGAGATAAAAATATTGCTCCATCTGTAGTATCCATGTTACAGGATCCTTTCTGTCAAACTTCCTCATATCCATCTTTGGAATATGGTGGTTCTTCCCGCCAACATTAGAGTTTATGAAATCACGATTAACATTTATTTTGTTCTCATCATGAGGTTCTTCTACTATCTTTTCACCATTAGGAAACATTTCTTGTATCAACTTTGTCAAACCTTCGATGTCTGTTTTGAGATCATTCTTCATGTTTTCCATGTTGTCTTTCATGTCTGCTTCCATGCCATCCATATTAGCTTCCATGCCATCCATATTAGCTTCCACGCCATCCATTTTAGCTTCCAAGCCTTTCTTCAAACCGTCCATCTTCACTTCCACGCCTTTCTTCAAAACTTCCATTTCATTTTGCTCTTTGCGAGAGTGAAATTTGTTGCACTTGCTCTTGTAATTTTGATAGATCATGTTGCAATTCTTCATCTTCATGAGTCATAGGAGAGCCTTCTAAAGGCTTAATGGGTGTTGAATTATTTTTACGGGGCATATTTTAGAACCAAATACTGCTATATATTCTACAATATGCCCTTGGAATCAATTCAAATTGATTCTTCAAAGAAGACTCATGCAATTTGGAAAGAAAAAAATATACACACCTTTTTCTTGCTTTTGAGGAACTCGATATTGAAATTGGATTATCTATATCATTGCAGCACTTAAATATTTGAATTTTGGTTTCAATGTAGCCCTCTAAATTATCTTTCAAATTCCACAGGTCTGACCTGATTTGGATTCTCCAAGACAAAGTTGTGTCCAATCTCCCACAATGACCTAATTCTGCACTGGTTCAGTAGAGCGAACTTCTACGACTTGCCATGTGTCACTTTTTCGTCCTTTGTCTCTGAAGTTGATAGCCAAGAAACTATAGTCTGTGTACTTAGAACCAATTTGTACGGCACTCCAATCTGATGCCCAGAGAGAGAGTTATTGAACTTTTCCCACGATCACCTCTTTGATATGAAATTTAGGATCCTAAAAAAGCACTACCTTCCACATATCATATCTCCCAAAATTTTGCGAAACAAGATCTGAAATTTTTTGAAGACTTTCCTCAGGATTTCAGCTTTGCACCATATGAGTTTTAGATTCTGAACCTTCGTAGAAAAAAAGTTATAGCGCAAATTCCACGATGACCTGTTTCAGAGCCTGAAAAAAGACCTAACTTCCACAGATGATATCTCTGAAAATATTGCGAACCAAGCTCTAAAATTTTTAGAAAATATTCCTTATGATTTCAGCTTCGCACCCTAAATATGTCAGCCTATGAAACTTTGTAGAAAAAATTTTATAGTGAAAATTCCACGATGACCTGTTTGGTGCAGTGAAACCCTGGAATCCAAACCTCTGATACCAAATGTTGTGTGACCATCTCCAAAAAGAGAATAAAAGAGATATAAACACCTTAGAAATGAGCCAATTCGAGGGGGAAACCTCCAATACATTACATAAATGAACAATTCTTGGATGATACAATTTCTAGTATATTTCTATATATAGGAGTCCATGAGGCCATAATGTAATCATAGTAGCCCATAGTGATATGTCCTAAGCAGAGACAGTGTAATAATAATTTAAGGGCACAATAATAACAAAATGGGGGTTACAAGGGTACAATAATAACAATAAAGGGGTTAAACTAACAACAATAAGGGACTATACTAGTAATATAGGGACCTAACAGCTTTCGATGGCCACACTTTCCTCCCAAAAGGCTACCTTGCTAGCTTTCCCATTACACTTACTAGGAAAATGATAATGGTGGATGTTGAAGTCGTAGATCGTCATTTCGACTATAATCTATTGTTGGGTCGCAGTTGGTCATATGCAATGACTTCCATTTTTTCGTCCACTTTCTAGCTCATCCTCTTTCCGTTGGATGGGAAAATAGTCACAATGGATCATTTATCCTTTTTCACCCTTGATTGTGCCACATTACCAAGTAGCACTGTACCCCTAATAGGAGGTGTTTCTGACTCATACGTCAGTATTGGTACTGGTCTTCTGAAGGCATCTTCCCTAATGGGTTGTTTTCCTCTCCCACCGCCTAAGGTTCCAAATACAGTTGCAATGATATCCACCCCTTTGGATGGCTTTATTGACCCATGGATCCTACCAAAACCTTCAGACATTGATTCCTATGGAGATCAGATGCCGCTCTCACCAGCCAAGTTGGTTTACCAAACCATCCAAATTACATATGAACCCTCCATGGCTATGGTTTTGACCAAAGGTACGAACTCCCTGCCCATCATAGTTCCTTATAAAGATCTCCTCGATGAAATCCCACCTACATATGAAGCTATTCGAGAGATCATGTCTCTAGAAGAACGACATTGGGGAGAATTCCACCATCGCGCTTCAATGTTTGATTCGGACGTGATAACTACTCAAATCCCATCCTTTCACACACTATAGATGGTCCCTTCCATTTATACGACTATTTAAACCATCGATTCAGAAGGGAACATGGGAAATATTTCTAAGACAATGCTCATAGATATCTCGGTCAAAACGGGTATCGTGGAAAACATTTAGATTGGAGCAGATTGAAATCCTGAGGAAATTGCACACTTCACATTCCTCTTTAAATAATTTCTCGATGTGTTTGCTTGGTATTATGAAGAAATTCCTGGCATATATGTGTCTATAGTCGAGCACGAAATAAAAGTTTATGACAATGCTAAACCTATTCGACAACGACTCTGACCTGTCCACCCACGCAAAGTGGTCGCCATCAAAACTGAAGTAGAAAAAATTTTGCATGATGGTTTCATCTATCCCATTCCTTTGATAGAATGGGTTTCCAATCCGGTTCCTGTAGATAGAAAACAAGGCACCACCCTAGTTTGTGTTGATTATCGCAATATGAACGCTGCTTGTCCCAAAGACAATTATCCTACGCCATTCATAGATCATATCCTTGATGATTGCACCGAATGTGAGTCTTTTTATTTTATGGATGGTTTCTTAGGGTGTAACCAGATTGCGATTAAAAAATATGAACAACATGAAACTTCCTTCATCTGTCCTTGGGGCACATTTGCATATCATAAACTCCCATTCGGTTTGAAGAATGCTGGAGAAAGTTTTCAAAGGGCTATGGACTATGATTTTCACGACATTAGGCATATTGTACAATCATACTTGGATGACCTCCGAGATCACTCCAAGAAGCGATCCCATCACCTTGCACACCTAAAAAAAATATTCGCCTGGTGTAGGTTCTAAAATATATGTCTAAATACACATAAGTGCATATTTTTTTTTGAGTTTGGATGTCTTCTAGGTTTTATTGTCTCCAAGCATGGGATTAGGGTTGATCCCGATAAGGTTAAGGCAATCGTTGAATTGCCTGCACCATAATCCATCCTGCAACTCCAACGTTTGCAAGGGAAGGCAAACTTTTTACGTCGTTTCATCTTGAACTATGCTGAGATGACGAAAGGATTTATGCGATTATTAAAGAAGGGAACACTATATTTATGGGATGACCAAGCTCAACAGTCATTTGATGCCTTGAAACAAGCACTCATTTCTGCCCCACTTCTTAGTGCCCCCGATTATTCATGCAAATTTCTCCTCTACCTGGCAGCCTCACCATCCTCACTTGGCATGGTTCTGGTTCAAGTTCACAATGACGATAATGAACATGTGATATATTACTTGTCAAAATACCTCATCGGTCCCAAACTACGATACTCAAATGTGGAAAAACTCTCCCTCACGATGGTATTCGCTGCCACTTGACTCCGACACTGTATATTACTATGTCAGACTACTGTTATTTCTTTGGAGAATCCCATGCGACACATTTTGTCTTGCCAAGTTATCGGAGGAAAATATTTCAAATGGATAGTAATCCTCCAACAATTTGACATGGTTTTCACTGCTGCCAAAGAAAAGAAATCTCTAGTCTTCGCCGAATTACTGTCGGATCTTCCCAGAATCAACCCAGGAGATGTAGCTCATGATCCATTTCCTGATGAATTCGTCTTCTTAGTTGATTCTTCTGATCCTTGGTATGGAGACATTTTGGTCTACCTCCAAGCTCAACGCTTCTGCCCAACTCTCACATTGGACGACCGCCGTCGTATTCGCCACCAAGCAAAACACTACCTTGTACTCAATGATACTCTATATCGTCATGGTGTTGATACTATTCTTCAGCGTTGTCTCACTATTGACAAGGCGGAACACGTTTTAAATGAATGTCACACAGGGGAGAGTATCGGTCATATTTTTGGCGTAGCTACTGCCCAGAAAATCTTGCGTGCAGGCTATTAATGGCCCACTTTGTTTAAAGATTTCATCATGGCAATCCAGAAGTGCCATCTGTGTCAAATTTTCACAAAAAAAATGCATGCTCACCCTGCCCCCTCCACCCGGTTATCTCCATTGGTCCTTTCGCTAAATGGGGAATAGATTTCATTACCTGCAACCCCTCTTTAGCCGACAGACACAACTACATTGTCGTGGCAGTTGACTACTTTACGAAATGGGAAGAAGCCATTCCCACTTTTAGAGATGATGGAGAAACTACCACTTTGTTCCTGTTCAATCAAGTTATCTATCATTTCGGAGTACCCCTTTCAATTGTCACTGATCATGGATCACATTTTCAGAACCATATGATGACAGAATTAAATTCCATGCTAGGATTTCAACAAGATCAGTCTTCATCCTAATATCCACAAGTGAATGGTAAAGTCGAAGCCGTAAATGGCATCCTCAAAACCATGATTCGTCAGTTAGTAGGAAATCATAAAACCACATGGCATAGAAAGTTATATTCTGCGTTATGGGCATATCGTACGTCAGTAAAAACTACCATAGGCTTCACACCATTCCAACTTGCATTCGTCCTGGAGGCAGTACTTCCAATCGAGTGTGAGATTCCATCACTCAAGCTCGCTGTTGAACTCCTACCTGGCACCACCACCACAAAAGAGCGCTTTCTCTCACTCGATCACTTGGATGAGACTCGTCGAGATGCCACACTAGCACTCAAAGCCCACAAATGCCAAGTCAAATCTCAATATGACAAATCTATCAAGCCTCATTCTTTTCAAGAGTGTGATCTCGTACTACTCTACGATCAGAGACACAACCTCTTGGGGGCAGGAACACTTCAACCATTATGGCTTGATCCTTACATAGTCACCAAAGTCCTCTCAAAAGGAGCTTATGAAATTCAGGATTGCAATGGAATTCCGCTCACGGAGCCCCGCAACGGGCTCTATTTGAAGAAGTATTTTGCCTAGTTTCCCACTAGGCTAAGCTTTGTAATTTTATGTATATAAGTTTTTCCTATTGTTTTGATGTCTCTAGATATTTTTGGGTTTTTTAAGTGTTTTTCCTCATATAAAATGATTTTCTTTCACACAGATGCCGTCATCCTCCTTATCATACATCGGATACGTGGACGGTGCTAGTCGTCACACTAGACACATAGCTTCAACTGCTTGGGTTCTCTACACACCTGAGTCATAAATTCTTGGTTCTGGGGGAATTTTCATAGGCAATGCGAACAATAACATTGCTGAGTACATGTCGGTGATACAACTCTTCACGTAAGTTGCATCTCACGATATCTCCAATTTAGTGGTCAGGTTAGATTCCCAACTCGTAGTTATGCAGTTGAACAATCATTATCACATTCATCATCCAATATTTTTACGTAATTTTTTAAGGGTGAGACTTTTAGAACATCAATTTAAAACCATCTCATTTGAGCACATCCATAGAGAATTTAATGCATTGGCCAATTCGTTGGTAAACTATGTATTAGATTGGCATTTGTCACATTTGTTATAAAAATATTTACACATGAGTATATATTTTTTCCCATAGAAAATACATAAACATTAAAAAACACATAAAAAAAATCGCAAAAAGTATGTATATATATATATATATATATATATATATATATATATATATATATATATATATATATATATATCTGTGTGTGTGTGTGTGTGTGTGTGTGTGTGTGTGTGGTGTCCAGATTAAAATTACATCAAAAAATCTCCCAAAAATTGGGTGTTTTACAAAACTTGGCTATACTAAGCCTCGCTATGAAATTTACACATCTACTCCTCCAGCTATGCCTGATGCTCAAAATAACAAACAACTGCACTGGCTATCCTCTTGAGAGGCACCATGTGTCTCTCCGACACACCCACAGTATGTTGCTGCAGACGAACTGGAATCTCTCTCATAGGAAGAGGTGGTACACCCATGATTAAACCCTCCAAGTTCCTGGAAAGCTCATGCAAAATCTGGGTATCATCACTCTCTATGGCAGCTTCCTCATCCTCTACTGCTGCACCAACCCCAGGTAGCTATAGTCCTTGTCGCACATAACGAGGGAATCTGGCTGGGCGAACAGGTGCCACATTTGTATCAAGCAAACAAGCTTCATTTCAAAATATATTTTCACCCATTTAAACAAAAAAAAAGTTGTATAAACATTCAAAAGACAAAAAATACTTCCAACTACACTAATCAATCCTTCTCTTACCATCTAGACCCCACCGAGTGCCCGGGGGAAACACTAACTCCGGACCTCTTGTAAATTTCATCCTCGCATAGGCATAGTCCTCAATCATGATGATCTGGTGGTTAAGCCAATGAAATTTTCCATCATCAAAGAAATGACAGACATGACCCTGTCCCGTCTGCGGTATCAAAGCTGCCCATCGAGCTTGTCTCGGCTCTCGCGGGCCTAATACATCTGTAATCATCCTGGGTCTCGTAACCAACACCCGCTCTAGTAGGAAGGAAACAACCAGTGTACCATTACCAAACTCCCTCTAAGTCCGTGTCTTACACGATTTCATCTCTGCATGAACCCGACGGACAACACCTTCATACCAGTCAAAAACCTGGGGTTGCATACAATCCAATGCTAACAACAACTGGGCCTTGGTGGCCACATGCTGACTCTTGGACCTAACCAAGTGAACTATCATCCATAACAGAGACCTCAGCAGTCTTGAGGCCACCCATGCAATAGGTACCTGGCTGCTAACTACCTCAGTATCACGTATGCAATGAGCAAGGATCAGGTCAACAGTAGTACGAGGATCCACCCTGGACCCACTCAAGTTGGGCCTTGGTCCACGGCACGATAGACCAGTCAAAAAATAAATATCATATTTCTCAATCGAGAGTTCATTGCCCCTGATACGAAATATGTGCTGATGATCATCCCACTGTTGAATTATCCACCTCAAAAGGTCCTCTTGTCCCCTCATCAGTTCCAATTGAGCATACTTTAGCAAACCGCACCTGCGAAGAACCAGCAAAGTAGCTTCATCGATGAACATCTCACATTCTTCTCACTCATGTTCCCTTTCTCGCCATATACTTGTTTGGTTCTAATTGATGATGTCAATTAGAGTTCAATTAACGTCAACCCGGGAAGGTAAACTTAGAAGTGCCACCTATAGGTCTAGAAAGATTCCTAATTTTTATGAGATATTTTGGTTCTCTTACAAGAACACATTCATCAAGATATCTTCCAACAATTAAGATTCCTAATTTGTCTGAGATCTTTGGTTCTCTTACAAGAACATATTAGACAAGATTTCTTCCAACAACTAAACAAACCTAGATCTAACATTCATCGAGATCCTAAGGTTCTCTTACAAGAATGCTTGAATTTTAGGATCTCCTCCAATATTAGAACATCTAATCAAACCTTAAAAGATGAAATGAAACAAACATAAATCTAATAATTGTCTGAGATCTTGTGGTTCTATTACAAGAACACTTTCAAACAAGACTCTTCCAATATTAGAACATTTAACGAAAACTTGAAAGCTAAAATGAAATAAAAACATAAATTAAATTATACCTAAAATAAGCATGCAAGTGAGGCCATGGGGGCCCTCCATAACTCCACAAGCACACCACTTCAAAGGAGACTCAAATGTGGAAGAAACAAAATCAAAGTATGATTCTTTATTTCAAAATCTCAATTAAAAATGAACTCTAAGCTTCTAAGATTACATACTCCAAAATTCTAAGATTCTAAGATTACAAATGGAGGAGATTGTACTCCTATTTATACAATGGGATGAGATAACAAACTCATAATGATGATTCACTAATATCTCTTTAGTTCCATACATCTCTCAACCATCTAGACACATAACCCCCTTTTGTCCTTGATCTTCTCATTGAGGTTTATCTTATCAAATTCGAATTTTATCATTCAAGGCCACATAAAGGTGTCTTGGAAGCTTCGTTGGCACCTACACATGTCACAAAAACAATCCACTTTCCATATATGAAGTAAAATATATTATTTTCTAATTTTTAATCAAGAATTTCTCTTAAAATTTCTTGAAAATAAATAATACTTGGAAAATATAAATGAGACCCATTAATGGTGAACAATAGGAAAAATGAAGTGACATGGTGGTGAATAATGAGTGATATAATGGAAGCATAGGTGAAAAATGTATGGTAATGAGTGATATTTGTATGAAATTTTGAAGCCCAAACAATACTCATGATGAAAAGCTTTATACCTGCCAAATCAACATTTTTTATGGATTATAATTTGTCTGGAGTGCTTCAAAAAGATAAAAAACAAGTTCTTAAAAACATTATTGTGCCTAACGCGGGTTCTAATGCCAAACAATGCATGCTAACCCATTTTTTCTTCACAGGAGGTGAGTTTAACGCGGACAAAGCACTGCTAGCCTACGTTAGCCACTTCAATTTTTTAGGGCTTGCTAAAAACCTATTTTGAACCAAAAAAACAAGTAAAAAAAACAATAAAATGATAGTAGGAGGTTCCAGCTTTTACCTAAATCTCGCGGAAGGAAGAACTGTTGCCCGCATTGTCCGTAATCATTAGTAGTAATTTCGCCACTTTTTTACACCAGAGCTCAATCAAAACATTCAAAACAGTGAAAATGAAGGTCTCCAACCTTCTTATAGCCATTTCTGGGGGAAAAGACTCACTCAGTTGGTCTAACGAAATAGTGAATTCCTGCTGCATGTTTTTCGCAACTTTTATTCTTGATTATAGATGTTCTGATGAGTTTTATAATGTCTATATGCAGATATGACCAATAATCGATCCCGAATCGAGCATTATTTTTATGGTATTTTTCTAGCTCGTTAAATCCGAAAAACCTTGAGCTTTATTCGTTAGGCTCATTAAAACTAACATGAAGAAGCAACGAGCTTTCTTTTTAGGAACTTTTTTCTACCTCGTAAAACCAAAAAAATCCCGAGTTGTTTTTTTTGGGCTCGTTAAACTACCATGACAGAAGACTATAAGCCAATATTTTCATCTTTTTCAGAGCTCTTTAAACAGAAAAAGTAACCGAGTTTTTCTCCATGTGACTCATTAAAACTTCACAGAGAGCATCGAGTTTTTCTCTATTGGACTCGTTAAAATTTCACAAAGAATATTGAGTTTGCTTCATCTCCTCGTACTCATAACAAAATGAGGTAGACGTCGATCAAATATAGATTTCTCATTTTTCTGGCTTTGATGGACTAACTCATGGAAAATGAACCGTTTTGGGCTTACTATTCTGCGTTTATCATGCCCGGTTATCAAGACATGACAAAGGTACTCCCTGGAGTTGTCTTTTACGAAATTTTTCAGAATCTCTAAATATGAAAAATTCACTGAGTTTACCAATCTCAACTCATTAAACTTAATCATATGGGAAAAAAATTGGACAAAATGGATACTACTTCTGTTACATTTAAGAAAGGATGATTTGGCAGCAAAAATCTTGAACATGGCACTTCCCAGACAACTCTTTTGCATTTAGCCGAACCCTACCATATATGAGTTTAGCCTTCATCTCTTAGTATTCCAACACTGGTCAAAATCCTAAATACTCTTTGGTGTTCATTAAGCCTAAGATGTCTAGTACCCTGTTAGAGTGCCTTCTATTATTCAAGTAGATCTTGTGATCTACTGCTCCTCATATTAACCAAACCGATCATCATGCCATAAATTATTTGTTGTCAGTTACTCCCATTTACTCTTCATATTATCCATTAAAAGCAACATCATCTCTTCCCATTTCGTGTTGACTAATGTAGGACGCCTCAGTGCCTACCTTTTGACAGGTCTTTTCCTATCGACTAAAACATCTTATCTAGGAAGTGGACCTAGAAACACATCAATACCCAGATACTTGCAATCATCACTGGTAGGTCATTTTGTATTTAATTTTGGGTCTTCATTATTGGCTCCCGATCGAATTATTCTATGAGTGTTCGACATCAAACCCTTTTATTCACACTCGCGAGATTGTACTGTGCATCTTGGGGAACATCATCATTATCGGTGGCCACCCTTGTGTTTGTTAACAATTTTCATTACTGACTGGTAATTAGACGATTTCCCACATGTTAAGAAATAGATACTCCATTCACATGTAAGGAAATATGCAGTTTAAGTGAAGCGGTGGCCAAGACCTTGGGGCAAAGGTTACACCATTACAGTTGTGTTTCCTTCCCCAAGTTGCGATATTGTTTATGGAGACGAATTTTCAGTATTGATCCTGTTATGACAGATAATTCCATGTTATGCTTATCAATGGACACACTGTTCATATCTATGTTTTAGAGAAATCATGTTGATTAGCTACTGAGCATGGGAATGCCCAACTCAAGACAGATACTATATTTTCTGACATATGTTGTTGTTTTAGGCTTTCCTCAATCCTCCAATCTCTCTAGTTCTACTACACAAATTATAAAGTATTTCGACCATCTTCTTCGTCTCTAACCTCACACTTTAGGGGGAATCTGTTGTAGGAAAAATGACCTCCTCATCAGCTCAAAGGAGAAGGTAATATGGAAGAAAGAAAGTGACCTAGACAAAACATATTTCTGCCAAGGTAACACACCCCAAGAACTGCTAAGCTGCGTTATAACGCTTCTAAGCCATGTAAAGATCGCGTTAGTGACTAGGGAAATTCTCTAGCTGGCCCATAGGGCTACGTTACCTATGTTTAAACATAAAACAGGAAAAATCCCACAGATAATGATTGGCAAACCCAGCTTTTTCTCATGGAGAGTCAGTACAAAATAGAAACTAAAAGGCACTATCCTCTTATTAGGCCTTACCAAAAGAAACTAGACTCTCAAGGAAGGAAAAAGCACATAAAGCTAAGGAAACATCTTGGTTTTTTCCTTTTCAAACTGGTTGAAAGATTTGGGCAAGATCTACCCTCTCCATCTCCTATAAAATGGAGCTGTGGGTTACTAGTCCAAGGTCCAAGGTTTTTTGAATACATGTGGATAAGAGTTATGTTGTTACTATATGGTAGTTGAGGATTGGTGAAGTGAAATTGAGAGCTTACCACCTTGATCACCATCACATACAAGGAAAGAGAGAGAGAGATTGGAAGACTGAGGAGAGCTTGGTCCAACCGATGGTTGTAATCCTCCTTTTTATAAATAAATAGAACTGTATCTGTTTTTTCCATTCTATGCTTTGATATTGTCATTATTTTCCAATTTTTAATATAGCATGATATGAATGGATTAGATATGTGTTACTGTATGTTTATCATATGCTGATTTGAGTTAATAAAATTTATATTGTTGTAGAGATTACATGAGTGCTTTGTTTGATCGTAGGACCCAATTTGGAACTAGTGAAGGAGGATCCCTTCTTCGCTGCTCAATATTTTCTAAAGGATCTGGGATCGGAAAAGAGGTAATCTCTCATCTCGTTTTACTAATTGATATAAATCAGCTTGAACATATGTGCAGTATCTTTGTGAACTATACAGCTAATCTGACTGTCTGCCTCAGGCACCGGAAAGCCTAGAGAGGGATATTCGATAACCACTACCCAAGCATATTACCCTATAGCACTAACCTATCAACAAAAATTTGAAACATGTATAGTCATGATTAGGCTAGATGACTGAACAAGATTCTTCCTTTTCAACAAGTAGTGGCATTTAGGCTTGCACACTTTCATGCAATATGCTTTTTTGGTATGGGGTTGTACCTATTCTTTTTCCTACCCTGTTTTTCTTCTTTTCTCTATTTTTGTATTTCATTTTTCTATTTTTCCATCAATCAATGTTATGTACAATGAATGAAAGCTTCAAACTAGGAATTTTGACAAAAATAATGCTTTAGCATCCTGCCATTGACAGGACCTCCAAATAAATCTACTCCATCCAGCTCTTGTAAAGAAGAAAGCATTGTTACCTCTAACTGAATTGATGATGTAAGGACCCTTCCATAAATTTCAAACTTTCAATGCTTGCATTTTTCCTCTCCCCTTGAATACCACTTCAGCACTTTTTCTCTTTCAAAGACCTTCCTTAGGTGAACTAGGTATTCTTCATCAATTTTAAAATAGACAATGATGTCATCAAGGTATATCATAATGAAGTGACTTAAGTCCTTGGAAAAAGAAGTGTCCATGGGCCTTTGCGAAGTATCTCTTACATTCATTAATCCAAAAGGAATTTTTTCATACATGTAGGTGCCCCAAGGTGTAATATTCCTAAATTAGCCTACAGCTAATCAGAATATTAGAATTTTGTTTTGTCACATTAATAGGTGAATAACTGGGAGGGGAGACCCATAAGACTCTTTATTGTGAATAAAACCACTTCTCATGTGAAATTGGATCATATTTTAAGCTAAATTAAGCACCCTAAGGTGTGAATAGGGGCTAAAACATGTTGACTGGGTCAACCTTGACCAAATCTACAACGTTTTCATGGAGGAGTGGTCATCAATGAGGCACAATGCAGTTTTAAATGGAGATGGCTTGTGTGAAAGAAATGATTTCATTGGAGGTGGTTTAGGGTTTACAAGCTCTTGTCTTATAAAAGGAAGGGGATGGAAACATTTGAAGGTTATTGATGTTTATCATATTTTCTGAATATATTTTCTGTTTAGACATATATCTTTCTCTTTCTATTTAGCTGTGATTGAATATTGTTTAGCATTGGGTGTTCCTAGTCGGGAATCCCACCTCTTCCCATTCAGTAGCTCTTGGGAGATTTTGTATTGCATTGTCCACCATCTGGCTTAGGGCCAAGCTCCTTATTTCAACTACAACACAAATCCTATTGAGGGTTTGACTGTTTTTGCAAGCTGCAACAAGTGGAGATTAGATCTTTCAGATCTAATCCATTTCAGTGCTTCTTTTTAGTGGAGGAGGGTTGTACTTCATTGGGAGGACAATATTGAAGACATTGAGCATAATTTTTAGATCTTGGCATGTGGCCAACTATATTTTGATCCCTACAACATAGTATTGATCTAGATCTATGTTATTCCCATAGGTGTATTTGCAGGGTGTTTTAGCACATCATTTGGAGAGTGATTTTATAGGTGTTGGGATCTGCCATTCACGTTGGAGATCTATTGGAGGGGATCATTTTATTTTTTATATTAGATCAAATCCAATTTCTAGATCTGAATATTTCCATAGATCTGCAGTCTTAGATCTCAGATCTACATATTGTGCTTGGTGTTTTGCTGAAAACCCCAAGGGGGTTCAATAAAGGAGCTTGTATAGAGTATAGAGCTTGTATAGATCTAATTTTTTTTCCACATACTTTCTCTAGATATGATGTGTAATATAAATTTGTTGCAGAGCCAATAAATAATGATGTAAGGCTTTTTATGTCTTAATATATGGTTGCAGCACCTCACTTTGAGGGATTTCTATCAT
Source organism: Pinus albicaulis (assembly GCA_034641835.2). Lineage (NCBI taxonomy): Eukaryota > Viridiplantae > Streptophyta > Pinopsida > Pinales > Pinaceae > Pinus > Pinus albicaulis. The sequence continues at coordinate 1,281,341,601 of CM076584.1, read as the reverse complement.
TGGAGACTTGTATTTTCTTGTAATGCATCTTATGGGTCGCTTTTATCATGTATTTTGTTGCTTTAATGACAAATGGAAGGTCTCCATATTGGCCTCCTTATTTATAAAATATGATCTACATCGTTTTCCTGATTTTCTGCATTGTATTGCTGCATTCCCCATTTGGGAATATTACAGTGGTATCATAGCATGATCTTGGCATAGTCTGTGCATGCTAAAGCCAATATGTCTTCTGAAAAAAGAGAGCCTCTTATTGACAGGGAGAGGTGGTATCAAAAGAGAAGACACAAAATATTTGATTGCACTAATGATAAAGAAGACAAGGGTAAAACCCCTTTATCTGGTGGAATGAAAGGGAAGGAGATCTCAAGACTTCTTCTCCAAACTATGGATGAGATTAAAAGAGAAATCAATGGAATGAAGAGGGAAATACATGAATGTACCTCAAGAATATTTTCATATGAATAAAATCCCAGTTCTTCATATTATGTGTGTAAGCACTCAGCCACACAATTAGATCCACACTGTTATACTATGTCCAAATTTACTGCAAGAGAGATGGAGAAAGAAGATGCACCAAAGGATAAGAGTTTGAGTGAATATCTTTGGGAGTATGAATCTCAATCTTGGAGATTCAAGGAGCACTTGAACTTCCAAGAGTTTTTCCAAATCAAGGAGGAAAGAAGACCCAGCAAGAACAACAGAAGAAGAAGAGGCAGATTCTTTCTGCCAAATTTTGATGGATCCTCCACATGCACAGCCAAGGATTGGATAGATCAGCTAGACTCCTACTTGCATCTACATGAAGTTTCAGAAAATGAATACCTTAGGATAGCAGTGCTGCATATTAAAGGTAAAGCTTATTCTTGGTGGTTATTTGAATCCTTTTCATTAAGAAATTCAAATATATCTACTTATGCAATATTCACTAAGAGATTAGTGAAGATATTTGATGTAAAACAATCCAAAACATCTTTGATTGAGCTAGAAAAGCATGAATATTCAAAACCCTTGCATGAGTTGGAAAGATCTGTTATACCAAATCCACTTCAGATTTCTATTGAAGTGGATAAAGACTTGTGTGATACCTTGCCAAGGGAAAGATCCCCATTGCATGAAGAGATCTCTTCTCAAAGGGAAGACATGAATATTCCTCTTTCAAGGAAAGACCAAGATCTAGGGTCTCTCATTGTTGATGAGGTATTCTCAAATATCGATGAGGATAAAGAGCACGAAGGCAGTAACAACACTATCACTTCAAAATAAGGACCATCACCACATGGGTATGGGTATGAAGTTATTGCTTTAAGAGGAGGAGATTTTGCATCTTTGCAAAGGGTTCCCAAGGAGCATCACGTGATAGCAATATTGGGCAGTAACACCTTGATCCAAGGAGGGGAAAGGATGGATAAGAATCTAAGGATGATGAGCATGCACCCTTATTTATTTCAAGGGGTTTATATTCAGAAGAAGGATACTGATTTATGCAGCAAAGGGAGGGACACATCAGTCCGCTCATTTATATAGTCTACTTCAAATTTTTACGTCTCTTTTCATGGATGAATTCCACTAGGGAGACCCCCTAATTGGAAGATGAATAAAGTGTTCTCTCAACTTAGTGAAACAGTGACATATTTCACTAAGGAAGGAGTCTTGGGATAAGCTACTACAATGCTGAGATCCTTTGATGGGTTCCAAGGAGAGATGATAAATTTTCTGAGTTGGACATTGCCATATCCCACTCATCCATCTATGCTGGAAAATTATTCAGAAATATATAATGACATGAGCATGGTGTCAAATGGCCACTCCATAGTTTTGGAGCAGAAAATGATACCTCCACACATGAGAAATATTTCTAAATATGACAAGAGGGTATTAACACTCTTGCATGCATGGGAAAAACTATGGAATTTTTGGAAGAAAGAGACCTTTTAGGAGGAGGTTGACTTCCATGTACTTCAATATTTTCTTGAGAAAGATCAGCTGCAAGAGAGGCAACATAAGCATGGAAAATTTTAAGAACCCCCCTAAATTTATATATATAATAAATGGGTGAATCCCCATGATACATAGGAAAAATGGAAGGTGATTTTATTAATAATATATATATATATAATTTTTTGGCGAATTTCTCATGAGATTATATTATCTTGTAAAATCATGGCGAATCACTACTACAAAATGGTGAATCGTTTTCTAGTGGAGTTCGGGGTGTTGGTTCCAATGAAGATATGGTAGTTGAACCAAGAGTAGAAGGAACAAAACCACTGAGACCAAGCATGGCACATGGTGACTCGTGAGGGAAGTAGTTCTCGTGCAGTTTGGAAAACGCGTTCTTCTAGTTCTGCTAAGCGTAGTGTTGTTGCTCATGCTACTACTAGCACTAATATTGAGGTTGGAGAGGATTTTGAGGAGAAATGAACAAAAACGGGAAGAAAAGAAAAAATGCTATTAAAAAAGTGTTGATAAACATTGGATCTGATCTAGGTGCCATGGTACAATAAAAATATCGCAAAATACTTCAGATGTTCAACTATGGAAACATAATTTACATTACAACACCATCACTACTCTTACACAACCATATTTATGGAAATTATTTGATGTTGGGAATCTCTTAAAGGAATACCTAGCATGGTAACTATAATAAGGTGAGCTGCTTCTCACTTCTTCAAAATATTATTACTTCTTGTGCCTTCAAAATCTAGATATTGAAAGGAATATGTGCCAGTTGTAGCCACCCTGCTGAATTTGTTAAAATTATAACCATCAACATGAAGAGAACTATTAGAAAAACTCCATTCGGAATTCCCCATGTCATGCCCATGCCATGCCATGAATCTGTTTGTCGCAGAATCCCACAAGTAGTAGCAGTGGCACCCTATATTTACCTGATAGCTCCATTTATTGGAGAGGAGGTCCACTCTAGAACTTGCCAATGCTCTCCTAGTATTGTTGTACAAATGATGTCTTGTTTTAAATTTGTACAAGGAGAGATACATTTTCAGTATATGCATCTTTTCAAATCTGGTAGTTATAACTTATAAGTCCAAATAAAATATCACCCGAAGAACCATCTTGTTCTATGGGCATGACAAATCTGGCTAGATATCAATTACTGGCAAGTTTTTCGTGGATGTGATGAAGTCAATTATGACCGAAATAGTTTTCACCCTGGATGAACCTTGACCTAATCTTACTTTCAATCATGAAATGTGGCCATAATGGACAAGATAAAGGGATGAATTGGCTCTGGATTATAAAAAATATAAGCATTGAACTGCGTATTAAACTCAATCCCAGTTCAGTGCCACACACAATTCACAACAGTAATAAACACCTGCACAACAAGGAAAACTATTTTGGTTAAGTTGTGCGTGAATTAACTAATCAGTGGGTTGTAAATTTATTTTTTGATTGCCTTAAAGAGAACATAATTGGTGGTAAGTAAACATAACTTGTGGTAAGAGAACATAACTAATTATTAGATAGATCACCAAAAATAAAGTTCATAAGGGTTAAATTTAAGTGTTTTCTCGTAGGAAGTCTGTGTAGAATTTAACGGTAATACACCAATTGAATCCAATTTAATATATGACTTGCATTAAAGATGAAGCATGTAATAAAACATGCCATATAGACACAATATTCAGTGACAAAATGAAAATTACTCAACGTTATTCTACTTCATACAATTCTTGGAGGTATCTTCACACTCTGGTAGGCTGTTTGTATATCCTCCTTTGATAGCTACTACTTTTTGTGGTTACAATTATTCATATGAAGATGCCTAATTAAAGGTTAAAATACACTACAATTCTCAATACAATAACCAGACAACAAAGCCTCATGACTACCTTTAAATGATAGAAGAGATTCAGCGAAGTTACTGTCAATCATTCATCCATGATGTACCGCATTGTTCTACATCTATTCCTTTTTCATCATCTCTTTGATAGAACAATCTCAAAACAGGCTACCCTGCATATGATATTTCACAGTTGTGCTGCAAAAATTCCCTATTATATACACTAAAGGGAATGTTAAACTCAACTTGATTCTTATTTTGAAGGCTATGCTACAAAAAAACAGCTCATATGCATGCTGCTATTGAGAGAGTGAGATTCTAGCTGTGTTATGACTTGTTACCAAAGAGGCATGTAGCCACAGAGAAAGAAGAAGTAGAAATCCTTATTGCTGGTAGACAACTCTAGAGAGGGTGTATATTCAGATTATGCAGGCCCAAGGCTACAAAAGCAAGAAATGTGGAACATCACAATATAAGTTGAATAGTTGTGGAAGATAAACTTTCATACAAAAGGTTTATGAACAATTGCAATAAAACTAGACCAAAATAACAATTGCCGTGCAAATTACAAGTATAGAAAGAGAACTGTAACAATTACTGTACATGATTTAATACAACCTGATCTAAATCTACAAGGATTGTAACCTATGTGAAAACACTTTGGCTACTGCATCTCTCAGTTTTCAAATTGATTCAACTAATCTATCTTGATATTCCAAGTTACTTCTTGGTTGGTGATGTCAGTTGTGGCTTGGTAGGGTTTTTCTGTGAAAAGGCCATTATGAGACTTTAGGATTACTTTTTTATTTTATTTATCCATGTTAGAAAGGCTTCCAATAGGGATTTCCTGGATCGGTGAAAGCAGGGCACTATTACTGCACCCACCAAGGTTCATGTTTTCCCTACAACATGTGCTTACTTGTGCTCATGTTTGTGCTTCTATATTTGGTTGGGGGCAGGTGCAAATCCTAGGAAACATAGGTGGAATAGACAGCTTGCACTCATGGCTTCTAGCCGAAGGATTCCAAATTGAATGCAATGAGAACAGGGGTGGGTACACTTGCCATGTATGGACAAGAGGAAGTGAGTCAAAAGAAATAAAAAAAAGTTAGAAAGGCTAGCAAAGTGTTAATATCATATTTTTCTATTACTCTAGTGTTATATAATTATCTGTGATTAATAAAATGACAAAAATTGCATCAGAGATCAGTCTTAACACAACATTAAATCAATGTGTTCTTAACTAAGATGTATGGAATAAATGAACTGTGAATTCAAGGAAAAAATAAAAAGGTGATAGGTTATTTGAAGTTTCTTATTACATGGGAGCGTATCTTTTATAAATTGGCAGCTCCTTAAAGATGCCACTAATAATGATATAAAAGATTATAAAAATTGCAGTCTAGTTCCTAATACTAGTAAAAGGATTTGTTCCCCAGCCTAGTAGAAAAATAATCACACCAAAAGGAGAATCTTATAATAGCCAAAAGATCGAAATTAAAAGACTTCGAATTTGGAAAAATTTATATAATCTGTGCGTTGAGACAAACAATGTGGAAACATGCATCACCAACACATTTTCTTGATTTTTTGGTAACTTGGTCAAATATACCTCAATAAATAGCCTAATTTAGAAGGATATATTGATGTTTCAAATAAATATCTACACCATTGCTACATTAAATGAGCAGAGATCTCCAGATGAGGCAAGGAAACAAAAGCAATAGATAAAGGAGCTACTGGAATAGGTAGCCCAAAATCAAACTTGACAGGATCTAACGAAGGAATATCCCCATCTTCAGTTAACTCCAAAACTGCACCATTTAAAAGCATAGCTTGACTATGGAGATCACCATCTTTTTGTGTTAAGTGGTATTCCATCCTATAATATTTCACCTTTGATGTTTTGATTCCAGCCCAGGCTACGAATTTCTTAATCTTATGTATGAAAGACTCTTTTGCATTCGGTCTTCCCTTGTACATGGTAGAATTTGGATGAGAAGAAACATGAACATCAATTTTTGTGTCATTGCTAAGGTTGATCAAGAGTAAATTTATTCCAATCTGCAGAAAGAAGTAAACAAAAGTGAGATACTGATCCACACAAAAATTAATCTAAAGTTCACACATTATATTAGTTCTAAGAAATGTAATCAGGAATGCAAACAATTGAGGGATGTAATAAATGCAAACGTAAATGTATGTTGTTGTTATTAGTGTTGCATTTTATTCCTTTCTAAGATCAAAGGGAATTGAAAAGATGTTTTATAATTATGCTAACATTACATTTTAATGACTACCCATTGTTCTCAATACAATGTTATTCCCACTTTATTAAAATTACAGAGTTTCGTTCAACTTTTAAAGTGAAAAACTAACCAACAAGAAAAAATTATCTGTCCACATTTTAACTAGGATAAATAAAGAATGAAAAGAGTACTGCACGATGCCGACATCATTCTTTGCACAATGAGCATATGCGCGCACATATGGTGGCCCTGTAGTATTGATGGAAAGTACACCTCTCCCCATAAACCGATGCAAAAGCAATGCACTGAATCATAAATCATAAAGACAAGCGTGAAGACTTCCCTCTGTTTCTATATAAACAATAATATTTTACTCCCTCAATAACAGAGAAAGTTCTTTCAAATTCCAAATTGAATTCTTCGGAGTTTCTTGACATTAACTAAAACAACCCCACAATTTGAAGAGGTCTAGTAGATCATGAACAACTCACCTATAATAAAAAGGATTGGGTGCAAAATTTGTTGTGTTAAGAAGGCCACAGTTACCACCAATCAAGCTTTGTCTACAATAAACTTTAGTATTATATGTCGATAACATTCCAAGCTGATCTAGATACCTACACAAGGTAGAGAAAGAATTCATTAATATGCAGCAAGTAATCATATGAGTATTTGTCATTTTCCCAAAGAAGAGAAAAGTTTAACAGAAAGGTAAGTGCATCAAGTAGACAAATTGAATGAAAAAAAAATTGCTCAAGGACGAGATGAGACTCAAGAGAGATAACAGTAGAGAATTGGGATTGAAGTTTTGAACATTATGTGTCTGTATAAAATTTAAATGTGACATTGAATAATTTCTTTACTAAAAAATTGCTTTACTAAATACAACATAGACTAGAATTCTCTAAAATATATAGCCGTGGACATTTCCAAGATAGAACAAGAAAAATGCAAAAAGTCTCACCAAAAAATATTCAAAAAAGCATATGAAATGCGATGCTTTCCACTGTTATAAGCTCCACCTGCTTCTCTAACCCAAGAGCTTGCCCAAGGGCCATATTTCTGCAAAACAGATTGCATTTGTCTGAACTTTGGAGCTTCTCGACTCAAGTATCCTGGATTAAGTATCTTTTGCATCAAATGCTTATCCACACCTGGGAAGCAGAGAAACATAATTACTTCCTATCCAAACTTCTAAATACAAACTGAAATTCATATGATGGATTTTATCTTTATCTTATCTACCTGCTCCAAGATTGTATATATGTCGTGTAACAACATTCATAAAATTTGGCCCTATTTGTTGAAGAAGCTTTTGAAACCAGGTCAGATCAAAGAATCCATCTGATGCTACTGTTAATGGTTTCTCAAGAGAATGCTTGTATATGTCTTTCAAAATCTTACTAAGCTCAATTACATCAGCAACATATTGTGTAGCACTAAATTTTGCGCTAATACCACTTCCAATCAACTCATTTCCTGACCCCAAAATGAAAGTATTGGTTGTCATAATGATGTACAAATGAAAAATATTGATAAACCCCACATGCTGAACTAATAATAGAAGGTCTAGTTAAATAAGATTACCAAATTCCCATGCATATATCTTATAACCATGTTCGACTGTGTACTGAATAAAGTTGTGAGCATTGCTTGAATTCCAAGGACCTCCCCAAAGACTATCTTCAGACATCTGATGCTGACCATACAATGCATTTAAACCAAATGCCACCATAGACCTGTATCACAATAATAGAATTATTGATTATTTGATGACCGGGAAAACACCTTGGACTACCAATATAATTAATGGTCAGTTTAATTTATATACTATGAAAAGTAATGCTCTCAATTACCCTGTTTTTGTGAAAAAATTGTTGAGTTTATCCCATCTGTCCATCACAAGACAACCTTTTGAGAAACTAAACACCTTAGAAGCATCACTAACAAAAGGATGGCAGGGTTTTTAATAAAGGCCCAACGCCATATATCAGTTTGTCTTGTAAAGTTCCACCAAACCTGATTTTCATTGGCGAGAACGCTGCATGCCACCATAATTCCACATTATATCACACTTATTTCTAGACGATGTTACACATCTTGTACTCTATCTTACTAAAGCCAAGAAGTTTTGAAAACAGAAAAGCAATGTCATTTCTATACATGTCATGATGTCTCAGGCTGGTGCAGAAATGCATCAAAATTCAGGATGGAAATTTATCAACATATATTTCACTGAATCTATAAGGAAAAATGCATTGGACTGTAGTCTACTGGTAAGTGGGGTTGATTCCTCACTTCTTCCACAGAAAAGAATCTAGTAATTTTATTTATAAAATCGAAATCATTATCTTGAAAAATTTGTTATCAATGGGCACTGAATTTGAAAAATAAGGAGAGAGGAAGTTGAATTTCTTCCATAAGGCTATGGTGAAGCACATACATAACAATAGAATATTTTCTCTCACCTCTTATGATGGGCATGCAACATGAAAAACTAGAACAAGAACTTGTCTCCTACTACCACTCCTTATTAATGGAATCGATACCCTGTAGAGAAGAAGTCATTCAAAGAATTACATCTCAAATTCTAACATTAATACATTTAGCCCAGAATGAAGCCTTAATGTGGAAAATCTCTTTCACAAAGGTGGAGAACACAATGTTGGTGAGACCTATTGGATTGAAGGAGAGCATGAACTTAAGCATTCACCACTGACTAGCATAGAGCACTCGCATTCATCGCGTTGTTAGACTCGCAGCGCATCAAAGTGAAAGAGGAGGTATGGAGGACCATCTAACCGCTGATCCATAGGTCTTCTTCCTAGAACATCTAACCATTCCTTCCTAACCATTGTTTCAATCCATGTCATAAGACAAAACCTTTGTACATGTATCACCAAAATATCTGATCAGAGAAAGCCTGACATCCGTCAGTTGAGTTGTCTAGGTATGGATGCAGCTCCCAAAAGATACGATCTCCTCCCTAACCATTCCAACAATTCAAAATATTTTTACAAACTTTCGATCTTCTGGTTCTTTATAAATTTCTTCCCTTTGCTTTGTACACCTTTGCACTCCATGTTTCTACCAACGTCTCCACAGGAATGTCTGCATCCTTAGGAAATTTTCTGCTATGCTCAGTAAATGGTTATAACTCCATTTCAGAGGAGCTCGGTATCAATGGTTGGCTCGGAAGGAGATATTTGTGAGACTTCATGATTATCGTGATGCCATTCTCCTCCATTAATGTCCAGGCTCCATCTCTGAATCTCTGGTGGCATATCGGCTACATATCCCTCAACCATATCTCCAAAATTTTGCACGCATTTCCCACACAGTGCAAGAAATTCTCACGGTAATTACTGAAACAAAAATTTACCCTAAATCGACAGAATGAAGCTCAACAATATGCCCAGATCGGTGAGCTTGTGCACAAAGCCCCAGCCACCTCTCCTAAATTCCAGCGAATGAGTGAAAAAATGGGGCGAATCAGTCTAACCCCTCCCTCCGACCCTGTAAATCTAGGCGAATGCCATGGAAATCTGCTCCAACCAAAGAAAATCAGGGGCGATTTTTTTTTTTTTTTTTTTTTTCCAGTTTTATGCGCATTTTTTTGGTGGGCTAATATTTAATAACTAATTATTTTTAAAATAATTATTGGGGTAACTTTATTAAACTATAGAAAATGGGTTTGATATAAAAAATTCGCCCTATTAAAATTTAAAATCCCTTAAAATTCGCCCCTAAAATTTTCCATGAACATAAGTGGAGTTACGACACTCCAACATATGACTTTGGCATTGAGCATGTCAAAGAGGAGAGCCATAATATGACAATAAATTCATTTCATATTTTGCAACGTTATCATTATTGGGAAGCTTAGATCCATATTGGAAATCCCAGCTGTTGGTGGATTATTCAAAGGATATTTTCACATGCATGATACTTGATGACCAGCTACAAGAGGAGGGCTATTCAGTCCAAGATGAATTCATCTATCATCATGGTAGGATATTCCTATCTAGAGCTTCCAATCTCAAGGATAAGTTGGTACAAAGAGCACATGGATAATTCATTTTCAACCATACTTATTCTATGAAGGCTTTCAACACTATCATGGAGTGCTACACTTAGGAAGGATTTGAAGAGGAGTTATATCAACATTTGAAAATATGCATGGACCATGTGGAGATGGGGGAGATACATAACTCTATGGAGGAGTTATCACAACCACCTCTTTCCTCTTTTGGAATGAGAGGGGATTTATCTATGGACCACTCAATTTGTATGAGCAGAGATTATGGTAAGGAACATGTTTATGTGCATGATGTTTTACTTCATGATTATTTTCACTCCTTTACCATGTATATGTAGGCCATAGCTCCTAAGAGGAGTATTATTCCATACAAAATTCATGGCCAAATTTGGGACACAAACATTTCTGAACATGGCCACTCCCTTAGAGGACAAAGGGAGAAATTGTATCATTGTGGGTGCATTCCAAAAGCACCAAATATATATCACTCCTTTAACCATGGTGAGATTACTTGGGAAAAAAATGAGTGGTGGTAGGAACACTTGTTATATCATATTCTATGGAAGTTAGGAGCAAAACTACGTTGGTTGCACATGAGGGACCATTGTCCTTCCCCTTTACTACACGTGGCAACTACTAGGACCTTGATTGTGATTCCATATGTTGATGATGTTCTTATCTTTGTTGGGAACATGATTAGAGGGAAGACACATTGGGTGGATGTGTCCATTGGGAATGAAACTTCCCACATTTATTCATGCTTCAAGAGGAGGATGGGACATTATATGGCTACTGCATTACATCACTTGTTTCCTTATGCAAAGGGCCATATGTTTGAATTATGTCTTTGGGAGAAGCCTCTCACATGGGAGGAATTTTGGCAAGACACGTGTTTCTTGGATCATATTCAGCCAACACCTAATATCCTCTACTATTTTAGAGATTTTGAGAAGCTTATGGAAGCAAGGAGGTGGTTGGATGGCCACTTATTATATCATGTTTTGAGACAAAAAGAAGAAGAACAACGTTGGTCTCAATGGAAGGACTATTGTCACCATCCAATATGTCATATGACACTTAGTCCATATTTCTTTTGGAGCCCATATGGTGATGACACTCTGTTCACTATATGCATGGAGTATTGGGCAAGGAGGCTTCCTAGAACCAATGAGTGGAATCATGAGATGCCAAGTATATTTTGGCCTCATGATGACTATATTATTGTAGCCCAAGATCAATAGCTCGAAATTTATCATAAATGGAGGGAGAGACAACATAATTTGAACAATATTACCTCTCATTTTCAGCCATGCAGCCCCTACACATTGCATAAGTAGGGGATTCATGACTGTTTCTATGAGCTACCAAGGATGGTTCAGTTTGTTTGGATCATAGCATGGAGATTGGAGTTTCTCATTGGGGATGAAGCACCCCATATTTATCAACTCTCATGCCTCAAGGAGGCCAATGGACAGCATATAGCTCTTTCCATATATCTCCCACTTCTTCATGATGAAAGCTATTTGGATTATCCACCAAAGGCAAACTTGTATACTTGGGAGGAGACATATCCATTGGAGATTTTGCAATGTCCTTGTAGTTGCTTGAGGACAAGCAAAATTTTGGAGGGGAGGACTGTAATACTCCTAAATTAGCCTACAACTAATGGGAATATTAAAATTTTGTTTTGTCACAGTAATAGGTAAATAAGTGGGAGGGGAGACCCATATGACTCTTTATTGTAAATAAAACCACTTCTCATGTGAAAGTGGATCATACTTTCAGCTGAATAAAGCACCCTAAGGTGTGAATAGGGGCTAAAAGATGTTGATTGGGTCAAACTTGACCAAATATATAGTGCTGTCATGGAGGAGTGACCATCAATGAGGCACAACGTAGTTTTAGATGGAGATGCATTGTGTGAAAGAAGTGATTTCATTGGAGGTGTTTTAGGGTTTGCAAGCTCTTGTCTTATAAAATGAATGGGATGGCAGTATTAGAAGGTTGTTGATGTTTATCATATTTTTTGAATATATTTTCTGTTCAAACATATATCTTTCTCTTGCTGTTTAGCTTAGACTGAATGCTGTTTAGCATGGGTGTTCCTAGTCGGGAATCCCACCTCTTCCCATTGAGTAGCTCTTGGGAGAGTTTGTATTGCATCGTCCACTATCTGGCTTAGGGCCAAGCTTATTCTTTTAACTACAACATAGATCCTGTTGAGGTTTTGACTATTTTTGCAAGCTGCAACAAGTGGAGATTAGATATTTCAGATCTAGTCCATTTCAGTGCTTCTTTTCAGTGGAGGAGGGCTCTACTTCATTGGGAGGAAAATATTGAAGACATTGAGCATCATTTTCAGATCTTGGCATGTGGCCAACTGTATTTTGATCCATATAGCGCAGTATTGATCCAAATCTGCGTTATTCATGTATGTGTTTTTGCAGGGTGTTTTAACACATCATTTGGAGAGTGATTTTATAGGTGTTAGGGATCTGCCCTTCACTTTGGAGATCTATTGGAGGAAATCATTTTATTTTTTATATCATATCAGATCCACTTTCCAAATTTGAATATTTCCATAGATTTGTAGTCTTAGATCTCGGATCTACATCTAGTACTTGGTGTTTTCCTAAAAAGCCCAAGGGGGTTCAAAAGAGGAGCTTGTATAGTGTATAGATCTGGTATAGATCTAACTTTTTTTCCACATACTTGCTCTAGATCTGATGTGTAATATAAAACTGTTGCAGAGCCAATAAATAATGTTGTAAGGCTTTTTATGTCTTAATATATGGTTGCAACACCTCACTTTGAGGGATTTCTATCTTTGGAGACTTGTATTTTCTTGTCATGCATCTTATGGTCCAGTTTTAACATGTATTTTGCTACTGTAATGACAAATGGAAGGTCTCCATATTGGCCTCCTACTTTATAAAAGACGATCTGCATTATTTTCCTAATTTTCTGCATTTTATTGCTACATTACCCATTTGGGAATATTACACAACGTGTTGTCAGAGCGGTTTTTTGTTGATCAATTGGAAGCACTATCACCTGATTGTAACTTGAAAAACTATCAAGAAATGAAATCTTTTTAGAACCTACCACCCTTTGAAGTATATGATCCATCTTAGCTAAAGGGTAGTTTTCCTTCAGGGAGGCTTTGTTCAAGTTTCTAAAATCTATGCACAACCTAATCTCCCCTGTTTTCTTTCTCATTGACACAAGGTCAGAAACCCATTTTGAGTACCTAGGTGGGACTATGATACCATCATCATACATATTATTTATTTCTTTTTCAACTAGAGGTACTAGGATGGGGTTTATTCTTCTCAATTTTTGTTTGAATGGTTTCTAGTTTTCCTTGAGATGAATCTTATGTTGAATAATGTTTGTGTCATAGGACTTCAAGTCCTTATATCCCCATGAAAAAACATCTTTAAACTCTTTGAACAAATCTATGTATTTCTGTTTTATGTGAGGTGGCAAAGTTTTGGACAGCTTGATCATTTTGGGTTGTTCTTTGCTGCCTGTGTTGCATTATTCTACATCAGTCTCGATAGATTCCATTTTTGGTTTCCTAGCAACATCATAAAAGTCAAACAACTCTTCTAAGGGGGTAAGACCTTGGTAATGAGTTATCTTTGCATTGTAATACCTCAAGTTTATTTTGATCTGAGTCCCTAGAAAATTATTCCTCAGGAAACTGTTCTAGCAAATTTACATCAACATTAGGAAATGGCTCTATTTTTGGTGTTTAAAGTTCAAATTCACCATTATGTTGTTTTTTAGGATTGCTAGAGTTTTGGCTGCCAAGTTCTTCATTTTCCATTTTGTTTGACTGTTCTGGTAAGCCTAGATATTTCTTAATTTCATTTACTCGTTCATCAATGTCATCTTCATTATATAAGATAAATGAGTCAAGGTTTGAATGGATAGAATACATAGGGGTGTTGTTTGGCCTATCTTGGCTAATAACCATTTATTTCATGTGAGATTCCCGGTACAATCTCCTTGTTTGGTTAAAGACCAGGATGGTAGCATAGGACATGTCCATTTGGAGGTTTCCTTAGAGTTTGGCTCCCCATGATCTAGATAACAACATGCCATATTTCGGGGGAATGTCAGCTACTACAATCTCCATGACTAGGCTTTTGGCAGGTATTTGTGCCAGATTGACACACAGATTCTTGATTAGACCCAAACATTTGAATCTGCTTGAATCGAAAGAATACAAGTCTTTGTAAGGTTTGGTTATTTTTAGGCATAATCTCTCCATCACCACCTTGGGCATGAGATTGTGTGAGGCACTGTAGTCTAGCATAGCATTGTAAAAGATTTTGTCATGAATGTTTAAGCTAAGATAGAATGGAGGGACAAATCCTTCTTGATATTTTCCCTCTACCTTAAGTCCAAACAACAACTCTAGCTTGTCATCATTTAAATTTAGAGTGTCGGTGTCATTTCCTATGTTCAAAGATTTCAAAACTTGGGACCTATATATCTTGGGTTACCATCTCAGTAAGGGGTATGCTTATTTTGATCTTGGAAATCTCACCCTCAAAGCTTAATGGTGATAGTGTTTTTGGTATATTTACATCAGTTTTGTCACACATAGTATTTTCAACAATTTTGGTTTGCTGAGTTTTATTAGGAATGTCATTTGGAGCAGTTTTTCTAGGGCCACTAGTTGATTTACTAGGGTACCTTGGGTCACCATTTTGTTGGCTAGTTTTGTCTTTGTTTTGATCAAATTTCTTAGCCATTATGGTGATGTTTTATGTTGGTTTCTTAAGAATGTTTTCAGTGGTATTTCTAACAAAAAATTCTAATTTGTTCTTTTTGGAGGCATCTTGAGTTTTCTTACTCCTAAGGTCATACTGCCTATGAACCTCCATTATGGCATTTTCAAATCCTAATTTGTACTCTTCAGAAATCTCAAATGTTCTATCAATTTGGTTTGAGGAAAATAACCCTTGTTCTTCTTCTGTGAGAAAAAATCCACCCTCAATATCAGAGCCTATCATGTTTAAATGGTTTTCTTCCTGCTCTTCAATCTCGCTTTCCTCTTCATGTACATAGTTTTATTGGAAAGGAGGCCTGATTTGCTGGTCATTGTCTCTTTTTCTGTTTGGGGAGGGTCTCTTTTGAAGTTTTGGTTTCTATTTCTGTTTTGGGGATTTGCTTGGTTTTCCCTAGGATATGCTCTTTCATTCAAGTTGTTCCTCTCCATAATTCTTTCCATTACCCTCACTAGATTGTCAATTTTAGCATCCAAGGTGGAGGCCATGTCTTCATCTTTGTATGTAACTTTCTTTTCTGGCCTCATCTTAGCCCTCTTCTCAATTAGATTGGCCTCTACACTCACAACTCCCCTTTGAATGTCTTCTAAGGTTAGGGGATCTCTTTCTCTCAATTGGTAGGTCATGTCTGGATAAAAGCCCTCTGGAAATTTTACTAAGGCTAGGCCTTGTGGGGGCTTCATGTGAGGTGGAAGTGCATTGTATACACTATTGAACCTAGTGCAGTAGTCTTGGACACTTTCCCTGACATTTCTCTTAAGGTTGTTATACTCTGAGAGGATTTGGAGAGGGTTTTTCTTAATCTCCCACTTGTTTATGAATGTTTGATAGAGGAAAGGGAGGTCATGAATACTATTAGGAGTTAAGTTTATGAACCATTTCTTTTCTTCTCCTCCTAAGATTTGGGTAAACATTCTCATTTTTATGGTTTCCTCTTCTATCTCTTGGTATTAAAAGGCATCATTCATCCTATATACATGTTTTTGGGTAGTGGTAGAGTCAGCTCCAGTAAAGTGGGGGATTTTGGATTGGTAGACTTGAGTCATGGGTAGTAAATTTTGGGGTAGAACCAATGGGGAAAACCATGCTGACATGATTGGAGGTAAAGGAACCCAAGGGGGGTTGGTAAGAGGGGGATTTGTGAGAGGAGGTGGAGGATGAAATGGAGTGGTTTGGAGAGTGGATGTGTGAATGGGAGTGGCAGATTTACTTGGACCAGCAAGCTGAGATTGAGCAGATTTGGAATGGAAGGAGCCAAAGTTCTGAAGAAGATGAAAATCAGGAGGAGTGGAAGGAGAGGCTTCTCTACTAGGACTCTACTGTAAATCTATGGGCTCAAGGTCTATCTGGTCTATCACGCTTTGAGACTTAGTTCTAAAAATATTTCTTCTGTGGTATAAGTAAAACTGGGGATCTTGCAAGGCTGTGAGGTCTTCAGGGACAAAAATTTCTTTGTGAATGGTCCTAATAGTAGTTTAATCTTCAGTTCTAGAAGGTTTCTACAAGATCCTTTTTGGGTCATCAAATATGGTAGGAGGGTTAGGGCCAGGGTGGGATCTGGTGCTTATCCTTTACGAAGCTAGATTTAAAGCTCAATAATGTAGAGAGGCTGAAAGTTTAGGAGTTTCTTGAAAACAGACCTATCTGCAAGGGTACTAAAATCACACAATAAGTGACTGGGTTTTATACTGTTATGACTGATTAGTGCATTCCCATGGGAGTCTATGGAGCTAGTGAAGTTAGGAGGTGTACTCGAGGCTAGTGGAGTGACCAGGTGGATGAGGTTTAATTCTTTGTGGGTTGGCTTGTTGTCCACCATCAATCAATTCAAAAAAAAATCTAGAAATGTTTTGGGTTTTATGAGTTTCATATGTAATACTAAGACTTCAGTGTGTTTTATCTAGTTGAGTCATCATATTTCTAGTATGGTGAATCAATTAAATAGTACTCTT
The DNA here is from genome assembly GCA_034641835.2 of Pinus albicaulis. Classification (NCBI taxonomy): domain Eukaryota; kingdom Viridiplantae; phylum Streptophyta; class Pinopsida; order Pinales; family Pinaceae; genus Pinus; species Pinus albicaulis. The sequence goes on along the minus strand of CM076584.1, from coordinate 1,281,324,748 downwards.
GGCTAACACTTTATTTTCTAAGTTTGACAGGGATTTGAGAGTTCTTAAGGGGTACTTAGGACGTTACTGACTCAGAGTCCCACTGTGATCACCATTATGTTATGTCCCCATAATTTGTTATATTGGCAAGACCAAATGTACAAGGGTAAGATAAAACCAGTCTTTGGAGTCCTAGGACCTAGCCTTCCTGGACTTAGAGAGGGCTCTCTCTATATTTGTGTAAAGGGTGTAACTTGTATGCTTTGAGGGTTTTGATTTTAGGCTAGTTATTAGGTTTAGGGTTTGTTTGTTTGTTTGGTTGGGTAGGTTGTCAAGAATAATAGATAAAGTGAGAGAAGTTTAAGCCATTGGGCTATGGGGTCTACAAAAGTTCTTGAAAAGTCTTAATAATGGGTCAAGGGTGTATCATAGGGAAAATCTAACAAAGTCAAATGGATCGAAAAGCTTATGTGAATGAAATGAACATCAAATTGTGAACAAGTAGGTGCAAAAGGGTAGTTAATAATCCTTCAAAAAATACCCTAACAAGAATTGTCTTTAAGATTACTAATCATGAAGAAATAACCAAAGACAGGGCATACCAATAAATTTTTTGACTAAACCCTAGCAAGTAAGCATTAAGACAACAATCCAGTGAACTAAAGAAGGCAAGAAACTTGTAAATCTTGTAGTGATTTCACCTTCAAGCTAAGAAAACATTTTAGATAAACACATAGTAGAGATCAATAAATAGATAACTCCTAAATTCATTAATAAAGCTATAAAGACCTCCAAAGCAACCATTAAGGATAAAAAAAAGGGCATGGAAAATCATATATCTCTTTAGCTAAACCTAATCAATAATACTTCAAAGTAAAATACATTAAAAACAATGTTTAAGTAATAGCAAAGAGCAGGGATAACCATAAAACTACTTTGAAATTTTATTCATTAAATCATTCTTAAGATAAACAAACCAAGTGGAATAGAGAGCATTCAAGGATTCTATATTTAGACCTAGCAGAGGAAAACGTAGAAGCAGTAGAGAACAAACAGAGCTAAAGTGCCTTTAAACAACATTTCTTAGCCTAAAATTTTTTTCCTACTGCAATCGAAAGATGGAAAAAAATGATAACGTAAGAAAAAAAAACTAAATAAGCAACACATCGCCATTAACTATGCTCATGAATCTTGCAAGTGAGCCTTCTCCATTGTCAAGCAAGTTAACCCATCCACAAAAACCAAAGCCAATTTCTCTTCAATCTCAAAGTTTATGTATTACTCTCAATAATCATCCAACATGTAAAATGAGGCCTCAATGTTGTATTTAACAAGAAAAGAGGACGAAAACCCTAACTAGGGTTTCCAAAATGTCATAAATACATCATAAATGCTAAATTTGTCCATTAAGACCCTGCAAGGCCCAAGGCACAAAATATCTGATGCAATAAATGAAAAATAACTTCTAACACCTAACTTTGGAGTGATTTTCCCAAAAAACCACAAAATATCTATTTTCAATAAATTTGTGTCTTTTGTTTACATTTCAGGCAAGGGCGCAGCAGTGAGGTCTAGGGGTGTAGTGCTCGCACCGAAAAATAGGTCACCTTGCTGCTAAGTTTTGAAGGCCTTCCCGGTGTCCGAATGAGCTCTGTGATAGCTCGTTGGAAAGCTTGTCATGTATAATTTCCAAAAATGTATTTAATTTTTAATTTGGTGTCCATTTTACTATCCAAAAAATAAATGGGCTAAGGCTTCTCAGGGCGTAGTACCAGCTTCGAAAATTGGGCAGAATGGTGAATTTTTGCATGTTTTTGACCCTTTTGGAGAGCCAAATCTGCTCTAAATGATATAAAATTTGGTGTATGTGATGTACCTAGAAATAAAAACCCAAAAATGCAAAAAAATCCTCCATAAAGTTCCCCAAAAATGAGCACAGTGCCAGGGAAGTTGCACCTTTGGCCCTGCAAAACAGTGAAAAACCAAAATTATCAAAAGTTGCCAAAATTTTGAAATTGCCTTGCTTATGGTGTTTGGGATGCCTGTAGGTAAGCATAAGAAAGGTTTTCAAGGTTCCTCTAGCCTTTTTCCTCCTTGATAGATTGAATTTTAGTAAGGGCTCTTTTGAGCTTGGCCCTTGCAATTTGATTTCTTAAGGCATAGTGCTTGCCCATATTCTTCTGAAGGCCAAGGTCTCTTTGTGTCTTTTCCAGTTCATCCTCCAAGTGTATATTATCCCTCTATAACCAAGGTTCCCAATCATACTCTATCTCCATGGAAATCAGATCACTTGGAGTAAGCTTCACTGCTAATGTTGTTTCGTGCTCCTTCTCCTTGGCTAAGGCCTTCCTCAAGCCCATTTTTCTTGGCCTTATCCTAGACAACTGCCCTTATTCATCTTCAATTTCATCAAAAACACCCGCGACCTCATCTAGCCTAACCTTGGTCCTTTCAGCTTCTTTCCAGGCTTTGATTTCCCTAACCTCATAAATGGCCTTTTGTGCCTCCAATTACTTGTTTTCAATCTCATAATAGTGGATGACATTCCTATCCCTAGCTAGATTAGCTTGCAAATCTTTGATTTGGGCATCTTTACCTTTGAAAAACATGCTTGAGATCCTTGCCTCATTTTCATCATCACTATCAACATGAATGAGTTCAAATTCTTACTCATTCTCATGTTGATATTCTTCTTCTTTCTCCATGGCCTTTTCTTTGCCTTGATCAAGCTGCTTAGTTGATGTAGAAGGCATGGCCCCTTGCCTTTTAGAGGTAGCAAACACATGTCTACTTCCCCTTTGGTAAGTTAAAGGAAAAGGTTCAATTTTTATCATTTCAGTGCCTTCACCATTGATGCCATCATGACTATCATTGTCATTGATATCCTCACTGTCCTTATGGCTTTCATCAACATTGTTGCTTTTTGTCTCTTTTTCCTCATTTGATCCACTAATTTGTTAGCTTTCTAACCTATTTCCATAATCATCATTCTTTCTTTCATGGTTTCTCTTATGGCTACTGTCATTTGTCTCCATGCTCTCTGCCTTATCACTGATATCTTTGTTGTCATTATCACTGAAATTGGCCTCATTTACATCAGCCTCATTTTCATTATCTTGATTGCTAGGTGCTTCATCATTGGTTTCTACATTGCCTTCATCACCGCTATGAGCCTCACTATTTTTAGACTCAATGGCCTCTTCTTCCTTAGTGCTCGATTTATCACTTCCCTCTCCCTCATTTGAATCTTCTTCACTAATATTAAACTTGATGCTTTCTTCATGGCTCTTTTCCTCACTTTCTTCTTCTTATTCACTGCCTCCTGCCTCACTGATATTTGTTTCACTCATATCAGCCTCATTTTATTCTCCTTCACTGATAACTGCCTCCTCTGACCTATTTCCATCATTGTGCACTTCCTTGTTGCTTTTTGCATCTTTTCCCTCAATGTTTTCTTCATTGCCCTCATCCCTGTCATGAGCCTCATCTTATTTACTGAATTGTGTGATGTCATTATCTGTGTCATCAAGGCTTTTTGAGCCACTGTCATTATGTTCACTGCTTTGTGCCTCATCATTGCCAACATCATCACTATTCTCTGTTTCCATGCTCTCTGCCTTATCACTGCCCTCTACCTCTTCATTTTCTTCCTCTTTACTGTCTTATTCTTCATTATTTCTTGATTCATCACTACCCTCTCCCTCATTTTCATTTGAATACTCATTGTCACTTCCTTCATTGTCTGATGCATTGTGAGAGAGTGATGAAGGAGGGTTGCTCTGAGGTGAAGGGATATGTGTAGATGGTGAAACATGTTCACCAAGAGATGATGGAGGAGTAGGGACAAGAGGATGAGATGATGAAGGCATATTTTGCTGAGGATGGGCTTGTGGATTGGTGAACACTTCATGGGCAATGAAAAACTCCCATGGAATTCGCTTTTGCTGCAATTGATGCATCATAACCTTTTTGATAAGAGTGGTGAAAGAGGCTCTGCATCTGCTGTGGATGGTTTCTCTTTTTTACAACACAAGTCATTTTTTCAATAATCTCGTAGCGGTAGTAGGGTTGATGCAACATATTAACCCTAGTAAAGTGCATGAGGAACCTGATGTGATAGGAATAAATCCAGGAGAATCTTGCTTCACATGTGAAATATTTCATAATGAACCTCATCATGGGTGCATACCTCTAAAGCAAATGTGAGAAAGGAAATATGGATTTATTGTAGTCTTTGTATCTGTGCTTAAGGAATGGCTCATAGTAGCTCATGTGTAAATTGGCCTACTTGAACCATTTTTCACCCACACTAGGTATCCCAGTGGCAATAACAATGGCATTTGAAGATAGCTCAAAGTTTACCCCTGCAAGGTTGACTTGTTTCTCATGTAGGTTAAGTATGAAGAGCCTAGTCAGCTCTGGGTGATTCAACACCTGCTGTACTTTCTCACAAAATTCATAGCAGCCTACATTTTGGAAGTTGGAGAAAAATAAGGGAGATGCATTTAGCTCCATTGTGTTTAGTGGTTCAAACCTGTTGATCCTCCCAAATTTGTGTTGATGGATCCTTGGCATTTGGCCTTCCTCACCACTATCACTGTCACCTTCCCTTGACATTTTGATCACTCTGTTTTGAACAAAATCCTAGGAATGCACAATAAAAATGAGATAAAGGGATGAAGGATTAGAGTATTTTCAAGTGAATGATATGGATGGGTGAGTGAGGGTAAAGGTATAGGAACATGAGTGAGAGGAAAACCTCAAGGACAACCTCAACTGCTTGTTACAATTCTTTTTTGACAACAACTTGCACTGATGGGAAATGGATATGAAGGAAGGTAATGAATTTGTCAATATTTTTGTAATGCAGGGGACTGATTTGGTGAATGGAGTGACTGTAGGCACAACCTTATGTGAGTGGATAATCCTTCAACAAGGTACCATTTTGTTTTTCATCGACTCTCTTTTGCAGGTAGATGAAGGAGTATTTAAACAATGGTTTTAAATTCAAACTTAGGTTTTTTCCTTAGGCTTCCATTCCTTTAATTTGAAAACCATCAAAGTTCTTCAAGAGGAGAGTAAGGCATCCACTTACCATTTAGTTTTTTTCTTGAAAAACTCTTGGTGGCAGCTTGAAGATGTTTTGAGCTGATTTGAGGGTCTAGAGGGTGTAGGAGGCCCTCTCGACCAAATGTACAGCGCCCAGACCACGGGTGAGTCAGGTTGGGAAAAGGTGCAACGCCTTGTGCTAGGCATGCAGTGTGAGAGGTTTTTTACTGGGCCTGTAGGGTGAATTGGGAAAATGCACAACACATTGCCAGGCGCGCAACACCGAAGAAATTTTCACGGGGAAAACTATCAGGGGCACAGTGCCCGACTCACCCTTGATGATTTCCTTGGCTCTCCATATACCTTTTAACCAAATCCTTTAATAAAATGGTTTGCAATTATTTTTTTTCTTCCCTAATGAATCTTTGTATATATTCTTAATTTTCATTCATTTTCTTTTCCATGTCATCCATAATTAATCTTTCAAGATTTTCATTAGAACCTGTTAAATCAACCTTTTAAAACATGCGATCATCCCTTTCATTAACCTTCTTCTCTAAATGGGAGAACCTAAATTCTATGTCTTCACATTCTTCGCGAGCCTTGGATGAGTCTTTGGTAGGATATATTGTTGTAGAAGATTTCTTTGTAGGAATACTAATAGTATACCTCTTTATCACAATTTCCCATCACTAAAAATGGAGTTGGATATTCTGATCAAAAGTTATAGCACTTGTAAGTTATCTACCTTCAAAACCTCAATTTGGCGAATATATGAATTTTTGACATTTTTCTTCATATACCTTTGATATTTTAGCCCTTGTAAATCGAAAATTATAGTTTGTAATTTTGATACATGTTATTTACATTTCCATGGGCTTGGCCATAATTTGATGTGCCAAGTGCAAGTTACGATAAATTTCCAAAAAATTGTAGATTTTTTTCCTCTTCATAAGAAAAGACTTGTACAGAAATCCATGTGTCCCATTCTTCAAATATAGTTTTAAAAATTTTACATTAGGTATTTTATTATGTCTCTTCAAATCTTTTCAATTTTTATATTATGAAGTGTTCCAAATAAGTCACGACAAAAATTCCATGATCACTTGTTTGAAATTTACTTCAAGGCCATTCAAAATAACTAAACTTTAAGAAGGTATATATCCAAAATTATATTGAGCCAAAATCTAAAAAAATTCCCAAACATTCATTGATATTTATTTTCTATGTAACAAAAATTCCACAATTTGAAACATCCTAGGAAAAAATAATATTCCAAAAGTTCCTAAATGACTCATTTGAAATAGATTCGAGGACCAATCACAAACCCTAACTTCCTTGTCATATATCTATGAAATTATAGTGAGTTAAAATATGAAAATTTAACCATATATTCCCCATGATATCACCTAAATTTCCTCAAACTTTAACCATCTTAAACATATTAGGAAAATATCATTGCAGAATTGCCAAGATGGCATATTTGAAGTACACAAACCTTAGGTTTGTATGTTCTAATACTAAATTTAATGAAGCTTGCACCTTATAAATGATAGGAAACCAATAATATAGTCCACTTCAAGGGTGAAACCTCCTTTTACCATGAATACAATAAATACGACCATTTTTTATCATCTTAACACTAGGTATTCTATGTGTGTGTAAGGGGACAAATGGTACAATTATAATGAAATAAAACCATGAAATATTATAGCCTAAATATAATTATAACAATAGAAATATAATCACTAAGTGTATGCAAATTAATAAGGGGATTTACGGCTGACATGGAGCTTGTATATGGATTAACACTAAGAATCACCAAAGACCTACAACTTCTTGATGGCTTTATCTTTCAGAACTTCAAGTAAAATATAAATGAAAATAAAGTTTTCGTTATAGTTTGAGCTCCTTCTTGGAGCATATATAACATGAATATAGTGATATTTAGAGAGGATTAATACTACTCCTTATCCACATAAAGGAGGATGACCCTAGATCATACCATAAACAAATATCTAAGTGATTTCTTTCTCCAATGCAAGTATGAACATAAGCCTTGGATTCTTGCTTTTAAACTCCACCATATATTCCGTGCCAAATCTAAAAATTGAATTTGAAGTAAATTCAATGGGAATATTAGAGCTTTTGAAAATGATATAATTCCTATTCCACCAAATGAAAAATATAAAAATACACAAGAAAAATTCAAATTGAGAAACAACCTTATCCACAAGACATTCCCATATACACTCAAACAAGGATTAAACCATAAATAATTCATCTTGAACTCTATCTTAATAAAAATAAACACTTGAACCATTAATAACATGGAATACAAATATGTGAAGAGTATTCATTAATGGACTTATATAGTGAGTGATGATTGGGACCAATCCATATTATCTTCAAACCATTTTACCAAGTTAGCTGTTTTTTGTTCAAAATGAGCCACAAGAATATTTTTCATTTCAATGGAGCATGCAACTTCCAAATTGAGCTCCATAACCACTGTAAATCGTCAAATAATTAGGCCTCATGGCAATATTTATAACCCGGTTTTGGAGTGATCCTACCTATGCTAAAATATTTGGACCGAAAAAGAGAATTGGCTACATCTTCCTTTAATATGATAAAATTTCAAGTTATATTGTCAACATACAACCTGCGATCCTCTTTTTTCTCTTCTCACTAGGTCTAGGATATCCACTAACTTCTAGCCTACATGATCAATTATTTGATGGGAATGATCTTTAACATCTTGTAAAAAATGAAGTATCTATAGACTAGGCTAGATCACCCAAGAGCCTAAAATTTTCGCTAGCGCCTAGCCAAGAATCCTCTCAAATCCTATATTTTCCCCATTACAATTACCTAAATCACCTAGCTTCTAAGAAGACGAAAGGATTTTTCCCAATCCTTCCACACAATAAAATCATTTAAATACTTCCTCATACATTTGTACCAATATTCAATTTATGGATTATGAAAATACTTGTATTTCATCACTCTTGCTTAGAGCCCATCATTGTGAGTGAGGCTCCATAGAAATTTGGCTACCAATGCCTTGGAAAGAAGAAAGATATTCTTGATACCCATTCTTCAAAATATTTTGGATTAGCCATATGAATCTTATTTACAAGATAAATGCTACATCATGCAAGCCCAAGCAAAGAAAATATAGATATATCTTATTAATTTTGAATAAAATACTCTTAGGAATAAAGGTGATGAATTTCAGGTAAACCAATATGCTCTCCAAGACTGATTTATGTAGAACCAACCTTCCACAGTGTGAAAGGAATCTATTAACCCACAATGATAATATTGTCTCTATGTCATTAATAATCCATGAGCAATCTACAACCATATACCCATTAAGCTTAAGGGAAAAACATAGATATTTGAAACTTGCATCCAAATCATTTCACAAGAAAGGCAAAAAAAAAATCCCCAATCTAAATAGGGGAGAAAACAAGCAAGTAAAAATATGACAAGCACGATTTGTCATAATTGATTACATTATAATGAATTTTTAATAAAGGGATATCATAGAATTTAGAGAAGAAATATCCCTTTGTGAACAATTAGAAAAGAACAACAAATCATCCATAAATAGAATATGTGAAATAACTTGACGAGTTGATGCATGAATACCATTATAAGAATCAATACTCTTAGAATAACGAAAAAATTTGTCAAGGCCTTACCAATAATCAATAACAAAAAAGAGGGTAGGGGGCATGTTGTTGCATCCCTTTGGAGGCACAAAAATATCTATAAGGGGAATCATTGATGAGGATATAAAATGGAAGAAATTGAATGCACCACATAATCCAATTGATTACCAAACGATCAAAACCCATCCTTAACAAGAGTATCCTAAGAAAAGTCCAAACCCAATCATTAAATGTTGAGAGTTGAGTTCAAGGATAACAATATAATTCTTACTATTATTAATGTAATGAACAACTTCCTAAGAAATGTAAATAGCATCATGGATTTTCGTATTTGAAAAAAACCAAATAGCTCTTCCAAGATCACCTAACTCAACATTAGATTTAGATGCCTCATAATTATCTTGGAAAACAACTTGTAAACCATGTTACAACATTAAATGCGTTGATAATCCCCAAAGGAAGACTCATCCTTCCTTTTAGTGATCAAACAAATGTAAGTTGAATTAAAAATAAAAAATATCTTTTGGTGAATGTCGAGACTCCCTAATCATATCTAGAAGATATTTCTTCAAAAATTCATAAAATAGTAAGAAAAATCCATTGAAATCCCATATGGACTAGGACACTTTTCCTTCTACATAGATGAGAGTTGAATGAAATTCATATTCAGGCACCTCCTTGATTAGAGAAAGATTATTATGATTCAAAATATTAGAAGGGAGGAAATTAATAACCTCTCATATTTCCTAGATCGACCAATATTCTGGATCTTCAATGGATAAATAAAATGCTTATCCCACTCATCTATGATGCTCAAAAAATATTGAACCAAATCACTAAAAGAGAGCTTTTATGTTCCATTAAGTGTTAAAAAGTTTCCTTGTAGCTAGAATATTGATGAAAAATTTAGTATTATTATCTCCCTCCTTGATCCATGTTGCATGAATTTGCAACCTCCATTCCACTTCTTCTCCAATGAGGAATTCCTAAAATCTTCCATACTTTGAATCTAGTTAATGTCACACACTAATAAAGTGCTAGAGACATTACCACTAAACAAATTTGGGGTTTTTTTCTCCACTTTAAATTAGATTTTTATTTTTCCTTAAAATTCTTTTCCCACTTTTTAGCAACCACATAGATTCTTAAGATATTATTTTTGAATTGAGTCATAAAAAAAGAGGAGAAACAAGTTAATAAAAACATCTAGGTATCCACTGCCATTTTTCTAAATAATCCTCTGGAAACTAAGAATGGTTGAAATTGAAAGGTGAAGAGGGTTCAAAAAAGATAAAATCAACCTAAGAAGGCACTAGAAAATGACTTGGGACGCCCCCCCCCCCCCCCCCCCAAGGACACCAATGACTTCAATATAAAATAATTATACATTCAATCCTTATAGGCTAGAAACTAGTCTAACCTTTCGATAATAACATCTTCATTGGACTCAAAATTCCTCCAAGCCGGGGACAACCTCAAACTCTGTATATCGACCAATAGAGTATTTTTGAAAAATTCCTAAAAAAAGAGTACTTTGAGGGTCCAACCTAGGGTTAGACCCCCACACATCCCTAAGTGACAAGGATAGAATCAGGTTTTGTCTAACTAAGATATTGGGGACATCCAACACCTTGAAATTTTTGAATTTTACCAAAAAGGATCCATATCACCAAAGGGGCCATAAAAATGTAGCAAAATAAAAGTGAAGCCAAAACTCTTAATTTCCGAAGAAACCAATATAGTTGAGTTTAAAGAGGAGGAGGATGGAGAAATAAAATTTAGGCTCCATATTGTAACTATCTTGTGTGACATACCATCTATATCCAATGAATCAAAGGAGTAATTATTTAAGAAATGATTCAAGAATAGATTGAGCCTTCCAAACTTTTTAAATAATTTCATAGAATAAAATAATATCTATATTATGAATCAAGATAATATTTTTTAGGGCTTACTATTTACACACACCCCCCATATCACAGGTAGTAAAAACGAGCATGATTATGGTGAACCCTTATGGGAGATTATCCCAATCCAAGGGCCTAAAAAATAGTGACTTTTTTCTTTTCTTTATGTCTTCCAACATGTTTTATTTGGTTTTTAAAAAGTGGGACTTGCACCCAAGAAAATTAAACTAAGCAGAATTAGGGCCTATGTTTTGTTTGGAGGAGTAACACTCCTTGAACTTGGCTCTCAACCAAAGCGAGAAACCATTCTCGGAAAAATTCTGTTTGAGGTAATGGAAAGGATAGCTAATCTCTCCCTCATTGAAACAACATAGATTTCAAAAATAGCCTTAAGAAGCTTAACATAGGAGGAAGCTAGAGGTGACTCCATACACATTATGGATAGAGGGACCAACATGGAATGATAGTCCATAGATTTTATCCTCAAGAAAAAAACTGTAATAATATGAGAACAACTAAAAGAATACAAAATAAGTGGTGACGTACAACAAAAATAGGTCAAACAAAATAAATTATTATTTGTATCAACACCATTAGCCTCAACCAAATAAGCTCCCACTTCTTTCACACTCAGAACAAAAAACCATTCTTTTTTATTTTATAAGGATGGAAGCGAAATCTTCAAGAATTAACTCAATATTTTGTGGCATCCAAAGCATCAAAATGGAATCTTCCAATAATCAATTTTCCACTTCCAAAGGGAGTTGTTGCACATGAATTCTACTTACCTAACAAACCTTCCCTAAGGTACACTTCAACCATAACCCAACCCTATCATCTATCAATAATTAAATCCCAATTAGGGTTCATGCCCACAAAATGACCTAATTTATTACCTAAAGCTAGAAACACCATCTCAAAAAAAATATTGGAGGAATACTGTGGATAATTTCCATAAGAGCCCTAACAAGGATGAATTCTACTGACCACCTCTAAATAAATAACCTAGAGGGCCCCCATGGTTAATCCTTTCCCATAATTCTCCAATAATTGTCCTCAAAATTAAACATAAAATAAATCCATCCTCTAACGAGGATAATATGAAAATTAGGTCAATAACCAACCATGAGAATCCAATTTAGGGAGAAAAATATCTTGAGCGTAACTTCTTGAAAATTGATTAGATTTGGATGAAGGACCTAAGTGATAGCTCAAAATTAAAATTATTTGGAAGTGTGTTGAACCTGAGCAACTGGATATATCTTTTCCTCCTGATTCTAGTGCCATGAACGGTTCGAAAAACACACACCATATGAAGAATTTATCCTAGTTTTAAAAGTCCAGTAAACTGGAGTTTTGGGAAAATTAGAAAGAGAATATTGTCGAGAATATTCCTAGAATATTCCCCAAAATATTCCATTCTGACCAATCAGGTCATGCCAAGTGGTGGATTGTAATTCGATAGTGGGTTGAATTTTTTATATTCGGCCAATTACAAGGCAACACGTGGCCAGCTCTGAGGCCGCCACGAGTCCCCGGGACCATGTAGAAATTTTTTTTGGTGTGGTTGGGGCTCAAACCCTAGACCTCCTACCCACAGGCCCATGCCCATACCGTCTGCGCTATGGTGGTTATTAACACTCTATGCATTGCGGTAATATTTAAGGTTTTTAAATTTCACATATGGGGGCCGGAAGGGCCAACCCTTCCCCATACTGCTAAGCACTGAAAACCTAGTGCCAAAAAATTTAACTGTCCAAATTTTTTTGTGTGAACATTTATCACATGTAAAAAGTGACCGCGTGGTTTGTTAACCCCTACCCGTAGCAGTTACATCCGCCAGATTGTTCAGGAGTGGTCATATGCAATCAATTGTCACATTTTTGAAACTGTCTATTACGTTTAAACCTCTTCCCATTCAACGGGTATGACCACAGGTTTTGTGGCCATGTGGCCACCCCAACGGTCACAATAAATGTTAACTTTCAAGTATGGCTGAGAATTAGCAGTGGCCACCAAATCTCAGAAATTCTAAGGGGTTGGTTGAGTTTGCTAGAGGTGAAGGGAAAGCTATTGTTAGCTAAATCCAACAAAGGATAAGAAGGAAAAAGGCATCTTCTGTACCCAAAGGACCTCAAGGCAACCCTTGAAGCACAACATGGTTTATTTGCAAAAGGCTACTTGAATAAGATCTTTGAATCTACAACCATTTTGTTTAGAAGCTTTGTCAAATTTTTTTGAAAGATTTGTGAATTTTTTTGAAGTTATTTTATTCATTTTCATAATGAAAACTCCGTCAAGTGAGGATTCAAAATCCTCCTCCTTCACAAGATTCTTTGATGAAGAAATGAAGCAAGACTTCTACATCTTGAAGGACATGGTGCAAATTATGTTTGAAGATAGAAGAGAAAGCACTAGACTTCATGATAAATTGGTTTCTATGAAGCAAGAGAAAGAATAAATTATTCAAAGAATGCATGAGATGGAGATACAACTCCATCAAGCCCAAGAGGATTTGACCAAGAACATGCGTGAAGCAGCGGTAATTCACTCAAATTTTTCTTCAGTTTCCTCTTCAGATAGATGTGTTGGTTCATTTGAAAAGAAAACTAGAGGTATAGGGTCCAAGTTGATGTTTAAAATGGGCTATGAAGGCAAGGGTTTAGGCAAACATGCGCAAGGCATGATTGATCCTATTTTGGTTGAGGAGAGACCTAAGAAATTTGGACTTGGTTATGTTCAATCTAATGGTTAAGACTCCAAAGCCATGAAGGCATGCGAGGCAACTTCAAAGAGAACTTTTGTTTCAAGTTCTAAACCACAAACATGTCAAGCTTGTTTTCAAGTTGATTGCCATTGTTTGAAGCCTATGTTGCAGCAATAATATTGTAGAGATGCAGCTTATGGCGAGCATGAAAGTTCAGACAATTTTCAAGACATGAACATTGATGTTAGTCTTCAAGAGAAAGCTGGAACCTCTACTAGCTCATCTCCTCATGAAGGTAAAAAATATGGACATGAAAAATAGCATTTGAGTTATAATTCTTCCCATATTCAAGTTTATTATGTTTCTGTAAGGGATGGAAATTATGCATGCTTGAATGGAAGAAAGAGTTGTTGTGAATATTGTGGTCTGTGTAACCATGTTGTTTCAAAATGCTAGAAGAGGAAGAAGGCATACAAGAAGCAGTTGAGGAAAAGGAAACTTCCAAAGAAGGTGCATAAGACTTTCACACATTTCCATAAGAAGGGACATGTTGTTTCCTAATGTTGGACATTGCATCCAAATAAACATCCCGAGCGTTTGAGGTAAGAGGATAGAAAGACTGGCGAAAGTGGAACCAAAGATTCCATCATTGATGTGAGAACAAATGTTTCACATGGAGAATATTTTCAACAACAAAAGTCATCGTGGAAGTGGCTTGGTAAGAAGTGGTTTGACTTCTTGACACAATAAGACATACATTCATTTTTACATATGAAAATTTCAGTTATGTATGCATTTTTTCTGTTGTAATATCACATTTTTTTGAGCCACCTTGTATCGATTATCAAGGAAGTGATTTTCAACTACCTTCTGTAAATTTCTCGCCATAAATTTTTGAGTGAGTTCAAGGAAGACAGTTCTTAACAGGAGGACAAGCGCATCCAGGAAGGGAAGTGTCAACTACCTTCGAGTTGTGGTTCAAAGGCTCTAGCCATGCAAGGCAAGTGTATGGAGGCTAAAAAGAAGAGGGTGTTGTACTCTCATATACCATAAAGATTAGTATATTAGTCTTTTGGGGTCCAAAATATTCCCAATGGTGACGTGTGATCAGATTTGGATCAAGGACCTAAGTGATAGCTCAAAATTAAAAGTTTTCAGAAGTGTGCCAAATCTGAGCGATCGAATGGATCTCGTCTTCCCGATTCTGGTGCCACAAATGGTTCGAAAAACAAACACCATATGAATAAGTTATCGTAGTTTGAAAAGTCTTGTAAACTGCAATTTTTGGACTTTGACCAAGTTTGACTGGAATTTTGGGAAATTAAAAAGAGAATATTCGAGGGAATATTGCCTTGAATATTCCATTTCGACCAATCGGGTCATGCCAAGTGGTGGATTGTAATTCAGAAGTGGGTTGAATTTTTGATTTTTGGCCAATTATAGCATGACACGTGGCTAGCCCTGAGGTCACCATGTGTCCCCAAGACCATGTATCAAAATTTGTTGGCACAGACGGGGGTCGAACCCTAGACCTCATGCCTGTAGGCCCATGCCCATACCCTCTGCGTTATGGTGGTTCTTAAAATTATATGCATTGTGGTAATATTTAAGGTTTTTAAATTGCGAATATGGGAGCCGGAAGGGCCAGCCTCAAGGGCTAGCCCTTCGCCATACGACCAAGCACTGAAAAACTGGTGCCAAAAAATTTAATCATCTGCAAATTGTTGTGTGAACACTTATCATATGTAAACGGTGACTGCGTGGTTTCTTAACCATACCTGTAGCAGTTACATCCATCGGATTTTTTGGGAGTGGTCATATGTAGTTAATTGTCATGATTCTGAAACCGTCTATTACATTTAAACCTTTTCCCATTCAACGAGTATGACCGTGGGGTTTGCGGCCATGTGGCCACCCCAACAGTCACAATAAATTTTAACTTTGAAGTATGGCAGAGAATTAGTAGTAGCCACCAAATTTCAGAAATTTCCAATTTATCTGCACTTTAAGTCTAGTTCCTCCACTTTTAGCGGAGTTTTTTAGGGGTCATTGGACAAATTGAGTTTAGGCTCTATCTTGAGCTAGATTCGACCAATTTTGGAGTTCCAATAGTAAATTTCGACTGTATTGGACATTATAGACTCATTGGTGAGGGTTCTAGATCCATAAGAGGAATTTTGCGTAGGTTTTCTCTTCGGATAAGTTCAAGGGGCCACTAGGGCCACCAGGAGACAGGAGCAGTTTGAGGCATAGCCAGGGGAGCTAGAGGTCTTATTCAGAAATCCAATAGTAAATTTTGGATGTTTCAGATATTTTGAAACTAATGGTGTGGTTTTCAGATATTATAGAGGAATTTTGAAAGCCTAGATGCTTCAGTGAAGTTCTAGGGGCCACCAGGGCCATCAAGTGCCAACAACAGTTGGAGGCCTAGCCAGGGCAGCTAGAGGTCTTATTCAGTAAAAAAATAGTTATTTATGATTGTAATGAAAATTTTGAATCCAATGGAGGAGTTTTCATAAGCGTTTGAGGACTTATAGAGCTCTAAAAGCCATAGAGAAGTTTTCTTTGACCTCAGTGCCAGGGGGTACCGACCAGTGTTGGAGGCGAAACCGGAGCAGCCGGAGGCCAATTTGAGTGAACCAATAGTCTATTATGACTATATTTGACATTCTAAATCCATTGAAGGTATTTTAAGAGCCATTTGAAGACTTCTAAAGGTCGAAGAGCCACAAGGAAGTCCTAGGAAGCACAAGGCCAACAGTGGATAGAGGCTTTGATTGGGGATGCAGTGCTCTTTTGGAGCAAATGATCAGTCTATTTTGGAGGTATGATATGTGATGGAAATATTAGGTGATGTTTTAGGGACAGAAAAATAATTCTAAGGGAGTTAGTGCCATAGAGAAGCTTAGGGTTTCTTAAGAGCACCGACTCAAGGAAACAAGTCTAAGGGGACCTAGATCTATTTTCAGAGTGATGACAGCCATGAAATGGGTATTATGGCATTCTAAACCCATTTTTTTAGTTTAGATAACCATTGGATTTGAGTTTGTAACTTGTTAAAGAATATTTTCATCATAATCCCAACGAGCCAAGTCAAGATGACAAGAGCTCAAGGAGACATAGCCCATGATATTCGGGTGAACTCCTATATTAAATTTTTTGTTATGAATTGATGTTTATTTGCTACATTATATTTTTGTTACACATGCTTAATATTAACAAAAACAAATATTTTTAAAGCACTTAAACGGTTAAAAAACATACATCTGTTTCAAGTATTCATTTCCACACAAGTCAAGAATAAGCTAGATCTTTATTTGTTTAACTGAGTGGGAGGTTCTTGAAAATAATAACAAGTTATCCAACTCATTTTCACATCAAAAATAATGTCGAAAAAATCTATCCACTAATACTTTATCCGTAAGGGAGGGAATTTCATTGAAACCAATGTCTTTTCCAAACACCATAGAAGCCTTCCCCACATTTTCCCTAATACAGTTTCTTCTCACTCTCACACCAAAACTATGGCTAGATTCGACATCATCCTTGTTCCTTTTAGGAATCTCTCCTTCAACCTACAATTTCAGAGGGGATATAATAGTCATAGAGGGAGAATGATTCGTGAGGGAAATAACAATAACAAAATCCAAAGGAGCGTACTTCGAGAAAAATACATCACACACAATGCTTCTTAGCATGAGATACACACACACTAAGAGGAATCGACAAGAGTGGAATCAGCAAGAATGTTGGTGAGCCATGTTTCCATTCCTTAAAAAATCCCGCTTGTTACTTGTAAACTATGACTAAAACTTGAAGGAAAAACATGGATGTGGGCTATCTCGATAGTCCACCTCATCCAACTCCATTTTATAAATGGGTAGAAAAAGGAAAAAGAAAATGGAAATGAGAATCAAAGAAAGAAAAATGGTTCCCTAATTGCGAGGCAAACATTCATATGCCATAGGACCATACGTTAGACATGAAACTTAGAATCTAGACCTCAACATGAAAATAAAACACTTCATTATAACATGATTTTCAAAATTTCGACTATTTAAATCATTATTCAAAATTTATAACTATTAAATACAAATTTTAAGTGGCCCCATCTTATATTTAATGTATTTGACATAACCTCCTTAAGCTCATTATTATATTCCCCAAAATAACATTGAACTAAAAATTAACACAAAATAATAATATTAAAAAAATTAATGCACATATCCGAAATCAATACAATATAACGAACCTAGATCCATCTTAACTCAAGATCTATCAAGCGTAGAGAGAGATGAAATCTATTGAGGTGAAAATGAGTTTTTTGAGTGCAAATTTGAGGAAATGTTTGTACCTAGAGAGATTTGATCCCTCTGAGTGCTTGATAGATCCAGAGTTAAGATAGATCAATCTCTTTATCCCTCCCTCTCTTCTCATCTCTCTCAATTCCTCTCTCTCTCTCTCTCTCTCTCTCTCTTTATCCTCTAATCCTCTCACCGTATCCCTCCCTCTCTCCTTCTCTCTCTTCTCCTTCCATATTTGCATCTCCATCTCCCTCTCTTGCCCTTCTCTACCTCTCTCACTCCTCTCCCTCTCTGTCTCTTCATTCCTTCCCTCCCCTCTCCTTTAGTTTATCTCCATCTCTCCCTTGTGACTCTCCCTATCTATCCACCTCTATCACTATATGTGTGTGTTCTTCCCTCCTATATATATCGAGATTTAATATATATCATGATATATTAATATATATTATAATATAACAAAATTAATATTGTATTAATCCAAATCTATTAAAATTTAATAATATTAATATTATAATATATAAATTTGAAGATTAGATTTAATAATAATATTATTATTAATCTTTTAATATTAATATTAGGGTTAATAATGTTTTTTTCATGGTATTATTAATAATTTGGCCCATGGTATTTGACTCATAGGCTTCACCTAAAGAAAACCTTTATTAAGCAATTTTATGGCGAGGGCCAAGAAAAACACCAAATTAGTGCATGAGATCCCCTTGTTTGCGGTACAAGGGAGCCACCTCCCCGCAACTATTTGACTAAGAAGACATACATACTCTACCCCCCTCTAGTTTTTGAACGGCTTAGCAAGAAACATATGCTCTTAACCAGTAGGCTCACTCAAGTTGTATTATGGAGTAAATATAAAAAAATGTTTCATTTATTTACCATACCTATGGTTTATTTATATTTTATTTATTTATCATGCAATTTTTATTTAACATGGTATGTGGCCCATAGGCTTGATATATAATTAGATGTTGATTTCTAATAATATTTGATAGATTTTTATTTAATTACCATATCTCTTTATACCTCTTTTATATTTATTTATTTACCATACCTCTTTTATAAATATGGTATTTGGTCCATAAGCTTTATTTAAATAAAACCTCCTTTTTGAGTTTTCTTAATTATAAAGAGGTTTATGGAGTAAATATAAAATGAGGTTTTATTTATTTATTCACCATACCATTAGTTTATTTATATTTTTATTTATTTACCATACCTATAGAGTAAGTATAAAAATAGGTTTCATTTATTTACAATACCTCTCGTTTATTTATATTTTTTTCAATTTACCATGTCTCTTTATTGTGTTCCTAAACCTCTTTATATTTTAAATTTATATTGTGTTTATACATAATAATAATTAAATTGATTTTAGAGTGAGATCTACCCACTAGGTTGTAGAGCTCCTCTCATGACAATAAATATGATAAAATATAATTTATAATTTTTTTAATAGTAATGAGAATCTATTATTACACTAGATAAAACTATTCATAAATATCACTAATCTTGAAAATTTAAAACATTGGTGAATACTAGTCCCTAATATGCAAACTATAATATGTTTATTGATGTATTTGTAAAATTATTCAAATTTATGATGATTTCATATATAATATTAACCCCTAAAATAATTTTATATTGTAAAATTTGGGCTAATCATTTTTATAAAAATGAAAATTAGAAACTTGTTTTTGGATAATCAAGAAAAATTACACCAATTCTAATATCAACCTTTGAAATTTTCCATATTTATATTAAATATAAAGAATTAGTTAACACAATTATTATTAAAAATATTTTTTTAAATAATTTACATTTATTACTGATTTAAAAAAAAAAGATTCTAGTCATATTTAATTTAATCTATTGGCTTTCAATATGGTCCTAAAACAAAATCGAAAAGCCAAAATTATTATTATATTAATAAAACTTAATACAAAAATCCCAATAATAATTACATTGAGTAGGGAACCATCTCAAAAAAAATCTAAAATTAGTATAAAGTTGACACTTATAAAGGAGTTGTAATGTGTTAATTAAGTCATTCATGTATCCATAAAATGTAGTCTTAAATAACTAAATTAGTGAACTTGCACCTTGTAACTATGACCCAGCGCCCATAACCAATACTTAAATTAGTGAACTTACACCTTGTAACGATGACAAAACACCCCTAACCGATACTTCATGAAAGGTAACCCATAAGATCTCACCTATAGTTCAAGCTGTGAAATTTTGCCCACAACCAATCCTACTTAACTTTTTTATTCTTCCCTAAACCCAAACTTTTTTATTCTTTAGTGAACCCAAACCCCAAACATTCCGGTTTTAACGGATGAGTATTAAAATCCAAAAATACAAATGTCCCACAATTATTTTTAAACATTAATCCGATTCCATTCTTTGGTCATTCTTAGGTCACTGATGTGTGTATATGTATGAGAGCTAAAGAGTAACCGTGTTTTGTGCTTTGTGTATCGCGTGAAATTTTACCCTAAAGAGTAACAGTGTTTTGTGCCTTTTTGTTTCGCGTGAAATTTTACGGGCTCTGCTTTCGTTTGGTTTAACTATCGCAGACGAAGGTTCACTTATTGGTTTGAAGGCAAAGTGTCACGCAGTGAGGGTTTAGCTAATTGTTATAGCTAAAATTTACATACTCTGCTTTGGTTTAATTTTTGCAGACGAAAGTTGGAATCTTAGTAAGGTACATTGACCGAACTAGAGGGTTCAGATATTGGTTTCAAAGCTAGGAGTCACACTGTTCATGTTTAGCTAATTGTTATAACTAAAATTCACAGGCTCTGCTTTTGTTTATCTTTTGCAGACGAAAGTTCGAATCTGGTACATTGACGAAACTAGATCTTACTTGCAGGATGGCTTTTATCCTCACAAGAAAATTGTTCAACATTGGCATGCGATTAGTCAATACTAAATCCTCCGAAAATGACTTACTCAAGACTTTGAAGGTAAGTTTTCTGTCCACTCTATTTATTACTGCATTGAATTGAGACTTTTATACAAGATTCACAGTCCAGACTCATGCTAGCCTTTTCAATTTCAATGGATTGTTATTGGAATAAGTACAGCAAGGAGTTAAATCAACATTATTTTGTTACTGTTAGTTATTTTTTGTATTCATCCCCTTATTTTGGTGTCTAGGAAATGGAGATTCTCTTTTATGTGCAGGCATTTGTCATGCATTTCTGTCCCATATAGTTTCCATTTTATTATCATTAAGATGTCTTAATTATTTAGATTCGTCTTTCATTTTTCATAAATTTGTGTACTACAGGACACTGCTGCGTGTTTGGCTGAAGTTGATCAGTCACCTCCTGGCTCGATACTGCATCCATTAACAACACCAATGCAAGAATTAATTAAGCCCGAGATGATTTTTGGACACAATGATAATGGCGTAATGCCTTTGGTGGCTACCTGCATCAGTGAAATCATGAGAATTACAACACCAGACTTTAAAACACCAAAATTTATATACACTAATGTTGATCTAGTGGTATTATTTAATTCCTTCACTCTTCAGAACAATTAATTAGACATATCTGTTCCAAGCTTTTAAAGCAGTTTATAGATACATGGCTTTACTAAAATGTCTAAAGTTGTTGAGGGTTTTTCGTTTCGTTCTTATTAATCACAATTTTTCTTATGCAGAAAATTTTTATGCTATTTGTTACCATGTTTCGTGGATTAAAAGATATTCACAGTGCTTCATTTGGAAGAAAGGTCACAATTCTAGAAAACCTCGCAAAATCTCACTTATCCGTTCGTATGGTGAATCTTCAATGTGATGACCAAATCGCCGAAGTATTTAAAATTTTTTTTAACGAAGCCAGGTATGAATTGTTGAGATTTTATTGTTTTACTGTTACGCTTAATTTCATAGTCAGTTGCTGCAGTTAATAAATGTGTCATATCTGTCTTTTCAGAGAAGAACATTCAGAAAATACCTTAAGAGCAATGGAAACAATTTTGACTGAGATTCTCAATGAAAGCAACAACATTTCTGAGGAATTATTATCAATCTTATTAGACACTTTAAAAGGAGAAAGTGGGGTATGTGTTACTTATTTTAGTTTCTGTGCATTCCTTTTTACCCTTCTTGTTTGGAACGGTTAGTTTCTATTTGTTAGTTTTTTTTATTGGAAGGCAATCATGAATATATTAGTATCACCTCTTATAAGGTTATGTGTTTTTGTTGTTACAGAACATATCTTCAGCTGCTCATAAACTAGCTATGAATGTCATGAAGTCTGTGGCAATCAAGATTGAGCCAAATGTCAGTCTCTTTCTCACGTCAGAAAAAATATTTGAAAATGATCTGCACAATTATCAGGACATCATCTTTAACATTTATCAGTGTGCACCTCAGATACTTCGCTCCATTATTGCAAAATTGACTCTAGAGATTCAGGTAAGTGGGCATTATAATTTATTGCACTGGGTTCACTTGCATTGGAAAAAGGCATGCAATTTAATTTATTAAGATCAGTGAACAAAATAATACTAGATATATTCATATTTTATATCTAATTATATAGACATGGCAACTGCAATATTAGTACCTCCAGACCCTGCACGTTCTTTCAGAAATAAATCAGTTACCATCAATATCATCAATATTATCAACAGATAGTTATATTTCCTCAAAATGTATCAATATTGTGAGAAATTGAGTTTTTATAAATTCATTTTATTGTTTTTACAGGAAGATGTATCATAATTTGAATTTGATTTTTTTTCCAATATGTTTTGTGATGTTTTTGCAGTGGTTAAATGGACTAGGTTTCATTTTAATATATTTTCTATTAAAGAATTTAATCAGATTCAGGGTTAATGAATTAAAGTTTAGTGTTTCTTTTTATTAATGATGATTTCCTTTTATTTATTGTACATTACACATTCATAATAGAAGTAATGGTATTATATAAATTTTGATTTGTTGTTGTAGTGGTTAAATAGATTAGGGATTTTTAAGATCATTTTAATAAATTTTTTTGTAGTAATTAGATAAGGTTTTATGGATTAGGGTTTTGTGTTATTTAAGTAATGATGATTTTTTTGTTTATTATAATTGTAATTCATATAAAAAAATATTAGGCTTCTGAAATGCACCCCACACATTTGCTTGTTTTTCCATTTTCCCCCTATGAAATGTTTTATTTGTTGGTTTTCCTATTAAGGATTTTTGGGAAAATTTTCCAGATTAAAATCCCTTTAAAGATTTGTCCAATAAATCTGAATATTATAAATATTAAATATAACTAATACTTACATCCCAATATTGTTGTTATTGGAAAAATTTGGTTTTTTTTAAATGGCTTCCATTTTGGTAATGGGAAAAGTAAAGCTTTTGTTAAATAAATTTCATTTTATAGCTACATATGTGTAATATAACTTGAATTTTGTTCCTCAAGAATTTTGATAAAGAATAATTGGTGCAGTCTGAGCTATCACATGTAAGAAAGAGTTCACTAAAGCTTATTGGACTTATCTTTGCACTTCCACTTCCAAGTGATGATTTTGAGAAAGCTTTTCAACCTCTTCTCTCAGAGCTTTTAAAGAGATTTACAAATAACTCTTTGGACATTCGGCTAGGGGCTGTGAAATGTGCAGAAGAATGTATTTTATCAGATCTGTTTAGAGCTGAGTCATGTGGAATAATTGGTGAGCATAACATCTATCTACAACCTTGAGCTTTGTTAATGTTTTATAATGGTAATTTGGGAAGAATTTCTATTTTATTGACCTTATTATTATGACATAAGTGCAGATGCTTTGAGTAATAGATTGTTGGATTCTGAGGACATTGTTCAGAAGGAGGTTATTGGAGCAATTTGTGATGTAGCAAATTATGCACTAAACTCTATTCCTTCAAAGATTAAAGAATTGACCAATCACCTTCATAACCAAACGGTATATTCTTAGGATTTATATTGTTTGCATTCTTTTAGTAGATATTATTTTAGATCATGTTTGCTAACTCATTTCTTTAGAGATTATTGCAGGTTTCTGTACAAAAGTACACCTTGGAAAAACTTCTAGAAGTTTACAGACTTTATTGTTCAAAATGTTCAGATGGATCAGTTGGTAACTTTGAGTTGGCTTGGATTCCTGCCAAAATCCTAAGATTTTGTCATGACAAGGATTTTAAGTGCAATTATTTAGAAATTATGGAAGATAAAATAGACTTTACATTGTCCACAAGGTATGTTAATTAGTATGTTATTTGCAATTATGAAAGTTAGTTGTGCAACAAAAATACAGTCATATAATTTAGTTGATTTTCCACAGATCTCATGCAGTGGATGTCCTATATTCTACATCACTTTTTCCTTCTCATCTTCCACTTTCAGAAAGAGTAAAACAATGGATTGCAATGTTTAATCACTTTGAAACATCACACTTAAAAGCTTTTGAGGAAGTTCTAAACCAAAAGAAAATGTAAGTATTCTATTCTAACATAGGATAATATTTTGGAAAATCATATGTTATTTTCAAATTGGTTTGTTGCTTTTTAGTTTTTTTTATTAGGAATGTATGTATTTTATGAAATATTTAATAATTTATGGAATTTTTTATTTTTTAGAATGATTTTTTTTATACATAGTTGTATTTAAGCAAAATTTTAATAAGAATTGTCAATGATTCAGGTTGCAAGAACAAATGCAGGACTTTTTATTATGGCAAGAAAAATCTAAGGTATTTATCTTTATATATTTTGTTAAAGCTGTATTCGTTAATTATTATTGTGGTCAAATTTAAATGACATTGAAAGAATCATATTTAATTTTTTTTTGGTTTTCAGGAAGAAAATATAACTGGGATGAAAAATGAAATTCTCAAATCCTTGAGGATTATATCAGGTTCTAATAATATTCCCAAAATAGTGGAGGGCATTATAATTTTGTGCCAACAAAAAGACAACAATATTTGGAAAAAACTATCAAGTTTACTTGATCCCAGTTCGACTTTTGATCAAGGGCTATCAAATCTTGTACGTGTTTAGTTTTCTGTGTTCAATGATGATTTGAGTTTCTAGCTGAAATTATTTTTGTTAAAAGAATTATGCAATCTTAATTTTATGTCCCAAGATGAGAGGTAGTTTGTATGGTTGTCCCAGGGATATTCTTGTTCCTTTTTCTCACACTTCTCTTAGTTTTGTTTATAGGATTACTTGCTTAAGCAATTTGGTGACACCCATCCTCAATATGAAGTTATGAAGGCATTTGCTATAAGGTGTTCTTATTTGATTTTTGGCAAAGACCACGTCAAGGAAATGCTTAAAGAGATTACTGGGAATACACGAGCTCGGAAATACGAAATTGTTCTGTCAAGCATGAACTTGCTTATGGTGAGAGATTCTTACTTATTTTTTAAGTCCTTTCTAGATATATCAAAGCTTCCCATCGTATATATAATTTCTAATTTCTAATTACATTCTTGTTTATGAAAATTTGAATTTGTTTTGCAATCCTTTTTGCTTTGATAGGATGTTCTCTATTTTTACAAGATTTTATTTTTATTTAATGATAGGTTGTTTTCCATTTTATCACGCTTTAACTTTGGGCGTGGATAAGACTAAATGGAAAGGTTTATTTTTGGGATTAAGTGGTGCTTTTCATGACAATGCGTGCATGTCACCTTTAGTAATGACTTTCTCCTTCGAATAAAATGTAAAACCTTGTCTTATAACCTAGAAGGTAGAAAACTAGATATGGATATAAGAGCCAATTAAAGACGATGAGATGGCCAAGACTAAACCCATTTGATTTCATGTTATTTAAAATAGTTTTTTTTAGGGTTTTACATTTTGACATCATAGTTAAAAGTTAAAAATTGTATGAATTTAGTATCACTTTCTTTGTGTAGTAAGTGTATTTATAACCTAAGTTATATATATAATTTATTTTTATATTGATTAAGGTAATTTAGTAAAGAGATATAGTGAGATGAATCAAGAAAGATATTTAGTAAAGAGATATTCATTCATTCATGGTATTTATTCACCCATAATATTCATTCACCCATGGTATTTAATCATTTATGGAATTTAGATGTATGATGGTAACTAAAACATGGTAGGACACATTCTCCACCATAATGTACCTTATACAATTATTCTCTGTTTTAATAAAAAAAATCTGTGGTTTTATTTACTATGTGTTCTCTTTTTTTTTGGCATTCTAATTTTGCATATCTTTCTATATCCATTTAAATTTATTAGATGTGGGGAGCCTCCACCAATATTCGGATAAGTCTAGGACTTCACTCTACCATTCATGGTGTGTGATGAGGGTTCTTGTCCAATAAACACTCACTCAAAGCTACCTTTTCAATCCTTATTTTGTAATCATTGTCCCTTCCCTTTCAGGAGAATATCCATATGTGTTAAAGACATATCAACACTCGCTGTCAACCAAAGTGGTATTGTCCATGAGCCCCAACTTGTATTTGAAGTACATGAACTTGTCTCTTAGAAATGGATTCATTAGAACATCAATTTTCCTGTCATCCTTGGATATCTACTTGATAATTATTGCTCTCCTCTATACCATTTCATGTTTTTAGTGGTACTTGATCTTAATATGCTTCGAATTTTCATGGAACAAGGGATCCTCTGAAAACTTCACACAACTTTGATTATCATTGCGTACCACTATTGATTTCAACTCTTGTCCAAACAATCCTCTAAATAATTTCCATATCCATACTACTTCGATACAAGCCTCATTGGCTTCTATGTAATATACTTTAATAGCGTTGAGTGCGCTTTACATCTGCTTATTACTCATCCATGATCTTATAGTGAATCCCAAAATGGAGCATACTCCTGAGGTACTCTTCCTATCATCATCACTTCCTACCCAATCAATGTTTGTATATCCTTGAAGTTCCACATCCTTGTTTGCAACATATATTAAGCCACAATTCATTGTACCACATGAATATCTCAATATGTGCTTTGTTTCAATCTAATACTTGTGTTTCCATTCTATCTAGAACTAGCTCAAGGTGTTCACAACAAGGGATATGTATGACCTCGTGTTAACCAATTACATCAACATACCAATTATTCACTAGTACATAGATGGATCTATCAGTTTGTAATATGAGGGTCTTAACTTCTTCAAGTTAGTCACCATGAATTTGCAATCCATCATATGGAATCTCTAAAGGATATCTGTTACACACTTTCATTTACCAAGGAATACTTCATAGTCTTCAATATGAGCATACCATGCTCTTATAGCCTGCTTAAGTCCATACAAGGCCTTTTTCAACTTGCAAACATGAGATTCCTTTCTATATAACTAAAATCCTTGATATTTATCTATGTACACGTATTCCTCAATCTCCTGTATCTCTAATGGTGGTGTACCTCTCAACTCGAGCAAAATTGTCATCTTATTGTAATCCCTCTTTCTAGGAGAATCTTTTAGTCACGAATCGTGCCCTGTATTTGTTAATACTCCCAAGAGCTGCATGGGTGGAGAACCTTTTATGTTTTTCTCCTCTCTCGATGTGCCATCAGGAGATGCTTGTCCTTCAACCTCTTCCAATGTGTATGTAATCCATGCTAGTCTCTTCTTTGTTTAGATAACTATGATTGGGTATGCTAGATATTGAGGCCCTTCTAGCCTTTTGAAACATTATGTGGAACTTGAATTCTCGTCCCTTAATGCTTCCTAATTTACTTCATCCACAAAATCTATGAAGACTTCCTTATACATTCAATATGCCACTTTCTCATCAAAGGTGACATGTTGGTTGACCTCAGTCCATCACTTCTCTAGAATGTAACCTATTATTTTATTTTTCTACACCATTTTGTTGTGGATTATAGGGAACAATTAGCTCCCTCTTAATCCTATATTTATTGTATAAAGTAACAATGTACTTTGAGGTTTATTCTCCTCCATTGTCAAATCTCAATATTTGTTCTTTCTTCCTATGAAATTTTCGACTTCAGCTTTCAATTCTTGGAATTTGTTAAATACCCTGTCCTTATTCTTCAATAGACATATCCATGTCTTAAGAGAGAAGTCTCTAGTAAATGTCACATAATATAGTGAACCACCAAGTGATTTTGTAGGCATCAGACCATATACATGATCATGAATCAAGTCCAAAGCTTCCTTCGATATGTATTCAATATATGTAAATGGTTTCCGAAGGTTCTTCCCAAGAGAAAAATCTCTACATACACCATCATTACTGATTTTCGGTTCAGTAACCCCTCACACTATTTCACTCAATTCAATCAATGCTATAAAATAAATATGTCCATGCCTGATATGCCATAACTCACTTGGATTTATTTTATCATGTACTAGTGCTAGATCTGGTTGAATTACAACTCTATACAACCTCCCATCATGAACCCCAATAATACTAGCACCATCTATACTAGATCACGTGGACCAAACAAGTACTTTACCTTTCACAAAAAGCAACTCTATCTCCTTTATCTTCTAAACAAAAAATAGAGACGAAATTATTTTTCAAAATTGGTACATGGATAACATTGCTAATATTTAAATTGATCCTAGATTCTAGCTCTATGGATGCCTTTCCGACTCCTTTTCAAAACTTCTTCTCTCCCTTGTTCTTGAAACGAGATGCAAGGGCTTTAACTTTCTCATCTTGATGATATCTAGTCATGAATCTCACCTCTTCTTGGGAGCATGATGTCCATAGTTGTTCAATTATAGGAACTTCCTTCCAAATTTTAATACATGTGAAAAATCATCCCATTATTTATGAAGACTAGTTCTTGAGCAGGGAAGGATTCTACAATTTCTTTAATTTGATCTCTTATTTGGGAAATACTTACAAACTAAGAATCCACAATAATTTCCATTAGTCATCCTTGTATTTCAAAGTTCATTCTTCAATCTCATTGATTTACCAACATTCTTTATTGTGTAGAGATTCATTAGAGCATCACACATCTTCTTTTATATATCAATTTATGCAACATAGGGAACCAAATGATCCTTATTAGAGTCCAATACGATCCTCATAGAATTGATGTAATCCTCCTTGAAGAATGTCGTCAAACTACTTCTATCTCTAATGCTTGAAGGAAGAATGCCACAAAATCATATTCAAAAGTGAATGAGTCATCTTCTATTACGTTTTTCATGTATATTGCATACCTGAAATAATGCATGGGTTTCTTTCTTTCTCTGAATGTGAAATTTTCTTCTCCGTGATATTTTACTTCATTTAGTGTATATTTCAACTATTTTGGTCTCTTTATTGATTTAGGGAGGACCACAGGTTGAATAGGTTAATTGGTACCCTCATCTTCAAGGTGATATTCTTCTTCTTCCATGTTAACTTCTTTTTCAAATACTAGAACTTCTTCGACATCAAAGTCCATGGGAAATTCCTTAGATTTCTTGAATGTGACAATTTTTTCAGATATGACATCTCATCTTAATTATATATGGTTTTGTTCCTTTATTTAGATTCTATAAACGTTAGAGGAATTTTTGTAGCCAACAAATGTTCCTCTCATGCCTCATGGATCCAACTTATTTCCTTTGTCCTTTGGTATATGCATATATAAGGAACACCCAAGGATAAAGAGATGGTCTACAGTTGGTTTCTTCCCAATGAATAATTTTTTGATAGTTGTGTTATCCAATGATTTGTGGGGAGTTCAATTTTTAATATATATTGTTGTCTTCTTGGTTTCTCCCCACATAAATTTAGGTATATCTTGATCATGTGACATCGCTTTTACACTCTCTTCAAAGGATCAATTCTTTATTTCTGCAACTCCATTTTTCTATAGATTATATGGGACTATCAACTCCCTATTAATCCCATATTTCTTACAAAATGTTATAATTTCCTTCGATGTATATTCTCCTCCATTATCAGATCTTAGTATTTTGATTATTCTTTCTATAAGGTTGTCCACCTCAACTTTGAATTCTTGAAAATTTTTAAATACTTCATCCTTGGATTTCATTAAGTAAACCCAGTTATTTATTGAATGATCATTTATAAATGTGACATAATATAGATTACGTCCAAGTGATTTAGGAGTCATAGCGCCACATACATGTGAGTGAATGAGATTGAAGATTTCTTTTGACCATGAAGTACTATGTCCAAATGGTCTCTTGGTATTCTTACCTAATGTACATCCCTTACATACTTCTTCATGATATTATTTCAATTCAAGGATTCCATCTACTATGGAGCTTATATCTGGAAAAAAAACTAGAAAAAAAACTGGTTTACCAAAAACTCATAATTTTCATATTTTATAGAAAAAATAGATATATTAATGTACATTCATATGAATCCAAACTGTTTATACACAAATTTGCGAAAGTTCTCATTTAGATAGCATGAAATAGTGCATATAACCAAAATATCACTTAGTCAAAAACATCGTTGAACCAACAATGTTTCAAATCTCAAGAAGACTCTAAAAGGCCTTTATAGTCCAAAATAAAATGGTAGATCACATTATTATACTACAACCTACAATACTACAAGCTACAACTACAAAAAATCAATGATCAAATAATTATTCAACATCATAATCATCATCTAATTCTTGATCCTCCTCCTCATCCTCACTTGAAGAATGAGTAGCATGCAAGTCTATAATCGGATTATGGATTTATTCCAATATCATTGAATCTACTACTCATGCTTCTGATATATCTACCTATGCATCTTGTGGAGGTGGGTTAAATTCCAACTAAGAAAGGTATTCATTGTCAAATGTTGGTGCTCGAATCTCCACAACCAATTTTGGTGTTTGATCAAAGTGACCCAAGACAATATTTCTTGATAATAGGGTTTTATTCAGCAATTGGTTGCGCCTCAACCTAAGGTTGTACTGAACAAAAAATAGCTCCAAAAACCACTCAATAAAACCTAAAGATATTTGGGAAAAAATAATATTTGAAGTAGCTTTAAAATATGCCAACCGAACAGTTCTCCAAAACTCCAATTAACTCTTCAAATCTACAAAAAAAAATCCCTCAAAAGAAGCGTGAAAAAACTCTTTTAATTCTCCTCATTGAACTGAGATCAAGATTTCAAGTGACTTGAATAAATAGCGTGAGTGAAATAGAGGGTGCGGGGGCGTTCAAATAGATTTAGGTGGGAGCTAGAGTAACATTAGAACCTAGGAAAAAAAACCGTTTCTTTATGACCAGGTTGCATGGGAGTGGGACTTGCGAACTAGCAGAACTGGTCTTGGAACTGGTTCTGATAACACTTTCTTCTCGAATACCAATTACTCTATCATTATCTATGGTTGAGTTTTTACTCCATACACCAACTTTTCTATCAAAGGAATCTATTCTATAACCTTTATCTTATAGAATTTAAATTGAAATTAAGTTTTGATGCAATTACGAATCAAATACGATTTTGTTGACGTGAATGTTGCTTCCATTATCAAACTCTATAGAGGTTTATCTTTTCCTTTCACATGATAGCTATTTTTATCTCCAAGTTTCATTGAATAAGAATATATTCCATTTGATAATGTCTTCAATTATTTGTGATGACTAGTCATGTGTATATATACACCACTGTTATACCCAAATGCTCTCATCTTGGAATGTGTGTGTGAGTGTTGAGAATATACCTTCATCTTTTTCCATGATTTCTTCCTCCTTTGTATTGAAAAGGATATTCCATTCTTCCTTGATGCTTTTCATGATATAGCTTGCTATCTTTTAAAACTTTTTGACGAGATTTTTTAATGTAGTGGAGATATTTATAATGCCATTAGCCAACCTTAGCTCTCATACCATGTTGAGAATTATATAGGGGATTGATTATAATAATTCTCTTTACTTGATAACTTCTTGTGATGTGCTTTTACTTATTAGAATTTTTTGTGATTATTATATATGTGAATCATCAAACAAATACTAAACAAAGATGAAAAATAATACATATTATAGGTTACAAGATAGGGCCAAAACCTTTCCTCTTGAGAGGAAAACACGAAAATATCTTTTCTTCCTTATAGATTCTTTAATTGACAAATTCCATGACCTTAATATTGATACCAATACTCTCCAAGACCAAGACCAGCCTCTTTGAATGATGTGCTACTTTCGATGCAATCAAACCAAGTAAAATATATTATAGTAGCACTTCTTCCACCTACTTCTGCAAAATTTTCAACCTCCTATTGCAGATCTAAAATTTTGGCCTCTCTGTAGTTGCAATGTCCCACGTGTGAGCTTTGATATTCTTGCAAATCCTTCCAGTGACCTTCTCTTGCCTTTGCCTAACTTTCGGAACTTGAGGATGACCCTTGGTGACCTTCACGGGGCCACTTTGTATTCTTTTATCTAAGATAAAACTTGAAGATAGAAACCCTAGGTCTGCAGCAGAAACCCTAGTTTTCCTTTAGCATGTGTGACAAAAAAAAAGCCCAAGAAAAGGTCTTCTTCATTGCTTTATCCTTCATCTTCCTTTGCTAAAATGAGTGGATATTGAATGTAATTCAATTAGGATGAGTTATCTTCTATTTATAGGCTTCTTCAGGGTCGATGTGGCTCTTCCTTTAGGACAACTTGTCGGTGGCCTAGCTGAAAATTTTTCACAAGTTACAATGTGCCCGATGGGGTCTTCACCTTATGACAATGACTCTTTTTCCTTCTTGACCTACGAAAAAGTGTACAAGAACTCAATGGTAGGTTGAACTATACAGTAAAATACCTTGAGCATGAAACCCATGCTCCAAAAATAATAATAATAATTTTTATTTCATTTTACAATTTACAAGATAATTGCATTTCATATTTATGAAGACCAAACGTAAATACACATTTTTCAACACTCCCTCTTAACTAGGGAGGTATTCATAAGAGGTACATGGAAATTCTTAATGTGAAGAGATCTCATAAGAATATTCATATTTGTAACCCATATGTCTAGCATCATATCAACTAGCATTGTCACATAGCAAGGCTTTGAATAACAAATCTATATCTCCACAATATCACAAAAAAATTATGGCGAGACCAATTATTTATAGAAAATGTCATCATTTTCTCTCAAGGTACATACTCCACCCAGGTTTTGACTGAGTATGACCTTCTTTAGGTGACTCTTGTCTTGAACATCTAGTCTTCAAAGAATATCGGTCCACCACTACTCTTATCTTAGATTCCATGCCTCATCTTTAAAGAGTATCGGATGTGAGATGGTTACCCAATCCTCTATTTTTTCTTCCCAAGTGAAGATAACAATGATGTTCCTATATCTCCGTGTAAACTAGGGATTATCTATAATCCAATCCAAGCTTGTCTCCCAAGTACACAAGATTCTTGTTAGGAAGAGATTTCGTTGATATGTCAACTACTTGCTCATTGATGGAGATATATTTTAGTTTTAACACACTATATTGTACTAGTTGTCAAATATAGTGATACTTTTTTTATATTCTTTGTCTTTCCATGAAATACTAGGCCTTCAGAAAATTGTATACGACTCGTGTTGTCACAATGTATCATTGTAGGGTCCATTGATCCTTTGAATAGGTTGGATAAAGGTTTGTTAACCAGGCATGTTCTGTGCTTACTTCATAATCTACAACAAACTTAGCCTCAACAATACTCAAAGAAATTTTTTCTTGATTTTGTCTCATCCATGAGATCATGGATGATTCAAAACTAAAACATCCTCCTGCAATGCTTCTCTGATCTTGTTTTCTTCCTCCCCAGTCTGAATATGTATAAAAAATTAGGTGAACATCCTTCCTCCTATCATATTTCAAGAAGTGGTGGATAATTCATCATAGATATCTCAATATATCTTTTGCTTCTATCTTATGAAAATTATTTGGCTCCACTTGGAATTGAGTGAGAATGTTTATTGCAAAACATAAGTGTGGTACATTAGTGAGCCAATCATTTTTATATATTTGGAAGGATCCATAGGGCTCGGTTTAGAACTCCTTAGTTTCTTAAAGTCTGTGATCATGAGAGTGGTCATAGGTTTTCAATCCATCATGTCAAACCTCTTCAACATCTTGATCATGTACTTTCCTTGACCGAGACATATTTCATGAGGTCCTTGTAAAATTATACTCCCAAATAGTAATGCACCATCCCTAGATCGTTCATGTCAAATTTTGTTGTTATTTGCTTCTTATATTCTTCAATTTTATCTTCTATACCTATTAAGATATGGTCATATAGATACCTAATAATGATTACAGGTTCTTCATTGACAACCTTCATATAAATTTTTGGATCAACAGAACTTTTTGTGACAACTATTCTTTGTAGGTATGAATTCATTCTATCATACCATGCTCCTCGTACTTGCTTGAGTCCATATAATGATTTCTTCAATATGAAAAAATATTCCTTCTTGTCTTTAACTTCAAATACCAAGGGATGATATATATAGACTTCCTCATCAATTGTGCCATTCAGAAACACAGTCTTGACATCCATTTGGTGGATGAACATGGAACAACAAGAATATCACCATGAAAATGTGATGATTCTTGTTGTTCCATTTTAACTTCTTCTTTAAACATTGGAATTTCTTTATTATCAGAGTCCATGGGATGTTTCTTAGATTTTGTGATTGTGATACATTCATCAAATATGAAATCTGAGCTTACTTCTATATAGTGTCCTTCATATATATATATTTTATAGGCCTTAGAGGAATTGAAGTAGCCAACCAATGTTCCTCTCATGCCTAATGGATCCAACTTCTTTATTTTGTCCTTTGGTATATAAACATATAAGAGACACCCAAAGATATGAATATGGTCTAGAGTTTGTTTCTTCCTGATAAATACTTCTTCGGGAGTCGTGCTATACAAATATTTGTGGAGAGTTTCATTTGAATATAATAAGTTGTATTTGTGGCTTCTCCCCATAGAAATTTAGGTAGATCTTCATCATGTAACATTGCTTTTACACTCTCTTCAATGGATCGTTTCTTTTGTTCTCCAACTTCATTTTGCTCGGGATTGTATGGGACTATGCTCTCTCTCTTAATCCAAGATTCCTTACAGAATAAAATCATTTCCTTGGATGTATATTCTTCTCCATTATCAGATCTTATTATATTGATTCTTCTTTCTTTAAGGTTCTCCACTTCAGTGTGTAATTCTTGAAATTTTATAAATACTTCATCCTTGGTTTTAATTAAGTAAAACCAAGTCCTTATTTAATGATCATTTATAAATGTGACATAATACATTGCAGTGAATGAGATTCAAGATTTCTTTTGACCATGAAGCACTACTTCCAAAAGGTTTCCTTGTATTCTTACTTAATGCACATGCCTTACATAGTCCTTCATGATATTCTTTCAATTTAGGGATTTCAAATATTATGGAGCTTAGAGTTGGAAGAATTTTTAAATGTAGATGACCAAATATTCTATTCTAGAGTTGACATGTGCTTATTTCAAAGTCATCCAAAGCTTAAGCTAGAGGGGATATCAACCTATAAAGTCTTCCTTCTTGAATACCAATTAATTTAGCATTGTCTATGCTTCATTTCTTACTCCATAGAAAAAATTGCCATAAAAAAAGTTTACTCTATCACCCTTATCTTCTAGACTCAAAATGGAAGGTAAGTGTTGGACATGGGGTTCAACACTCCTCGTGTGTTTCGCGACATGGACTAATCGACTCTTGTGGATCCTAACTCTTGCAATTGTAGGGGAGACTAACTCCTATGGGTTTTGGTCTAATGATAATCGTGATTCCACAAATTGGTATTGGAGCGACAAGTCTCGAGTTTGAAAGTCACCCAACTCGCATTGG
This sequence comes from Pinus albicaulis, assembly GCA_034641835.2. Classification (NCBI taxonomy): domain Eukaryota; kingdom Viridiplantae; phylum Streptophyta; class Pinopsida; order Pinales; family Pinaceae; genus Pinus; species Pinus albicaulis. The sequence continues at coordinate 1,281,289,292 of CM076584.1, read as the reverse complement.
GGGGGAGATTGTTGGACATTGGGTTCAACGATCCCCGTGTGTTTCGCGAAATGGACTAACCGCCTCTCGTGGATCCTAACTCTAGTGATTGTATGGGAGACTAATGCCTGCGAGTTTTGGTCTAATGGAAATCATGAGTCCAACAGTAACTTTTTATGCAAACATGAAACAAATAGGATGTTGTTGAGGTGAAAGTTTCTTCCATTTTCGAGCTCTATGGAGGTTTATCCAATTCCTCTCATATGATATATTTTGTTATCTCCAAGTTCAAGTGAATAAGAATATTTTTCTCTTTGATAATATCCTCAATATTTTGTCATGACGAGTCACATGTCTAGATTCACTGCTATCAATTACCCAAATGCTCTCATCTTAGAAGGTGTTGAGAAGAGACCTTAATATTTTATCATGATTGCTTCCTCCTTTGTAGTAAATATGAGATTCCATGCCGCCTTGATATTTTCTTGATATATCTTGCTACATTTGAACACTTTTTGATGAGATTTTGCAATGTAGTGGAGATCTTCATAATGCCATTAGCCAACCTTTGTTCTGATACCATGTTGAGAATTTTATAGAGCAATGATTATCATTAATTATGTTTACTTGATAAATTCTTGTGATGTATTCTTACTTATTAGCTTTTTTACTTATTATTATATGTGTGAATCCTAAAAAAAGAACCAAAATAAGAAGAAAAGGAACACATAATATAGGCTGCAAGCTAGGGCCAAAAGCTCTCCTCTTGGGAGAAAAACCTGAAAATATCTTCTCTTCCTTATATATTCTTCAATTGAGAAAATCCATGACCTTAAGACTGAGACCAATACCCTTAAATGCCATGACCAGCCTCTTCAGATGATGTGCTAACTTCGTTCTAGTCAAAATCAATCAAATCTCTTCTAGTAGCACGTCTTCGACCTTGTGCTGCAAGATTTTGACCTCCAACTACAGATCTAAAATTTCAGCATCTCTGTAGTTGCAATTTCCCATGTGCATTATTGTAGAGCCTTCCCTTGACATTCACTTTCCTTTCCGTGACTTTTAGAGCTTGAGGATGACCCTTGGTGACCTTCGTTTGACATGTTTGTCTTATTTTCTACAAGATCAAACTTTAAGATAGAAACCCTAGGTTTGATGTAGAAACTTGAGACTTCCTTCAGCAAGTGTGAGAGAAAAAATCCCAAACAAATATCTTCTTATCCCTCTTCTTTCTTCGTTGCTTTCTCCTTCCTCTTCCTTGGCTATAATTAGTGGTGAGTTAATTTAATTCAAGTAGGATGAGTTCTCTTCTATTTATAGGCTTCTCAAGGGTGGACTTGATCTTGGAGGGTATTCTGACACTTTTAAAGACTCATTTGACTCCTTGGACTAGGAAAAACCATAGAAGCACTCAATTGGTTCTTGACCTAGAAAATAAAAGACCTTGAGAATGACCAAGCTCCAAAATTTATAATAATACATTTTCTTTCATTTTACAATTTACAATAATCAAAATTACATTTCATATTTATGAAGACCAAACCTAGTTACACATTTTTCAACATTAATAGATCTAAAAATTCTCGAAATATGTAAATATTATCTTTGAATCATCTTCTTCTCATTAGAATAATTTAATATCCTTTCCATAAATATGTTTAGATATTATCTTCTCTTATTTTTGGTGTATGGACTCTATTGATCATAAAATTGATGCTTTGTCTCCATAGATTTCCCATACAAGTGTGGTGGACCCTTTTGTAGCAAAGCCTTCTTTGGAATTTTAAAATTTCCTTTTCCAACATGTATCTTCTCATCCTTAGGTTTTTTCTATAAAGGAATGTGATACTGAAATTATGATATAAATTCACAAGCAAAGACAATTTAGAAATAAAGAAATAAAAATACTTGAGTAAATCATTTAGCTAAAAAAAATAGTTGAAGCAATTAGGTGAAAAAAATTCTAAATTAAAAGAACAATTACTACTCATCATAGAAGAATACGAACGTTCTTTGAAATACGAACGTTCTTTTGATGAATAATTAAGCAAAGAATTTAATGAATCTATTGAATATGGAAATGAGATTCACAATGATGTGCCAAAACTGGAAGACAATCCAAAAAATTTGGTACATATAAACGGGCAAAATAACAAGTAGTCGTATCTATTGACATCAATGTAAAATGATATAAAAGCTATTTATTAGATGCCCAAATTGATACTAGTTCAATTATGTATTATGAAAAGACAAGTTATTTTTCAATTTCTTTGGGAACAAAAAATAATAAAGTTTAGAGCCAAAATTATAGAAGTCTTAAAGATGAATAGGTATGTACCAAATTTCATGTATTAATAGATGGACAATTTTACCTAATTACTTTATTTGAATATAATATTTGAATTGGCAATAAATAGGTATACACCAAATTTCATGTATAAATAGATGGGCAATTTTATCTCATTACTTTATTTGAATACAACATTTGAATTGGCATTTGGTTGGTCAAAACTTTGATCATAAATACCCCATTTACTATTCTTAAAATTATGTTCTACAAACAATAGGTGGAAATCAAGGAAATATTTATAACAAAAATACTTATATTTAGAATTCCTTATAATTATTGCATTCTAATAAGGTATCTTTTGAAAATAATATTGAAATCAAGAAGATTGTCAATATCTTGGATCATTTTATGAAGTTGATATAGGTTAAGGTAAATTATATTAGGCCTTTCACAAAAGATATGACCAACTCTCTTTGTTACAAAAGTTTTTGTTATTTTTTCTTTTAATAAAAAGGTAAACCTTAGATGATGAAGTGGACACTAAGTTTACTATATTACAGCATGTTGCACTTTTAAATTCTATTAACTTATTTTAACTTATTTTAGTCATTTATGAACATTAATTTCTTTCTTTCTATTTTATCTTTATTCAATTATCTTTTAAATTCTATTAACTTATTTTAGTCATTTATGGACACTAATTTCATTCTTTGTTTCTATTTTATCTTTATTCAATTATCTATTTTATATCTCATTGTAACTTGCCAAGGTCAGATTTTTGCTAGGTTTTTCCCATCATTGTTTGATGGGACAGTAAAAGATATGCTTGATCTACTTGAAGAGGGTAATGATGATGTTAAAGAGAGAGTGTTACAAATATTGGCCATGATTGGTGGTAAAATCCATGAAAAGATCGCTAAGAGAAGGTAAGTTAAACCATTGGCACAAAATTTTTGAATATTCTATTTTTTTATTAGAACCCTACCTCTAATTGTTTTTCACGTACATATCGCTAAGAGAAGTAAGTTAAATCTATTTTTTTTATTAGAACCTTACCTTTGATTGTTTTTCACGTACATATAACTGGCTTGGCATCCAGCCATGTAGATATTCTGCTTGAAAGATTATGCTTAAACGGTACTCGAAAACAGGCAATGTATACAGTGCAAGCTCTTGTTGCAATAAAAGAGGATTCTGGACATGAGACACTTGATGGGTTGTACAAGGTGGGTTGGATCTCAAATTTTTTGCATATCTGTATATCGTGTGTAGACATTTTTAGGTGTATTCTACCTCTATGCTTTGATTTTTTTTGGTTTTAAAAGCTTTATTACTTACACATTAACTGGAATATGTTTTTCTTAACTGGTTTGTTAATTCATTAAACGCACAGACACTTGTCCATTTCTTGGATTTAAGCGAAAAATATCTAAGCGAAGAACATCTGGCAACGTTCCTGCAATCCTTAGGTTGCATTGCTCAATCCGCAATTTCGATTTTTGAGACTCGGGAGAAGGACGTCGTTGACTTTATTCGCTATAAACTTCTTCTGAAAAACAGTGTATGAGGAAAATGAAAACGCAAGTTTATGCACTGCTGTTTGTGTTTTTATATGGACTGTCGATTGTGGCAATAGTTTGAAATTTCATGAATAATAGCTTGGTTAAACAATAGATAATTTTTAGTAATATTTTAAAATTTTATCCGGTAACACATTACTATGTATGTCTTTCCAGATTCCCACTGACAGGTCCGAGACGGGGAGCAGTGGCAAAAGTAAAGTGTGTTTTTTAAAGGTACCTTGACATGCTAATTTTCATGTTTATATGTGCTAAGCATGCATTCTCCATGTTTATTTTTATTGGGATTAATTTTTTATTTTTTAGTTTTAATTATCATTGGGATTATTTTTTTATTTTTAATGTATTATTTATGTTTATTTCAGATATGCGGTATTAAAACAATGGTGAAAAGTTGTTTACCCTCCAAAGATGCTCATGTAAGAAGACCAAGGATAAAATTTTTGTTTCCGTTGCTTGGAAAGATAATTTCTACAGGGGAAATATCAGAGGAAGTACAGTCAAGGTAAAAATATGATATGATACAAGTATATACTTAATTTGGTTTAATATCCGACAAGCATAATGATCTTCTATAATATGACTATTTTTTTCATTCTTTAAAATGATTAATTACTTGTTGCCAGCGATGCCGATAAATCTCACATGAGGCTTGCTGCTGCAAAGGCAGTTTTGCGGCTTTCAAGGCAGTGGGACATTCATATAGGTTTTAAGCTTCTTAATTTGACACTGAGAACTGCACAGGTTAGCGCTAACGCGTTAAATGTTAATTTTCCATGTCGGTCTGTTAGAGTAACAGGTCATTTATTCATATGTTAATGTAGAATATAGTTGATTTCTTTTTCTCAATTTAACCCCAACAAGTTGGTTGCAGCAACTACATTGTTTGAATTGTAGTCATCAATAGTTTCACTGGAGTACACACATAATTTATATGTTTTATGTCTTGTCTTCAGGACATTGACACTCATGTGAAGAATCAATTTCTTGCTAAGGTTCATAAATACCTGAAGGATAACAAACTTCACCATAAATATGCATGTGCTTTTGTACTCAGCACAGATGGACGAACTGATCATGATAATTTAGAGGTAGGGGTTGAAACTTGTTTCTTATTTTGCTTTTTTGCTAGGATTGTATTAAGTTATTAACACATTTTCCATTTAGTAGGCTATATATTTTGATTCTGGTGTCATTTTTGCAGGCCACACGTTACCTGGCTGAATTTTTTGAGACACGTCGAGATGTCCAATTATCCTGTTTGCAATTAGGTTGCAAGTCATGTAGAGGTTCTCCACAATGCGTTCTTAGTTATTTGATATGTCTTATGGCACTCAATCTTCAGTTTTATGTTTCCGATGAAAGCTTACATAAAGAAGCATTTGACCTAGCTTCTAGGTATGTTTTTATTATATTTCACATCGACTTATGGATAATATCTCAGGGTTTGACCCATTTTCTGAATCTACATGAGTTTTTCCATATAAATATAAAATCAACTTGTTTTTGCAGGCAGTTGCAATTTTTTGTTTCAGTAATACTAAATCAAGTTACAGGTAAAACCAATGATCCAACAAAAGGAGATAAAATGGATACTATTCATTTGATCATGTCAGTGTTTCAGACTATCAAACAAAATTTTGGAAATCTAGCTGACCAAGCAATGTCGAAGGTGATTGGATATTTTTATATTTGCAGTGGATCATTGGCTAGACTATATTCCGGTTACATTGTTTATTTTATTTGAATTTTCTTCATGCTATGTATGTCCTTATTTGTGTTATCTCTATGCAAGTGAAGGTTTCAAATTTCAGTATTTTTCTTAAGTAAGTGTTTGGAAAATTTCAATATTTGCAGACCCTCTGTACCTTGTGCGATCTTGGTCTTTCGATCACAGGGGACTTTGCTGGCAGTCAGCCCAACATAGAAAGTAAAGCAAAACAAAAATCACTCCCAAGATGGTACCGCAATACTTTTGAAGGGAGTGCAGATGGCCATGTAGAGGTATGTTTTTTGGTGTAATAGATGCATTTTCTGTTCTTTTGCTTTATTGTGAAATAGGTTTTGGTAATATGTGAAATCCAGGTTCATAATAATGGCGATAATCATTGAAAACTTTTCTAATAGACATACAAAAATATAGAAATCCCCTTTAATTGTAATTATGAACTCATTATTTCTCTTTCTGAATGGTTTCAGGGGAATTCCACCGAAAATTTATTTATTAGGAGTCCAGACACTAATGGTACCGAAAATGACGGAAACTTGGAGGTAGTGGAACCTTCAGAACAGCATGGGGAAAAATCACAGGGTGCGATAGTGGTTCTGAATGAAGCTCATCCTGCTTCAGATCATATTATGAGCACTTCAGAACAGCATATGGAAAAATCACAGGGTGCAATAGTGGTTCGGAATGAAGTTCTGCCTGCTTCAGATCATATTATCAACACTTCAGAACTGCATGGGGAAAAATCACAGAGTGCAATAGTGGTTCGGAATGAAGTTCTTCCTGCTTCAGACCATATTATGAGCACTTCAGAACAGCATGGGGAAAAATCACAGGGTGCAATAGTGGTTTGGAATGAAGTCCTTCCTGGTTCAGATCATATTATGAGCACTTCACGACAACATGGGGAAAAATCACAGGGTGCAATAGTGGTTGCGAATGAAATTCTGCCTGCTTCGGATCTTATTATGAGCACTTCAGAACAGCATGGGGAAAAATCACAGGGTGGAATAGTGGTTCCCAATGAAGTTCTACCTGCTTCAGAGCATATTAAGAGCAGTTCAGAACAGCATGGGGAAAAATCACAGGATGCAATAGTGGTTCTGAATGAAGTTCTGCCTACTTCCCTTCATATTATGAGCACTTCAGAACACCATATGGAAAAATCACAGGGTGCAATAGTGGTTCCTAATGAAGTTCTGCCTGCTTCGGATCATATTATGAGCACTTCAGAACAACATGGGGAAAAATCACAGGGTGCAATAGTGGTTCGGAATGAAGTTATTCCTGGTTCAGACCATATTATGAGCACTTCAGAACAACATGGGGAAAAATCACAGGGTGCAATAGTGGTTCGGAACGAAGTTCTGCCTGCTTCAGATCATATTATGAGCACTTCAGAACAGCATGGGGAAAAAACACAGGATGCAATAGTGGTTCGGAATGAAGTTCTGCCTGTTTCATATCATATTATGAGCACTTCAGAACAGCAAGGGGAAAAATCACAGCGTGCAATAGTGGTTCCGAATGAAGTTCTGCCTGATTCACATCATATTATGAGCACCCCCAAAAGAAAACAAGGGAAGGGAAAACGAGGCATGCCTTACCCATTAGATTTGGACTCCCAAGGCATGGCCTGTAGAAATTCTAGACATAAGAGACATAAGAGACACTGTGAAAACTGCGTGAGATGCAAATCTGAGAGTCCACCGAGAGGTATATCTAAAGAACCACAGTTGCAGCAGGATGATCAACCGATCCAAGGATGTAAATGTTCCACACAGAATGAATCATCGGGCAAGGTGGAGAGAAAAAGAAAGAGGAAAACTTTGGATGCTCTCCCTAATTTGGCCTCTCCCGATGTAGAGAAGATAGAATCGTCTAAGAGGAAGAAAAGACTTCTCAACAAAGAACCATGTGACATTTCTTCTCAATCTCAAGGCAGGGGACTGAATGATGACGGAAAGAACTACGAAGGGGCTCCAAGGAAGAGCTTAAGGAGCAAAAACACCCCTGGAGTTCAGGAGGTAATCATTTTGTTCTCCATTTGCTTTTGACGGTTATTTGTTTATTCTCTTCATACCACTGATAAGAGTGATTTCAGTGTCATTTACTTTTATGTTCTTTGTGATGATAATGTTGTTAGATTATTATGTACATGGTATAAATTGTTTAAAGACTGGGTCTTTTTAAGAGCTTTACCATTAGTCTTCTTTGCGATTTCATCAAGCTCACTAGGCTGTAAATCTTCCACACAGAAAGAATCATCGTGCAAGGGGGAGCGAAAAGGAAAGAGGAAAACTTTGGATGCTCCTTAATTTCTTCTCCCGATGGAGAAAGATAAAGACAATGACGTTTCTTTTGACGATTTACATTTTGTTTATTCTCTTCATACCACTGATAAGAGTGATTTCAATGTCATTTACTTCTATGTTCTTTGTGATGATAATGTTGTTAGATTATAATGTACATGGTATAAATTGTTTAAAGACTGGGTCTTTTTAAGAGCTTTACCATTAGTCTTCTTTGCGATTTCATCAAGCTCACTAGGCTGTAAATCTTCCACACAGAAAGAATCATCGTGCAAGGGGGAGCGAAAAGGAAAGAGGAAAACTTTGGATGCTCCCCTTAATTTGGCCTCTCCCGATGTAGAAAAGATAGAACCAGCTGACGTTTCTTCTCAATCTCAAGGCAGGGCTCCAAGAAAGAGCCTAAGGATCAAAAACACCCCTGGAGTTCAGAAGGTAATCATTTTGTTCTCTATTTGCTTCTGAGTTATTTGTTTATTCTCTTGATACCAATGATAAGAGTTATTTACTTTTATCAACCCCATATCATATGTTCTTTGTCATGATAATGTTGTTAGATTTTATAATTATTATGATTATGTAGTACATTGTATAAATTGTTTGAAGACACTAATTCTCTAGCCTAAGGGTTTTTTTAGGAGCTTTATCATTTGTAGTTTTCTTTCAGATTTCTTCATACATGGAGTCTTTTTTCAAGCTCACTAGGCTGCGGGATTACATCTTTTAAGATAAAGCATTTTTTTTGAAATTTCTATTTTGTTGAGTATCAAATTGTATATTTTTTTATTTTTCTATTTTTAAAGTATTTTTTCTTATAATATATGGATCACTATTTTGGGTGTTAAACTGTAGACATTCCCAAATCTAAATCACATATCTCTTTATAAAAACTCCAATTTTTTCCATATAACATATAAATCAATATCACTATTTTTGAATGTTAAATTGTATGCATTCCCCAATCAAAATCACACGTCTCCCCAAAAACCATCCACTCCTAGTCACTCTAGCATTTTCCATGTCTTGTTTAAACATACATAAGAGCAACATGTATTGATGGAAACCCGCATTTTGCAGCAAGATGATCAACCGACCCAAGGATGTAAATCTCCCACACAGAAAGAATCATCGTGCAAGGTGGAGCGAAAACGAAAGAGGAAAACTTTGGATGCTCTCCTTAATTTGGCCTCTCCCGATGTAGAAAAGATAGAATCGTCTAACAGGAAGAAAACACGTCTCAATAAAGAACCACGCGACATTTCTTCTCAATCTCAAGGCAGGGGACTGAATGATGACAGAAAGAACCACGAAGGGGCTCCAAGAAAGAGCTTAAGGATCAAAAACACCCCTGGAGTTCAGAAGGTAATCATTTTGTTCCCTATTTGCTTCTGACGGTTATTTGTTTATTCTCTTGATACCACTGATAAGAGTTATTTGTTCTTATCATATCATATGTTCTTTGTGATGATAATGTTGTTAGACTTCTTAGATTATTATGTACATTGCATAAATGGTTTGAAGTCACTAATCCTTAAGACTGGTTTTTTAAGGAGCTTTACCATAGTTAGTCTCTAGTTTTTTTTGGGATTTATTCATACACAGTTTTTTTTTTTCAAGATTTTTAGGTTGTGGGACTATATATTTTATTTTTTATTTTTTAATGGAAATTTCATTAAGTGTCAAATTATATATTTTACCATATTTTATTTTTATCTTTGAATTATTTTTTTCCTATAACATAT